>JARFXV010000135.1:2500-475000 GCA_031761425.1 Cosmopolites sordidus
TAGCACAACATGCCGACTTCGAGAAAACCAAGAAATCCAACAATACACTGATATACATAGCGATATGAGAAAAAGAAGACTTAAGTTTTACGGACACATAAAACGGATGAATCCGAGTAGGCTAACTAGACAGATAGTCGAATTTTATGAAAATAGGAGTAGAGCTAAAGTAGAAATAATGAAATGGAGTTCCGCAATTAAAGATCAGCAAATATTACACAAAGTGAAATTCAGGAGAGAAGCTGTTTCAGACACAAGGTTAACGTCGTTTGGAAGGTTAGCCAGAGAAAAAAATGTAGGAAGACTGGAACAGCTTGGTTTTATATATATCTATATATATATATATATATATATATATATATATATATATATATATATATATATATATATATATATATATATATATATATATATATATATATATATATATAATCAACCCAGCAAATTGTTCCAGCCGTGTGCGTATTGGACAGCTCTTTCCAGTTTTTTATATTTTATCTTTCTTGATGATGTGATGATGGTAAATGTAGACTCCGGAGACTCCTAGGAAACTTAACGTTGAGATGATTAATTTCGTGCTAAAAATATGGTTCTAGAATGCATTGATTTATTGAATATGAATATAATTAGTTAGAATTAAACTTAAGCTTAAGTCTAACTTGGAGTTCCTTATGTTTTGTAGTTCATCTTCAACATGCCCCTAGCTAGTCTTTCTCGACCTTCTTGAAATTATGCATCTTAATTATATCATGATAACACTATTTTTTTTACGAAATGATTTACGAAATGATAATATTCATTCTTGTTTCTCCCTCGTACTTGGGTGTGGTAGATTGTGAAATTGAATGCAAATAAATATACTAAATCATTACACTACTGTAGTTTAAGTTTGAAACTACACTAAAAATATATGAATATCAGATAATACTAATTGGACAATAAAATGTTGTTTACCAAAACATGGTTTGTGAATCCTGAATAAAAATTTTCACGTATACTGTTTAGCTTTGACTATTTCGTTCAACTTCATTGTTATGTCGGGAAGAATATTTTATCTCAGTAATAATACTGGATTAAATCTTTCGTTTAAACTGCTAAGTTAATTATTAAAATTCAATATCTTTAATTTTTCTACTGATTATTTTTCTCGGTATCCATATACTTAAAAATCTCAAATCAATCAAATCACAGAATGTAGAATATAACATTTCTTATAATAATAATTCTTCAATAAGCCTAGTAAGTAATCGAGCATTTGAAAAAATTAGGGCAGAAAAAGCAACAAAACTTTCGTTCAAATTGTAAAATTAATTATTAAAATGTCTTCAATTTTTCAACTGATTAGCTTTTCGTGTCAATGTGCTTAAAAACTTTTGGATGATTCTTTAATAAGCCTAGTAAGTAACCGCAGGAAGCAATTCCATAAATGTGTTTACATAAATTTTATAGACTTCTGCACCAATACATGGCTGCAAATGTACTATTGTGGCCATGGATGCATTTATGATGAGTTATTTACAAAAAAGAAAATAATTTCATGGAGCTAGATTGGGTGAATGGAGGCCGTTCTCTTGTACAAGAATTAACTATCATGCCGAAGAAGTGAATTATCAAATTTCCTTGAGTGTGATAGTCAGGCCACTTACATAAAATTCGTTTTCAAATATGTTCCAAAAGACTGTTATTACCAAATGTTTTTCGGCCACAACATGGTCAATATCTAAATTTTTTTTAAAAACTTTTCTTTAAAACGATGAATATTTATTCAATAAAATCATGAATGAAAATAATAATTTTCTGACAATACTTCATCGTTATATAGAACAATACATATTTTTTACCGGAACAATAATTAAACAGCAATTTTAATCAATATTCATTTATTTTATTTTATAACGAACACTCTAGGTAAAATCAGAATTGACTCAACGTTGCCGATTTTTAAAAATCGTGTCTATTGTGGCTGAACGATTCAAACTGGGTTGAAAAAAAATGTATCGAAGCAGGAAGGATTGTCTTTATTCCCCGGACGATTTTCAGTTTTTGTTTCAATTGTTTCACTGGAAAAAAAAGTCATTAATGCCGCGATGGTTGGTGATTTTAAGGTATCATTAATTTTATTTACGTAAGTAATACAGTTCAGTGATAGAAATACCAGGATTATGCGAAATGTTTTAGTAATTTACTATAATATAAATATTTAGTATTCTATAAAAATATTCAAGTGATTATACTTAGTTGATAATAAAGAACAGATCGATTTGAAGTTCGAAAGTTCGAAAAATCTGTGTTGGATAAATAATGTTTATTTACATATTATCAATTCCTCTGGTATTCACAATGTTTACGTTCATATGCGCTTTGACTGGTTTTCAGTTTGTTAAGTTGATTCAGATTGAAAATGTCCGTCGATAACTTTACGCCACTTTATGCTTTTTTATTTCAAAAAGGATAAGAACGCTGTCCATAATTTGGATTTTCCGCACCACAATGTTAATTTTTTACTATGGAGAGGTCTTTGGTGCAGCTCTTGTGGATTCTCTGCCATCTAGTACCTACAGTTCTGCTTGTTTACTTATCCATTTAAATGGAAATCATTATAATAACGGCATCATCATTATTACTACGGTATTAGGGTCATCAGAAAATATGGCGCACATTCTCGCATAAAACTCTCTTCGCTGTGTAAAATTCCTTTAGGTCAGCTGTTGCACAATCATTATTTTGTAGGGATACAATTTCAAGTCGTCATACAGAATGCGTTATAGCGATCAACGGATCGTACCCAGAGCTGAAGCTTGCCGCCTAGTGAACCGCGGTGGACTAGCATGAACCGCTTCCTACTGTTTCAACATTGTCTGGTGTCCGAACGGTATGGCAGATGATTTCCTCTTTGTGGTAGGAAGACCCGGTAATTCGAAATGCTTGAAACCATCGGAGTATCGTGTTTTAATCTGGAATTGGCCCTCGGCGTTCAACGTTGAACTGTCGACTGAAAAGTATTGCACGGTAACTACAGAATCACTAAGAAACTGCTCAACAACAAACACACGATGCTTCAAGATCCACGGTGTCATGCTTAATACTGCATTAGCTGAATTTTTTGCAAAATACTAGTTGTTCAAAAAACATGCGTTTCCTCTGCGCCACCCAGTATAATGTGAGGGTTAAGCTTTCATGAAATTGCGAGAGGATTGTACAGTGCAACTTTTATCGTTATGATGACTTGGCTAACATGGTTTGGGGATCATTATCCAGCATGAGTTTCGGGTTATAATCTGGAAATATCCAAGGAAATAATGAACAGCATCTTTTGCTATATGAAACCGACATGAAAATATCCGGCAAGTTCGTGATTTTTTTTGTTGCAGATACAGATAGGACTATTTAGAGGATGGCTGTTCATCGATCGGTACCTACATGCGATGGAGATGGCAGCATATCGTCCTTACTGGGTGCTTCCTCTTACAGCGCACCTGATGATGAGTCGCATAGATTGGTATCTGGCTAGAATTGGATGGGACATGGAATGGAATTCTATATATTTGTGAAATGAATTTAGTTATTTTCAGGCTGAAAGGTGAAAACGTTCGCATTAGAACGGCATAGAGCAACCTATTCAGAAATTATTGGATTGGGAGTTATATGCTTTGGGGGCAGGTAACCATCAATGCAGTCCGTTATGTAACTGAAATATTGGAAACGTCATCTTTCTGCAAGAGAACGCTAGACTGTGCCGTTTTTAGAATAATCTACATCCTATATTAACATCCGACTGTTAGGCGGTATCCCCAGATTTATTAACATTTAGTAGCATTCGTTGAACTCTTGAACGATTTTCTTGGTTGTTAGTCACTTTAAATATACTTAAATCATGTGTACAACGTGCCTGGGATATCTAACAGGTATGCGAAACATGTGAATTATTGATAGAACATAAGTAAAACAGAATGGACGAACAAATCGTTGATCGTATTAGTACATTTTGCTTTCATGCGCTACAATCAGTAATTGAGCTATAATAATTTTAACACTTTGTGTTCTATAAATTGAACACGATTTTAGAATGATTCTCTTTTTAGACCAAATAAAAATTTTGTGGCCCAAAAATAATTTAATTATCCTAATTGCTTTTGTAATATCTGAATTATTAATTTTACAATTATTCAACACTTCTTTAGTTCGATCATCGTAAAGGTCCAGGTTTAATAACTTGATGGACTTGATAAATTCTAAACAGCAAATAAAGTTAATATGGAATATTCGCTGAATTCCATAAGTCTGGCATCCTCGCTGATTATTAGAACAGAACCCACCTGCAATAATCTCAGCATTAACCTGAAACCTCAAATCTACATGCAATCAATTCATTTCTCATTGGCACGCTGACAACACTCTGTGTTGGTATTATTACGTTTCGCGTTTACTTTTGAAGCGGTTCGGTCAGAGACGGCTCTGGTAAGATTTATGTCGCGGAATGTTATTGGATTGAGAGTACAGCTTGAATAAATTGAAAAACACTTAGAAAAACAAAATTCCGAATATGTAAAAGTAGTTGTATATAATATATGCATATTGATATATTCACATAACAAATTTTATCAAACATATCTCCCATTGTTTTTAATAACGTTTTAACATTTGAATCATAAATATCATAATTTCCCTTCCTTATACACATAACGCAATATATTGCAATAAAATTAGTATTTTTTAATTAGAAATTTTAATTTGTAACAATTTTTGAAATTGGTGGATGCAATTAACTCATATACCGTCATGATTCTAATTTGTAAATGATCTTTTTTACTTTGTTATCTATCACTTTTATTTTTTAACTTTGTGTGACTATAGCTTCGAAAAACAATGTTACAGTATCAAACACTACTTTAAAATTAAGGCATTACAGTTGTTTATCCTATGTACCTAATTTTACACTTTTATTGGAGTTATTTTTTTACATTCTTTTAAATAGTGGCGAATTTCGGAGATCTATCTGATCGTTTAATAACTTATTTTTTGCAGTTCTATTTTTCGATTATTTTCGGATAATGGAATTGTGAAAGCTCGGCGGATCATATACTTATATGCTGCATATTTATGTGTAATGGGATGGGTATGTGTGTTTTCTATAGATATTAAATTTTAGTTTATTATTTTGTTTGAATATTGAAAGGTCCAGAAAATTTACGGTTTGATTTTATTCTTTTTCAAGTAAAAATTTTATTTTTGGATGGACTATATTTAAATGCTTTATTGTTTCTTCAAAACAATATATTTTTTGCTTTATCCATTTAAAAAAAATATTTTTGAAGTTTGACATAATATCCGAACGGTTTATGAGGGCATTATTAAAGGGCTTAGTGGGGAACTCATTGCTATATAAAAATACAGCGATGCTGCTAAAAAATGCTATAAAAAACATTATTAAATTGAAAATAATTTTCATTAATGCATAACTTAAAGAGTTCTAAAATATCGTGCTTAATAATTGGATTGATGTTATTTTTTATGAATAAATTATCTATTAATTGTAGACAATCCTTATTCGGAATATTCGGGAATATCTTGCTAACGTCAAAGGGTGCAAGTAACCGTTTTTTGGTATATATAGTTTGCTGAGCTTTTTTGTAAGGTCCACTGAGTTTTTTATTGAATGTTTTGGCGAGTTAAGTTTTTGAAAATATTTAAGTAAAACGCTAGGTTTCTTAAACGGCTATTTGTATACGGAGTTACCCCACTAAGCCCTTTATTATCAGAACTGTTTATGTCAAACTTGGAAAACATTTTTTAAAAACAGATAAAGCAAAAAATATATTGTTTTGGTTCAGATATGTGGACATTTTGGTTTATTATACTAGAAACGCCAGACAATTAGAAGAACCATTAAAGCATTTAAATATAATCTATCCAAAAATAAAATTTATAAAAATAAATTAGTTAATAAATAAAAATGGAAACATTTATTAATTCATCAAGTATACCCAAAAGTAAAACAAACAAATGATAAAAAATACTGTAAGATCATATTTCGGCCCACTTTCAGAACGAATAGTTCGCTGTTTAAGGAAACATAATTTGCTAATAGTGTTTAAAACTCCCCAGTCAACCAGTAAATTACTTTTTAATGCCAAAGATAAAACATCACAAAATAAAAAATCTCGAGTTTATATGTTAAATTATAACGAGTGTAGTAGCTGCTATGTGGGACAAATGGGCCGAAATTTTTAGAGCAGATTCAAAGAACACAAATCTGCGTACCTATCCAAAGAACAAAATTCTAATTTTGCGAACCATTTCATAGATACCGGACATATATTTCCCGAGGTTACAAATATACGGCGCTAAAAAGCAAAAAATTAAACATTTTAGAATGATTGAAATTTATAAATATAATACCTGTGTTAGACAGTTATTAAACGATCAGACAGATCTCCACAATTTCCCACTATTTAAAATATTGTAAAAAGTAACCCCAATAAAAATATAACCTTAGTTTTAAAACAGTGTTTCATATGTAACATTGTTTTACGAAATTTTAGTCACTCAGAGTTAAAAAATAAAAGTGATAGAGAACAAAGTAAAAAATTGTTTTATTCAGTTTAAATATGATCACAAAGTAACGGATAAACAATCAATAATTTGTAAATTATCTACTTTTTATCTAGATTTGCCCACCTTCCAAAAATACTGAAGCTATTGGATAATTATGATTTTTTATTTATCCCACAAAATAAGGAAGACTGTTAAAAGCAATTATTTTTTTAAAATTTAAATACAATTATTTAAATACACACATTTATCACATTTTACTCTAATGTACGAGGGTAGTCTGAAAAGTTTCCAGCCTTACAAAGACACAAGTATTTCTTTTTCAAATTCAGTTTTATTTCTCAACATTGTCTCTTTGTAATTCTATACACTTTTCCTAGCAATACTCCCATCTCTTTAATCCGTCCAAATAGTAGTTGACATCTTATTCTGCAAAATAGCATTCTATGAAAATCTTTGTTTCCGAGCGACACTTTAACTCTAAAAAAGAGAAAAAAGTCACTGGAGGCACTGGATCTGGTGAATATGCTGGGTGGTCAATGAATTCTATACCCAATTTGAGAATTTTTGTCATGGTGACCACTGAAGTCTAAGATGGTGCGTTGTCTTGTAGAACAATACTCTGTTTTAAGTAATTATGCATAGTATGCCCCTGTTATTGTTTTTTTCGTTTTCAAGATAGTTGATTAACACAACTCCATGACTATCCCAAAAAACAGTCGCCATCACTTTCCCGGCCGATGGTACAGTCTCCGGCCTTATTCGGAGTCGATTTACCCTTCACAGTCCACTGTGCCTTGGTTTCAGCAGCGTAGTGGTGTATCCAAGTTTCATCTACAGTTTTTAATCGACGCCAAAACGCCGACTTATTTGACTTATGCGACTTATTGGTTCTGAGTTAGCATTCGTGGCACCCAACGCGCGGTTAGCTTCTTCAGTCAATATATGACAAACACGTTCTTTCGAGATGCACACAGCCTTTGCTATTTATCTAACCTTAATTGGACGGTCGTCTAGCACCCTTTGGTGAACTTTTTCAATGTTATCGGTAGAGGTTGCAGTTTTTAACCGTCCCAAACGTTCATCGTGAATTAAGGTGGTACGAGCACGTTTAAATTCAGCTGTCCAAAATTTCACGGTGGCGAGTGATGGAACAGAGTCCCCGTAAACAGCATCCATCTCGGTTTTTATTTGCGAAGGAGTAAATTGCCTTTCAAATGCGAAAATTTAATGACGACTCGAGTAATTCGATTCTTGAATGCAGTAAACTTGGCGGCATCGAAAATTCGCCGTCAGATTTGTGAGGTTTACAAATGCTAATGCTAAATGCTGGATGATAATGCTGTGAGTGATAGTAAAGTTCGAAAGTGGGTAAGAATGTTCAAGGACGGGCATGATGCATGACGGGCATGCATAATGTGCATGATGGGCCACGCCTTGGCCGACCTCTGATTTCTGAAGATTTGGTTCGTGATGTGGACAACAAAATTAGAGAGAACCGACGATTTACGATTTCAAAGTTATCTAGTGAATTTTCGCAGGTTTCAATCTCATCGCCCACCAAAGTGAAACCCAAACAGACAATTTAAATACGAAAGATCATGGTAACTGTCTTTTGGGACAGGAAAGGGATTTTTTTAGTGGATTTTACGCTTAGAGTTATAACAATCAATTTTGATGCTTATTGTGTCACCTTGAGAAAACTCCGGCGTGCCATACAAAACAAGCGACGTGGCCTACTGTGTTTCGATGATGCTGTTCCATGACAATGCAAGGCTACATGTTTCTGCAAACACAAGATCTAATCAGGTCTTTTGGATTGGAATAACTCCACCTTACAGTCCAGACCTTGAACCCAGTGATTTTCACTTGTTTCGGTACTTGGAGGAGTTTCTTGGTGGTCAACGGTTTAACGACGACGAAGAAGTTAAAACTGCGGTCATGGAATGGGCTTCTTCGCAGGTGACATATTTCTTGGACGTAGAAATTCAAAAACTTGTTGAGCGGTATTACAAATGTTTGAAAACAATAATGGAAATTATGTAGAAATGTATGTAGAATATGGAAAAAAATATTTTAATGATATTTACATTATTTTTCTTCTTTCTTAAAAACGGACCTTATTTAAAAAATATACCTTGTACATAATAATAATGTAATAGAGTTTTTGTAAATAACTTAATGTAATGTAATTTTTAATAATTGCATGGCATACTATATGTGTATTTCGGTTATCCTGTCTGACGAAGTTTTCTTCGACTATTCGTATCCTAAGTGTTCTCTTCCTAAATGTCTTTATAGCGCTTATTCCTTTTTTTTGAATCTATTTTGGCGAAATCGCTTAACAATGTATAAGTAAAAATGTATAAGCAAAATAACTCCAAACCTTGTTCATGTTATGGGGAAGTATTGTATGATTGGTGAATTATTTCTACATGTAGACAATATTATGACTGCTTAATTTTTGACACATATAATAACATTTTCCACAAACGTTTATAATCTTCAATAATATCTAAATATACTGGTGCTCAAATACTTATGGATGGTAGTGAACTTAAAATGGACACAAAACTAATTGTGAAAAGATGATACCATATCATGTTATAAATAATTTTAAATGTGTATTAATAGTTAGCTGAAAATTGTATAAATATAAATAAAACTCAGTTAATTTCCACTTATATTTTCTCTAAAACATAATGAGTTTCGCTACACTGTAGCGCTACATTGTAGTCTTCTTTGTCAACCAATTTGTCATACAATTTAGTATGAATTTCCATAAAGAAAATGCCGCGATCATCCTCAGTTAGCTGAAAGATCTATCTGACTATTCTATAGAAAAATACGTTTGAATACCTGCTAGATAAGCTTATATTGATCGTCATTCTTAACATATTTATATGTATTATTACTTCTACTATTCTGTCAACTAAATACAATATAGGAAACACACTATTTATCTTAATGATATTAAGTTACGTACAGTAAAAAGTAAATTATAATTTTAGTCTAACTCTTTTAGACTAGATTAAGTTTCGTCTAATATTTAGTCTAAATCTACTAAGACGTAGATTCACACATATTTTTAGTACATATGTTTTTTCTTTTTAAAGTATGCAAGCAATTAAAGAATACGAAATCACTGTATATTTGGGGTATAATTTATAATATTAATGTGATTCAGTTAATTTTTTTAATAAAGACTTCTTAGGCAAATTAATAACAATTACTTAAAGTCAAATATTTGAATTTGTAATGTAATGACAACAAGATAGTTAGTTATATGTAAAAAATGTCTGCATTCTATATGTATACAACCATATTATTAAAGTTTCTTCCACTTAAAAAATTACCAAAGAAGGGAAAAGGTGGGACTTGGAAAGGAAATATCGGACCTGTATAGCGAGTGTGGCATACATACAATTCTGTCGATATTTTTTATTTTTTTCTGTTTTGTAACAACCTTTGTTCAAAATAGCTCGCTTTCTTTTAACAAAAGCCGAGTATACTCAATGCACTTCCGTGTAGATGCAGTTGATTTGTTTACAATGAGGCATGCATAAACTGTTTGAACGTTTGGAGCTATTATATCTAAGAACTTTGTGGCCACAATATTCTAGCAGACAAATAGTTATATATCTCTGAACCTGCCTTACTTGGCTCTGGGTTGCAGCTTTTGGTTGTTGCTTTTTTTCCTTGTATATCACAATTTCGATCCGATCCGATCCGAAATGTTTCTTCTGTAAATGTTGAAGCAGGTAATAAAATTGCCTATAATATATAATAATATTGCCTATACTATAACATACCATTGCCTCACTTGAATTTTCCTTATATCGTGTAACACTCCTCTATAGAGCTTGTTGACCTTACCAAGAGTTTAAATTTATCCTACCATGGAGGCTTGTAAATTGCTGAGCACATCAGATAATATGCGAGTGCTGGTTTGCGTTTTCTTCAAAATACACCGTTAACACGGAATGCCTTCCGAGGTCCATCACTCTTTCATTAAAGTTTTTGAACCACTTTCATACTCTATAAATTGAAACTGCCCGTTCATCTGCCACTTTGCATATTTTCTTAGTTGTTTCTGTTGATTACTGTAATGACATAAAACGACTTAAAATATGACATTTTCATAATTTTTTCCTGATTTGATTTTAAAGCGTTGACATTTAGTTTTTTAAGTCGCCATGCAGTTTGGAGTTTGATATACAAATCATCAAAATTTAATAGCGGTGGAACTAATAAAAAAAAATAGGAACTAATAAAAAAAAATAGGAACTAATAAAAAAAGATAAACCAAATCTAACTCTAATAGAGTTTTTTCCAAAAAAAAAGTTGCCCTATAACTAACCTATAAGAGCTCCAAAAACAAAATGATATTCATTATTCGGAAATATATCAGCGTGTGTCTTGCAATAAGTAACGTGGTTAACAGTTACCATCATTTTCTTTTTATATTGAATTCAAAAAGCAATATCTATTTTGTTTTACGCAATGCCCATTTTTAAGACTAACGATAAGGGCTTTAAAATAGTTTAACACTATTTTTAAATTGTCATGTTTAATTTATTTTTAAAGCAGGAAGCTGTCTAATTAATTGAAACAAATTATTGCTTTTACCTTCACCTTTTCTAGCCAATTAATTTTTCATTTAAGTAATGCATTATATTATTGCAACTCGTCATAAACGACCATACTCGGAAAACCGATGTACTCAATATATTACAACAACACTATACTGATATTGTCTACCAAATAAATTCTAATCTGGAATATTCACCGAATCCGAAGAAGAAGTTCGGCACCATCGCTGACAGTTGGAACTAAATCCATCTGCAATAACCTCAGCATTCACCTGAAACCCCAAATCTACATGCAATCAATTCACTTCCCATTGGCGCGCTGACAACGCTCTGCGTTTCTATTATTAAGTTCGGCGTTTACTTTTGAAGCGGTTCGGTCAGAGACGGCTTTGATAAGATTTATGTTGCGGAATCGAAATGATATTGGATCGCGAGAGCGATTTGAATAAATCGATATACATTGGACGCATAAAATCAGAAAGAAGCATTTTTACTTTAGATATTATTTGTAAGTTATGTTCTGAAAGAAGCAACTATTAATAAATTTAGAAAAATGGTGTATAATTTAAATTTATATTACCCTAAAATAAGTATGTTTCATAAATTACTTTCAATATAGTGATTCATTCGAAATTTTGCCTTTGAAATGTGTACATTGGTGTCGCTGGCACTCCTTTAATCTAGCTTTTTGAAAAATGGTCATCAACTCAACACATGAACGAACAATGAACGAAGTGGTCGTTGATGCTTCAGTGAAAGTTATGCCATGTTTCAGTACCGACAACTTTGTTTTTTCATATCTGCTTGAAGCGAACGCAGCTTTGATCCGTTGTTGGTGAAGCGTTACAGTACTGTGCCCGCAAATTTCTTATACAAAACCAAATTATTGGACTTTAAATCCTCCACCAATTGCATCTAGTAGGGTTGCAGTTTATGATCCACTTATAGAAATTATCATAAACCCGTTTATAGCATTATCTGCGCTGTGGAGCGCCTGTATACCAACAAGTTCGGTTTGCCTGGAACTTCCTCCATATGTGCCCGTTCCACGGTCGTCCAGTTTCTTTCTTGTTAAGTATGCAATTAGATTCCTTGAATTTTGTTATTATATCTTGATTAAATTCACATGTGGATGCTGATTAATATTTTGTAATCTATACTTTAGAAGGAAAATATTCCGAAACGATACACTGCGACTGCATTTCCGACAAGCCATCTCAAAGATAACGGTTACCGTGCGTCCTCACACTCTAGGACTGCGAGGGATAGTGTTTGTTAAGTGCAAATTATTGGTCCCACACTATATACCTACTGTTATACTAAACTCATTTATGTTTACTGTATATTCACTGTTATATTATGATCTTTAAATTCTCTATTGATCTATTGAATTAGATATGATATTAAAGAGAGTATATTATGATTTTGTGAACTGTTTTAATAGTTATTGTTAATAAATAATAACTATGTTTACTTTTCTAACTAAAACAATTTCTAGATATTTTTATGTTGATCGAATTAGTGTTCAACTTGATATTCGTTATTCACCTATAGGTTCGACACCAAAATTTGGATTTTCAATTTGAACTTTCCGCCAAGTTGTACCTAAGCTGTAGGTCGCTTTAAACAAGAAGGTCGTCCAGTAAACCAAATCTTATGAAAACCAGAAATATGTTGTAGTACAGTAAAACCTTAAAATGCCCATCTGAAAAGAGCATTTACGGAATATAAACGAAACGCAGCAATAATTGAATCCTTCGCGTGGGATGTTCGGAGACAAGCAATTCAAAAGATTATACAGTAAGAGCTCCTGAACTCATTTCAGAGGACCTGAAATATTATTTACGAAAATAAAAAAAGAAAAAGTTGCATGCGTTATGATTAGGGCACGACAATTTACTCTTCGAGGCAGCCCGGACACAGTCTCACTGCAACTTGGTTTTATAATTGATGAAAAACGAAGCCGTGTCAGATTCTTTTTTGACGAAAATGTTTTTGTCGCAACATTCAACCATAAAAATAACCCTCGACACCGAAAATTTCGCCATTATTGCGTCAATTAATTTTGTGGTAAATATTCATGTTTTCGGTATTGTACTAAATAAGAATGATTTCATACAGCCGTATTTATTAAAAGCGGGAAATTGTCACGAAAGCGGTATACATATTGATGAATTTACTGAAACCTTTGCTCCATAAAACTTCATATCCATCCTTGGCTTGCATAAATACTTGAAGTAGGAACATCTTTCAGCAGCATGGTGCATTGGCATACATCAGTCATTTGCTCCAAACTGACTACTTTATAACGTGGACGTAATGTTTTAGTCCAAAGAGTTCTACCTCCTTATAGTCCAGATCTGAATCCGTTGAATTATGATGTATGGATCCTTATTGAAAGGGTCACTAACAAATTGAGATATCCCAACATGGCATCCTCGCAGATCGTCATTGAGAAATGAGATAAATATGTGCAAACTCTTTGCCGTGCAAGCTTTTTAGGAAATGAATACACACACACACACACACACACACGCACACGCATACCCACATTACCGTTGGGTTCCACAATCTCATGTGGAATCCACAACGCCTGAGTCACCGCCTAAATTAAACATTTTTTTTATGCTTGACTCGGAACGAGTCCCACCCATCCCTTCAACTGGATGGCATATGTTTCGTCTCTCGATGTACAGACTCTTCAGGGTGCCGACATATACCATATGATCAAGAATGGGGTGACCCTATACAGCCAACAACCTACAGCCAACAATACCAACAATATACAGCCAACAACCCATGTTTTTGCCGGCTTCTCTCTCTCTCTCTCTCTCTCTCTCTCTCTCTCTCTCTATATATATATATATATATATATATATATATATATATATATATATATATATATATATATATATATATATATATATATACATATGATACATCTAATATTTTCACGGATGGTAGATAATGTTTCGAAATCATTCCGGGTGTCGATCCGTGGATTCTGTGAAGAGTCACGACGTTTCGCCAAAATCTCATTTGGCATTTTCAAATGTTGTCCGCTTCGACTGAAGAGTCCAACTGATGCAGCCCCATATAAACCGGGCTTTGGTTTCGAACTTTTCTTCATCGAATCATCGAAATACCAATCCGACAGTAAAACATGCGGATGGAATTATTTTGGTCGGTGTGTAATCATTTATGGAATCCTAATGTCGCAACGACACGATTCATCTGGTAACGATTAGGTTGTCGTAGAAGATAATGGATTCTGTATAAAATACTGAAAGTTTTTTTGGTTATTTTTAGAAACTCTTTTGGTTGTTTGTGGTTTACTTTTTGTGGTTTAATTTTGATATTATTTTGTTGATAATTAGTTGTAGTTTGTATTGATATATAGGGGGATTCCTAAGTTGAGACTTTTTTTTAACAGCGAATAAAACTCGATAACAAACATTTTTTCTAATTCCATTTTTTAAACATTTGTAAAATTACTGCAGCTTTTAATAAATTTTAAAAAACTCAAGTTAATTTGTGCCTCACGCCTTAAATGAGATCCAAAAATTGCACGCGTTGAACATTGCAAGGGCCTTATTAAAACAGTCAGACGGAATTGCACATTCGAATGTAACTGGTGATGAAACTTGGTGCTTCAAGTACTATCCTCAAACAAACCGCCAAAGTGCTACATAGAAATTCCCAAAAGACAATGTTGATTTGTTTTACGACTCTAAAGGTATTATACTTCGAGAATTCGTTCTACAGCGTCAAAATGTCACTAGTGAATATTATATGGGTGTTATGACCCATAGTCGTCGTTTGATTACAAAAGTTGTATTAATCGCCGCTATAACGAGATATTCAAAATGCAGTATTTTGTTTATTACATAGTATGTCAGAAAAATAAAGGAACTTTTTAAATAAAAAAACAGTTATCACGATAAGGTAATTTCATTTATTTTAAAACAAAATGCTAATATTTCGTTAAAAATGTAATTAAGATATTAATTATAAAATCATGTTGGAGTTTGGAGTCCCACCGAAACTGATTCGGCTTATAAGAATGACATTGACTGATTCTTCAATCAGAGTAGAAAATGATCTGATTCCAGCTTTAGCACTGACAATGACCTTAAACAAGGTCGTGGCCTGGCACCATTGCTTCTCAATTTGACATTCGAATATGTTGTTCGGAAACTTCCCGTTGACACCAAGGGAGCACTATGCTTAAAATCCACACAACTGGTAGCATATGCCGATGACTTAAATATGTTTGCAAGATCTTTGGAGAGTGCTAAAGAAATATTTGTAAACCTTGACTCGATAGCGAGGGAAGTTGGACGACGTAGTAACGAAAACAAAACAAAAGTTATGATAGAAACTAGGAAAAAGACGCCAATCAGACCAAATATTACAGTAGAAGACTTTAACCTAGAAAACGTAGACAACTTTGTAAATCTATGAGCAAACTTCATTTATCTCATTTATTTTAAAACAAAATGTTTATATTTCGTTAAAAATGTAATTAAAGTATTAATTTATTACTATCCAAGATGTTAAAACATCGGTCAGTTACAACAAAATTCGTGTTACCGTGGCATTTTTTTTTTAGTTGGTTACGTAAAGTTTGTGGTACAAAATAGATTTTCACACATGAAAGTTAAATTACCACGTAATTAGCGTTAAATTTGCTATAACAAGGTGCAAGTGTTTTGACACCAAAATAAAGGCAAACTAAAAATAACGTAACTTGAGATATATTTTCGATGACTAGGAATTATAAAAGTAAAATATACTAAGGAAAATACTGGTGAGTGACATAATAGTGTGATTGAAAAATCTTTTCGTATTAGTACATATGAACTCGTTAATACAAAGTGTGTCAAACAAACACAGCAAGTTATTCAGTAAAACACAAAATATTCTTCCAATCCTCCTAATATATTTTGTCGCTTTCAAAATAGGCCTAATTTGGTGGAATACATTTACGCCGAAGGACAATCCAGCCATTGAAACAATCTTTATAAGCACTTTCCGATATTAAACTCATTAAGCGAATGTTTTATTATGACTTCAATAGATCAAAATATTGTCCATGAAGTGATAATTTCAATTTGAGGAAGAAAAAAAGTCACACGGCGTCATACATGGTAAGTACGGTACCTGGTTGAATGTTCGACATGACATAGATTCAACATTCGCGTAAAATACAATTTCAAAATTATTCTTTCTTTGCGTGAACTTTAGGCGTATACCTCCGTTTCTCTCTCAAACGACACATAATACCAAGATAATATTATTCGTTAACTATTTGCCCTTTCAAAAGAAATTCTGAGTGGACACCACCACGATAACCAAAGAAAACTGGCAACCAGACTTTAATTTGGTTTTTTTTGTTGCTATGAGAGCAAGTTTGGCATATTTTTTGGCTTGTTGGCTGGTTTGTATGTCAAAACTATAAACTCAAATCTCGTCACCTGTTATAATGCGTTTCATGAATTTAGAGTTTGAACTATCTCATTCCAGCAAGTGTCCACCAACTAATTTGCGATATTCCTTTTGAAAAAAACTTTGCTCCTTCGCCATGAGCCGTGTCGTGTCTCACGCCCAAAACATCAACAAAAAGGACACGAACTGATTCGTAAGATGTCCCCAGATCCCTGACAAATCTCTTTTAACCTTCAATGGTCATTTTGCCTTGCCGTTTCTGTCAACTTTTCGATGTTTTTGTCAGTCGAAAACATTGAAGGTCGATCGGAACAAGCCAAGTCTTCGACCAATTCTCGACATTTTTGGTATGCTTTGTACCACTCGTACGGTTATATTTTCAATAAAGCTGACTCACTGTATAACTTGCTAAACAATTAAAATGATTTAGTGCAAGAAATTTCGTTGGCAACACAAAATTTGAGACAACTTTCCAAACAATGGCCCTGGTCAATTTCGTTATATCATTAAATTATACACTGTAAAAATATATACATACAGTATGTAAGTCATTTCAAATTTGGGGCTCTTACAATACAACCCACCTAGTTTTATCTATTAAAAAACATTTTATAGGTCGAAAATTAAACGTTAGTAAAAATCTAAAAATTATTTTTTTCGGGTGTCGATCCGTTGATTCTGTGAAAAGTCACGTTTCGCCAAAATCTCATTTGGCATTTTCAAGTGTTGTTCGCTTCGACTGAAGAGTCCAGCTGATGCCGCATTGGCATTTTGAAGACACTCTCCAAAAATTAATAGCATGTCACCTAATTGACTATTCTCATACATGTGGACCATTTTATCTTTCTAACCATCACGGTAGAAATCCACGTTAATATTAACAATAAAATACAAGATAAGAAAATAAAATGATTTCATGATTAACAAAAAAAATATAAACATTAGTGTCTCCAGTTGGTTTTGAATTTGCGGGGATCGATTAAATTTGTTGAAATTATTTTATGGACCGGACTTGAGTTTTTTAAAATTTATTAAAAGCTGCAGTAATTTTACAAATGTTTAAAAAATGGAATTAGAAAAAATGTTTGTTATCGAGTTTTATTCGCTGTTAAAAAAAAGTCTCAACTTAGGAATCCCCCTATATATCAATACAAACTACAACTAATTATCAACAAAATAATATCAAAATTAAACCACAAAAAGTAAACCACAAACAACCAAAAGAGTTTCTAAAAATAACCAAAAAAACTTTCAGTATTTTATACAGAATCCATTATTTTCTACGACAACCTAATCGTTACCAGATGAATCGTGTCGTTGCGACATTAGGATTCCATAAATGATTACACACCGACCAAAATAATTCCATCCGCATGTTTTACTGTCGGATTGGTATTTCGATGATTCGATGAAGAAAAGTTCGAAACCAAAGCCCGGTTTATATGGGGCTGCATCAGTTGGACTCTTCAGTCGAAGCGGACAACATTTGAAAATGGCATTTTCAAATGTTGTCCGCTTCGACTGAAGAGTCCAACTGATGCAGCCCCATATAAACCGGGCTTTGGTTTCGAACTTTTCTTCATCGAATCATCGAAATACCAATCCGACAGTAAAACATGCGGATGGAATTATTTTGGTCGGTGTGTAATCATTTATGGAATCCTAATGTCGCAACGACACGATTCATCTGGTAACGATTAGGTTGTCGTAGAAAATAATGGATTCTGTATAAAATACTGAAAGTTTTTTTGGTTATTTTTAGAAACTCTTTTGGTTGTTTGTGGTTTACTTTTTGTGGTTTAATTTTGATATTATTTTGTTGATAATTAGTTGTAGTTTGTATTGATATATAGGGGGATTCCTAAGTTGAGACTTTTTTTTAACAGCGAATAAAACTCGATAACAAACATTTTTTCTAATTCCATTTTTTAAACATTTGTAAAATTACTGCAGCTTTTAATAAATTTTAAAAAACTCAAGTCCGGTCCATAAAATAATTTCAACAAATTTAATCGATCCCCGCAAATTCAAAACCAACTGGAGACACTAATGTTTATATTTTTTTTGTTAATCATGAAATCATTTTATTTTCTTATCTTGTATTTTATTGTTAATATTAACGTGGATTTCTACCGTGATGGTTAGAAAGATAAAATGGTCCACATGTATGAGAATAGTCAATTAGGTGACATGCTATTAATTTTTGGAGAGTGTCTTCAAAATGCCAATGCGGCATCAGCTGGACTCTTCAGTCGAAGCGAACAACACTTGAAAATGCCAAATGAGATTTTGGCGAAACGTGACTTTTCACAGAATCAACGGATCGACACCCGAAAAAAATAATTTTTAGATTTTTACTAACGTTTAATTTTCGACCTATAAAATGTTTTTTAATAGATAAAACTAGGTGGGTTGTATTGTAAGAGCCCCAAATTTGAAATGACTTACATACTGTATGTATATATTTTTACAGTGTATAATTTAATGATATAACGAAATTGACCAGGGCCATTGTTTGGAAAGTTGTCTCAAATTTTGTGTTGCCAACGAAATTTCTTGCACTAAATCATTTTAATTGTTTAGCAAGTTATACAGTGAGTCAGCTTTATTGAAAATATAACCGTACGAGTGGTACAAAGCATACCAAAAATGTCGAGAATTGGTCGAAGACTTGGCTTGTTCCGATCGACCTTCAATGTTTTCGACTGACAAAAACATCGAAAAGTTGACAGAAACGGCAAGGCAAAATGACCATTGAAGGTTAAAAGAGATTTGTCAGGGATCTGGGGACGTCTTACGAATCAGTTCGTGTCCTTTTTGTTGATGTTTTGGGCGTGAGACACGACACGGCTCATGGCGAAGGAGCAAAGTTTTTTTCAAAAGGAATATCGCAAATTAGTTGGTGGACACTTGCTGGAATGAGATAGTTCAAACTCTAAATTCATGAAACGCATTATAACAGGTGACGAGATTTGAGTTTATAGTTTTGACATACAAACCAGCCAACAAGCCAAAAAATATGCCAAACTTGCTCTCATAGCAACAAAAAAAACCAAATTAAAGTCTGGTTGCCAGTTTTCTTTGGTTATCGTGGTGGTGTCCACTCAGAATTTCTTTTGAAAGGGCAAATAGTTAACGAATAATATTATCTTGGTATTATGTGTCGTTTGAGAGAGAAACGGAGGTATACGCCTAAAGTTCACGCAAAGAAAGAATAATTTTGAAATTGTATTTTACGCGAATGTTGAATCTATGTCATGTCGAACATTCAACCAGGTACCGTACTTACCATGTATGACGCCGTGTGACTTTTTTTCTTCCTCAAATTGAAATTATCACTTCATGGACAATATTTTGATCTATTGAAGTCATAATAAAACATTCGCTTAATGAGTTTAATATCGGAAAGTGCTTATAAAGATTGTTTCAATGGCTGGATTGTCCTTCGGCGTAAATGTATTCCACCAAATTAGGCCTATTTTGAAAGCGACAAAATATATTAGGAGGATTGGAAGAATATTTTGTGTTTTACTGAATAACTTGCTGTGTTTGTTTGACACACTTTGTATTAACGAGTTCATATGTACTAATACGAAAAGATTTTTCAATCACACTATTATGTCACTCACCAGTATTTTCCTTAGTATATTTTACTTTTATAATTCCTAGTCATCGAAAATATATCTCAAGTTACGTTATTTTTAGTTTGCCTTTATTTTGGTGTCAAAACACTTGCACCTTGTTATAGCAAATTTAACGCTAATTACGTGGTAATTTAACTTTCATGTGTGAAAATCTATTTTGTACCACAAACTTTACGTAACCAACTAAAAAAAAAATGCCACGGTAACACGAATTTTGTTGTAACTGACCGATGTTTTAACATCTTGGATAGTAATAAATTAATACTTTAATTACATTTTTAACGAAATATAAACATTTTGTTTTAAAATAAATGAGATAAATGAAGTTTGCTCATAGATTTACAAAGTTGTCTACGTTTTCTAGGTTAAAGTCTTCTACTGTAATATTTGGTCTGATTGGCGTCTTTTTCCTAGTTTCTATCATAACTTTTGTTTTGTTTTCGTTACTACGTCGTCCAACTTCCCTCGCTATCGAGTCAAGGTTTACAAATATTTCTTTAGCACTCTCCAAAGATCTTGCAAACATATTTAAGTCATCGGCATATGCTACCAGTTGTGTGGATTTTAAGCATAGTGCTCCCTTGGTGTCAACGGGAAGTTTCCGAACAACATATTCGAATGTCAAATTGAGAAGCAATGGTGCCAGGCCACGACCTTGTTTAAGGTCATTGTCAGTGCTAAAGCTGGAATCAGATCATTTTCTACTCTGATTGAAGAATCAGTCAATGTCATTCTTATAAGCCGAATCAGTTTCGGTGGGACTCCAAACTCCAACATGATTTTATAATTAATATCTTAATTACATTTTTAACGAAATATTAGCATTTTGTTTTAAAATAAATGAAATTACCTTATCGTGATAACTGTTTTTTTATTTAAAAAGTTCCTTTATTTTTCTGACATACTATGTAATAAACAAAATACTGCATTTTGAATATCTCGTTATAGCGGCGATTAATACAACTTTTGTAATCAAACGACGACTATGGGTCATAACACCCATATAATATTCACTAGTGACATTTTGACGCTGTAGAACGAATTCTCGAAGTATAATACCTTTAGAGTCGTAAAACAAATCAACATTGTCTTTTGGGAATTTCTATGTAGCACTTTGGCGGTTTGTTTGAGGATAGTACTTGAAGCACCAAGTTTCATCACCAGTTACATTCGAATGTGCAATTCCGTCTGACTGTTTTAATAAGGCCCTTGCAATGTTCAACGCGTGCAATTTTTGGATCTCATTTAAGGCGTGAGGCACAAATTAAGCACAGAGTTTCCGTTTCTTTCAATCCTTGATCAAAATTTTGTGAATCATGTCTTTGGTCGTATCTAATTTCTCCGCTATGCGTTTTCCAGTCGAATTCGCTTAGTAGGCGATCAATTCACGCACTTTTTCCACTAACCCATCGTGGTATTTGCTTTTTGGCCGCTTAGCTTTGGATTATCTTTCAAAGCATCATGGCCATCCTGGAATCGCTTATACCACTAGAATGTGTATGGGATAAGGAATCATCGCCTTAAACTTTTTTTATAAATTGAAATGTTTCTGCAAAAGTTTTATCAAGCTTGAAACAAAATACAATATTAATTCTTTGTTCCATGGGGATTTCGTGAGAAGGTGATAATATGTACTGTCACTTTAAGCGCTATAACTTGATAATCCGTTGATCGATTCTAATGATCGAGATCTCGTTTTATAGAGGAGATATACAGTAGCTCACTTCAGTAGCTCACTTTTTTAGCGACGAAAAGCAGTAACACAAATTACTTTATAATAGTGTCAACTTTATTTTTATTAGTTTTCAGGAAATGTTAAAAGTTGTTTGCTTTTCTCGATTCCCATAAAGAAGTAACTAAACGCACGAGTCTGAAATTTCGCCAACCAAAACCAAACCAAATTTAACGAATCATACTTGACATATATTTGTACATATTTGTGTCATTGGTCACTTGCAGGTTTTTACTTTTACTACCTGTATTAGGTTTTTACTAAAATTGCATAATTTTATAACCTAATAATAATGTACCAAGAAAGAATTATAGTTATTTATAGGTAGATCTTCTATAATTTCAAATTAACCATGTCAAAGTTGAGCTTATAAGACATTCATTTTTACTGGACCTGACTCTTGTTTATGACAGTCGTTAAAAAAAAAATTGGAAGATTTATATTTAATGGACATTTTGACCTTATTATTTATAGTAATATTTTTCCATTCACGATTATTCTTCTTTTATGTTACCTGTTGCATAATATATCAATATTCTGAACGCCATCTAAGCAAAAAGTCATTAAAAGTATGCTAACGACCTCGGAATTAAATTGTTTCTGTTCGGGTCAACACTCGTCTACCTAGTCGGTTTTACTGTCATTTTTATGGATTCACCTCGTCAGAAGCAGTGTTTATTTAATTTGTAGCTTCGACTTGTAAACACATCGGAAGCGATAATTGCTCGAAAAATAAATAGGAAAAGAAAAATAGGCTGAGAGAGGAAACCTGTTTGTTTCCTGATATTATTGCGGGTGTTTGGAATTGGTAGTGGACGGATATTTTATTTTTGTCATTAATAATGTTAAATATAAAATAATAATATTAATAATGTTAATAAAGTTAATTTTTTAGGACATAAATTTTCTACCAATATTTTTAATTTTGTCTTAATTATTCTGGAAGCATTGTAGTTTGTCACACTGTAATTTCTTTCCTACTTTCCTCCTACTATATATATATATATATATATATATATATATATATATATATATATATATATATATATATATATATATATATATATATATATATATATATAATCAGTGGCGGCTCGTGAGGGAGGGCGTTGGTGCGCCGCCTCTCCAGTATTTATCACAGTAAACAATCTTTCAGAGCAAAATACCATATTGTATTTCCGTTCAGTTTCTTTCCTTTTAACTCATTTTCCTAGTTCACCTCCTGTATAGGGTTTCAATAGCATGAAAAATAAAAAGGAGGAAGGGGATGGTAAAAAAAATCTTCAGCAGCATTATTTTCTTGTACGCTCTCCCACTTTATTCATTTAGGCGGAGACGCAGGTTGTTGTGTGTTCCACATGAGATTGTGGAACTCAATGGTTGGGTGTGTGATGACACTCAGCTACTGCTGTCTCATTGGACGCAGTCCAAGAAAATCTAACACTCCATATATACGCCATTCGACGGGAAATCGGCGAAAACATGGGTTGTTGGTTGTAGATGGGGCCTCCCTATTCTTGATGGTATGGTATATGTCGGTGCCCTGATGAGTCTGAACCTCGAGAGACGAAACATATGTCATCCATTTGAAGGGATAGATGGGGCTTCTTCCCGGTCAAGCAACCAACAAAAATGTTCATTTAGGCGGAGACGCAGGTTGTTGTGTGTTCCACATGAGATTATGGAATCCAACGGTTGGGTGTGTGATGACACTCAGCTACTGCTGTCACATTGGACGCAGTCCAAGAAAATCTAACACTCCATATATACGCCATTCGACCGGAAGTCGGCGAAAACATGGGTTGTTGGCTGTAGATGGGGCCTCCCTATTCTTGATTGTATGGTATATGTCGGCGCCCTGATGAGTCTGAACCTAGAGAGACGAAACATATGTCATCCATTTGAAGGGATAGGTGGGGCTCCTTCCCGGTCAAGCAACCAACAAAAATGTTCATTTACGCGGAGATGCAGGTTGTTGTGTGTTCCACATGAGATTGTGGAATCCAACGGCTGGGTGTGTGATGACACTCAGCTACTGCTGTCTCACTGGATGCACTCCAAGAAAATCTAACACTACATTTTTGTTGCATTGGCTTATTAAGGTATTATTTGAAAATATAATGTTATACTTTTATAGACATTTATTCCATGCTATTCGCATACATTTCGTTTATTTTGTAACAAAAAAAAATATTATACATTATTGTCGTTTAACGACAGAGTTAAAATTATTAACACTAATTTTTTACATCATAATACCTTTGAAACGATTCACGTTACATTAAGATCTACACTATCCCATCTTACACTATCCCATTCCTGGTGAAAGAAGCTTTGTCGGTTAATAAAATATTGAACAAAGTATTTGGATTCCTTTAGTTTTGGCCAATAAACCATTCACAATATTTTTACCTGTGGGAAAAAACAGTGCTATATAAGAGTGCATATACTCTTGCCACATCATAGGAGTAGAATAAATGCTCGTTTAGTATTATATGTACTATCCAATGGGAAATTCCATCTTTTCAGAAACACTCCGAGTACTTCTGGTCATCATCTTTAGGACCTATTTTTACATTAGTTAACTTACATAAGTTTACATAAGTGTTTTGGTAATTGGAAATGTAAATAATTTAACTGTGAAGTTTAGTACTAGGTTACCTATTAGTTTAAGAATCTTTATTATAGATTTGGCTCGATAGCGTTTATTTAATTTACAGCCCCGGCTTGTAAACATATCGAGAGTGATAATTGTTTGGAAAATAAATACGAAAAGAAAACGAAAGAAAAAGTAGGTTGAGAGGACGAATATTCATGATATTACGGCGCGTGGTCAAGTGTTTGAAATCTGTAGCGAATGGATATTTGTATGTATAAACTTTAATCATACGAATCGGTATCATTCTTCCTTTCAACTCATAACTAAATATTTGTGCCTTTATATTCTTCGGCTTATATTCTTGACTTATTGTGACAAAAAAGTTGGTCTATTCAGTGAAGAAAAAAGAATTTAAAAAGGTCGATTTTAAATAATTTAACGTTATGTCAATACATACAACTGATTATCAACAAAATTAGACCATAATTAAAACAGAATATAATATTCAATAAATAACAATTCATGAAATAACAATTATAAACGAAAAAATACAAGGTGTCCTATAAGAAAATTTCTATTTTATTAGCTCACTGTGTAAACGCAACAACTGTGAGGGGCGCGGAGTGTGTGTCAATCGATAGCCTCGGGTTTAGGAATTTAGTCGGTGCGTTTGTAGGGAACAGACGGTGCGTTCTGTGTGCGATAATTTTACAAAAACAATGATATGAGGCTCATTTTTATCCCAACGGTCATGTAAATAAGCAGAACAGCTGCTATTGGAGGGCAACGAACCCGAAACACAAGCATCAAAAACCCTACATTCGCCTAAAGTCACTGGTTGGGCTGCAATGTCAGAGCGAGGAATAATGGACACGTACTTTTTGATGACTGCAGGAGACGTGCAGTTACCGTCAATTCAGAGCGTTTTGTCGAAATGTTGGACAATTTTTTGGTACATGAACTGCAAAACTTTGCTGGAAATAATCAAAGAGTTTGGTTTCAGCAGGACGAAGCAACGTCACACACTTTCAACACGTCTCTGCCACGAGTTTATGAAATTTACTCTTACAAAACAAATTGATTTCTAGGAGAGGTGACATAAATAAGCCTAACGTAATCCTGATTTGAGCCCTATAGACTTTTGGGGCTAGTTGAAATCAAAAGTTTACGTCAATAAACCGGGTTCTTTGGTGCAGTTATATGAAAATATCCGACACGAAATGGCAGCCAGTCCAGATGTTATGTGCCGAGCCGTCCAAAGGAATTTTGCTGTTCGTTTAGATGAGTGCCCTGAACATAAATGTTTACATTCGGATGACATTCAAATTGAATTAATTCATTGGATTAATTTCAAAAAGTAATTTTGTAAAATGCGTATAAAGGGAAAAGGGTATAAAGGTAAAAGGGAGTGCCTCAGGGATCACGGAGACGCGATTCTCTCTTATTCATTTTGTATACTAATACCAATATACCAATACTGTTGTTTCTGGAGAAGAAACTATCCTGTATATTGATAAAACTACATTTATATTTAGTGAAAATAAGTTAGATGCATATACATACAGTATTTGGGGTGTTGTTGGTGTCGTGGAGAACTTTCAAGACAATAACAGTTTTAAATATATTAAGAACATAATCTCTTTTATGTAGAAAAAGAAACCTGATCCATTTTGTGCTGGAATATGAAAATATAAAATTAGATTCCATTAATACTATGGTGTTTTTGGAGCTCGGTATTGATAGGCGGATTAACTGGTAAATGCATGTCGATGCTGTGGCTGCTAAAGTGGAATAGTTTTGTTCTATTTTAAGAAAGAATGCTTTCAGAATGAATTGGAGTGGGTATTGCGTTGTCCGCAAATTACTAATTTGTATTCTCAATAATCAAATATGATCTTATTTTCGGGAACATAAGGGTATTTCGATATTCTCTCTTAGAACTTCACCTTCTACCGTTTATATAGTAAACTTGAACACATTGTACCCCCTGTTCCGTTTTTATAAAGTGCACAATAAATACAGTAGTCTGATATATGCGAGAGCGGACAATAAAATTCCACATTCAGACATGTTTATAACTCCTGAAAATGCTGAAATTATAGGTGTTTTGCTAGAAAGTACGTGAAGATGGTACACATATTTAGAAAATATTTATCACCAAGTCTCTTAGTAATCATAATATTAACTAAATCTATTAATGTATTTATACTAATACTTTAAAAGAGTGTGAAAAATAATGAAGAAAAATATAATTTCATTAATACTATATCTCTGCATTGAATATTGTTTACATAATGATCTAACCATGTTACTAAAGAGCTCGAATTCTGGAACAGAGCAGTAACATCTAGAGGCTTTACATAATTTTAACGGTTTTATCTTGAATAACAAAGAAGGTAGTATCTCTTGGATTGCAGCTTCGATTTGTAAACACACTGAACGGGATAATTGCTTGGAAAATAAATACGGAAATAATTAGAAATTGGGGTTTAGAGAAGAAACATTTTTATTTGAGAATTTCATGATATTTCGTTGCTGGTTGAAATATGCCATGCATGGAGGTGTTAGTACGTTAACATACTACTGTGTGGATTTCTTTCATATTTATTTCCTGAACCTATTTATTCATTTCACTTATTCTGTAAAGTTTTTTGATTTTGCACTTTAATATTATTTTCAGAGTCGCGTAATAAAGATAATTGTAAATCCTATGCACTAGATAAAGTATAGGTTATAAGTGTAAATTACTATGTTGTAGTAGTTTTATATCAATAAAGTGTTACATGTTTTGTGTTTATCTGTTTGAAGCAGATGTGGAGAAAAAACATATAATGTGTGCCATGGAATATTTTAAGTTTGAATATGTTACTAATGTTTGAATATGTTACTAGAGAACATCTTGTTTAAATATTATAATAATTCGAAATACATTTCAGTATTTTGCCGGATGAATATTTATAGCAATAATAATTATATTTTTTCTTATTTGGGTTTTTTCGCCACGATCTAAAACTCAAAAAATATCAAAAAAAATTATATTTTTAAAATTTTGTTCGTTAGGCAAATTTATCACAAAAAAGAATCACTGAGAAATTTGTCTTCGTTTGGTTTTTCTTTTTACCCAGTGATTCTTTATTTACATAAGAAGTGTTTTAGATCGTGGTGAAAAAAACTCAATTAAAGAAAAAACAAATATATATATGAACACGCCACAATCATTCAGACAATAATAATTATGAAATACAAATTATATTGCAAAATATACTTTTTATATAATATAACATATACAAAATTATAATTTTGAAATGGTCGTCTCAACTCAATAGAGTTTCTATGAAAAGAGCTGGATCGGGCATTATTATTTGTTTAGACAATAATCAAATCGGAAACAATCGTTATATTATTTGAAATGATGCTTAGATTATGCTGGACAATAATTTAATCTAGAGATGGTCAAATCCATAAAAGTAAAATTTGACAAGTGTAGATTATATTGGTTTGTAAATAAGAAAAATTTTTGTTTTTAAACATTTTTATTTATTTTACATGATAAGAATAAAAAACTATAATTATCTAATACGTATTTCACTTTTTGTGTATTTTTATGGATGGATAAACATTTATAGATAGCAGTTTATATGTGCCTGATAAAGCTTTAAACAGTTTTGAGTGGTCGGTTTATGTGACTTTAATGAAGTAGCATAGATTATGTTAAAACAGGTCATTTTGCTATAAAAACAAACATATCTATGTGCTTTGAATGCGTCAATGCTACGTATTATATATATATATATATATATATATATATATATATATATATATATATATATATATATATATATATATATATATATATATATATATTATTCACGTATGGGCCCTGGTGGACCACGCGAAGTACAATTAGAGGCGTTTGTTGTTGTTAGCCTTCCTTTGCGCCCATACTAATTTCATTCTTTCGCTATGAGCTTTTTTCCTTTCGTCAGATCAAGTTGTTCCAGTCTTCCTACATTTTTCTCTCTGGCCAACCTTCCAAACGTTAACCTTGTGTCTGAAATAGCCTCTATCCTGAATTTCACTTTGTGTAATATTTGCTGATCTTTGGTCCTCTTTAATTGCCGCAATCCATTTAATTATTTCTACTTTAGCTCTACTCCTATTTTCATAAAATTCGACTATTTGTCTAGTTAGCCTACTTGGATTCATCCGTTTGATGTGTCCGTAAAACTTAAGTCTTCTTTTTCTCATATCGCTATGTATATCTGTGTATTGTTTGATTTTTTGGTTTTCTCGAAGTCGGTATGTTGTGCTATTTATATTTTTATTATGTGCTATATATTTTTTCAATGTCCTCGATGTCCCGCTTTCTATTCAAAATGAGCGTTTCTGCAGCATATAGACATTCTGGCTTAATACCCGTGTTGTAATGTCTCAGTTTTGTGTTTTTAGATAGGCATTTTTTGTTGTAAATATTTTGTGTAAGTCTCAATGCCGTTTCCATTTTTTGACATCTACCCTTATTGGCCGCTTTTTCCAACCCATTTTCCATGATTATTTCACCCAAATATTTGAATTGAGAGACTCGTCTGATGTTACCATATTTTGTTTTTAAAAATGGTGTTCTTAGTCTGTTGCAGGTCATGTATTGTGTCTTTTCAAAGGAAATTTGGAGTCCTACCTTTTCTGCTGTTTCTTTTAGGATTTCAATCTGTTTCTGTGTCGTTAATACATCTTGAGCTAAAATTGCTAGATCATCAGCAAATGCCAGACAATCAATTTTGATGTTGGTTCTCCCCAGTTTAATGGGCTGGTCAATATTCAGTGCCGACTTTTTTTCACGCCACTCCTGTATTACTTTTTCTAGAACACAGTTAAATAAGAGTGGCGAGAGTCCATCCCCTTGTCTCACACCAGTTTTAATTTCGAAGGGCTCTGAGATGTCACCCATGAATTTAACTTTTGACCTTGTGTTAGTTAACGTTGCTTTAATAATTGCCAGCGTTTTCAGATCTAGTCCTTGTTCTTTCAAGATTCGGAATAAAGATTCGCGGTCAATAGAATCATATGCTTTTTTGAAATCCACAAATGTACAGACGAGATTTTTATTGTAGAGTTTTTGATGTCTTAGAATCAACTTTAGATTCAGGATCTGTTCAGGGCAGGATCTGCCCGGTCGAAAACCTGCTTGATATTCACCAATGTTCGGTTCTAACTGTCCCTGTGCTCTGTCTAGTAGACATTGAGATAGAATCTTGTAACAAACTGGGAGAAGATATATTCCTCTATAGTTGTTTACATCCGTTCTATCCGCTTGATTTGCCTAATTATTTCCTCTTCATTCGATGGTAATGAATCTGGATTTGTTTGTTTAGGGTTTAGTGTTGCTAATTTGTTTAACGGCTCAGGACAGTTTTAGTATTTGTTCAAAATATTTCGCAAGTTCTTTGCAATTGTCTTGATTATTTAGAGCTAATTGTCCGTTTTCGTTTTGAAAGCATAGGCTCTGCGGTTGTTAGCCTGTTAATTTAGTTTTAAATGTTTTGTAAAAGTTTCGGGTGTTATTTTTTTGGAAATCTTTTTCTATTTCATTAAGTTGATTATTTTCATATTTTCTTTTAGTTTCTCTAATTAGCTTCGATGTTTTTTTTCTTACTTCCAAGAAGATGTTATAGTTTATTGGTGTTTTTTGACTGTTCCAATCTTTGAATGCTTTACTTCGGCTTAATACTGCTTGCTCGCAAACTTCATCCCACCACGGATGTTTTCTACGTTTTTGTAAAGGGACCAACTTTAAGGCTGTTTTAATATATTTTGTTTTAATTCTTGCCAGTTCTGTGCAGGTTGTTTATCAAGCTCTTCTGTTAGGGCTGGTTTTATTTTCGTTGGGTCAAACTTTGGTATTAGCAGCCTCTTTTGAATAAGTTTTCGAGGTTTTAAGCTAAGTTTGATTCTAGTCAAGTAGTGATCCGTGTCTATATTTGCTCCTTTCCTGACTTGAACATTCAAAATCTCTTTATAATTGGGGTACGAAATGGTAACATGGTCAATTTGAAATTCACCCATGTACGTGTTTGGGCACCTCCAGGTCTTTTGTTTTGTTATTTTCTTCTTAAAATGGGTTGACATTATTTTTAGATTAAACTGCGAACATAGTTCAACCAATCTTCTACCATTATGGTTAGTCCATTTATGAGTGGGAAAACTGCCGACTGTTTTCTTGTACTTTTTTTCTTTCCCTAGTTGGGCGTTGAAATCACCCAATAGGATTTTTACATGGTTAGAGGGAATTTTAGAGATAGTCTTTTCCAGAATTTCCCAGGACTTATTTACTTTTTCAGGATTAGATTTATTTTCTTCGTTAACTGGGAGGTGTGCATTGATTAATGTATAGTTTTTGTTAGCACACTTGAGGGATAGTGTCATAAGTCGATTATTTACTGGCTGGACATTTGTTATAGAACCAAGAATGTTTCTTGTGACAGCGAAAGCAACACCGAGATGTGGTGTATTTTTGAGTATTCTTTTGTCCTTTTTACTTTTAAAAAGTCTGTAGTTGCCGAATTCCAAGGTGTTATCATCTATCAATCTGGTTTCTTGCAAAGCTAAAATTTGGATTTTTTGGTGATTTAATGTTCGCCCCAATTCGTGTAGTTTTCCTGGACGCAGGAGATAATTGATATTTACTGTTCCAAAGAAAGTTTTTATTTTCGGTTTCAGACGTTGGCCAGAGGTCTCCGACTCCCTCTGAAAGATTTTGCGTTTAAGCCCGGACGCCCCAGAATCCGAAAGTCCGGTTGTACCAGCAAAGCTGGCAGAGGATTGTCTACCTCCTGGGTTAATTTTGTAATTACTAGAACGCTTCATCTTGTACTTTGAATTAAAGATTTGAACCATGACGGTACAGAGGCTAAGACTGAAGGGGTTACTTCCAGAATTTAAATATCAGCCGCACCACTGGTGAACAGACGCTGACCACTCAGCCGCTTGATACAAGTTAGGCGCTAAGTGGATTTGGTTTTTTTTTTTGCCTTGGTTCGGGGCTGTTGATTTTGGGATATTCGCAGCTGTCCATTAATATCTAATGGTACTTTCACTATCCACCACCCGTGACCCGTCCAGTACCTTAGGCGAGGTATACTGGATATATATATATATATATATATATATATATATATATATATATATATATATATATATATATATATATATATCCAGTATACCATATATATATTATATAATATATATATAATATATATTATATATATATATATATATATATATTATATATATTATATATATATATATATATATATATATATATATATATATATATATATATATAATATATATATATATATATATATATATATATATATATATATATATATATATATATATATATATATATATATATATATAAATATATATATATATATATATATATATATATATATATATATATATATATATATATATATATATATATATATATTATATATATATATATATATATAAATATATATATATATATATATATATATATATATATATATATATATATATATATATATATATATATATATATATATATATATATATATATATATATGTAGGGAGACGTCCGTAGGTTGGGACAGGTTTTGTTTTTTGGCGATAGCATTCGACTAAATACATTTTTTTCGGAGTTCTATATACCATTGAAAAAGTAATGTCAATTTTTTGAACAAGTGAATTTTGACCCAAAAAGTTTGAGGTCCGTAGGTAGTTATAGTAGGGACCGTTCTAGAAATGCACAAAAGGTTTAAAAAAGTCAAATAATAACGCAATATTTTCAACATTTATAGTTGGATTTATTTATTTAAAAGTCCATGAAAAACTAGAATAAAGAAAATCAAATTCATGCTAATCTTTACCAAAGTCAATTTTGCCCAGTAATAGTAGCTGCGAGTTATATTTACATTCATATATTACATTCATAACATATAGATGCAGTCAACGAAATTGTCGCGAGTTATAAAAAAATTGCAAATCATACAAAAATCAACATCAGACGACGACGATGACTTTCGCACTGGCTTGGCAGCCTTCGCACTGGATTGGCTTCGCTTTTTGGCTTGCGTTTCTTGTGTTGATTGTCGTCGCTTTTTACTCGTCGCTTTCGTATTCTCTTTCTTCTACTTTCACTTTTCGTTGAGCACGGCAACATTTTCTGGTGAAGCGAGAATGATGCTTTTATTGGCTACGCCCGCGGTCGGACTTTTTCAAAGGTGTTGCTGATCTAACTGGTCCAACTTTAGACAAAACTGAGGAAAGACGTGACAATGATTGTTCTGTCGCACTTGGTATTGATTGCTGTTCATTTTCATGTACAGCAACATCCATTAAAATAATGTGCCGCTGGTTTTCTTCGTTCAAGTTGTTCTGAATCGTAGTAGAATTTCCACTTTGATTAGTTATTTCGGCCTGAACGAAATCCGATTCAGAAAAAAACGTTTTGATTGAATGGAAAGATTTTTGTCTTCGAAAAGCCAGACTTAATGTTCTTTGGGGTCAAGGCTAAATCCAGAGTTTTACAAATGAGTTCAGAGATGTGTCGAATATCCAATCTCTTTTCAACATTAGATTTTTGCTAACTGTAACATTTGGTTTTGTAATATGCCTTGGCTGGATCATAAACTGAAACATCTAATGGTTGCATTTTGTGAGAACAATGAGATGGAAAAGAAAACATATGAACGCCGTTTTCCAATGCCAAGTCAATTACTTCAATAGATAAGTCAGATGTATGATTATCAAGAAGAAGCAGAGTCGGTTTGTTTGTGGCTGTGTTTAATAAAATGCTTCATATATTTGACACATTTTTCTGCTGCATCCAGCTAGATTCATTATAGGCGGCATGGCATTACTTCCTGATGAAACATTATCTTGGTAAAAAATAAGAAAGGCGGCATAGAATTCCCGGCGGTATTTACGGCAATCGCCATAGTTACCATAGTGCAACGTTCTTATGCAGAAGCTTGACCGATTTTTTTTGGGCCTTTTAACGAGATGACTTTTTCGATTTTCGTTGGAACTGTCGAAAAAGCAGACTCGTCCCATATTCCATATGGGTTATGCATCAGAATGGTATAAATCGAAAAGCATACTTAAATGATCAAAAAATGGGTCGACATTTGTCTTGCAGTAGGCCTTGATCCGGTTGAGACTTGTTTGTTCGGGCGTACGCAAAGAAATTTTTTTGTGCCGCAGCATCAAGCCGGAGTACCAAGATTTTCCATCCATTTCATCAGTATCCCATGATGTTAGATTTGGATATTCAGTTTGCGCGCAAATTCGTATGCTTAAGCCGTAATGGATATGACAGCATCGCATAAGATATTCGACCAAAGCTTCTTCTTGTTCGTCATTGAACACCTATAGAATCAAAAAACAAAAATATAAAAAATTTGTGATTAAGCATCAATCCTTCATAAGGCATATTTGAAATGTCTGGAACTTTTTTCCAATTTTGCGATATAGCAACTAGATTTGCTCAATTTGTAGGCACGAGTAGTGAGTCTGATACCCATCTTTTCGATTTTGATCTCTTTCGGTGCTCGAAGCAAGGTCAAAATCAGAAACACCATGATCAGTTGTTCTTGCTTTACGGTTTCTCATTTTTACGGCCTGTTTTTTGAGAATTCAAGAAATAGCTTATTTGTTCTTTTGAATAACTACCTTTCACTTTTATTTTTGTTTTACCACTTTTCTGTTCTTTCTTACATTTTTTGTTTTATTTTTTCTTTTGTTTGATTGTTTTTTGTTTTCACAGTTTTACTCGCAAAAATTGATCTGGCGTTAAAGCGGAAATGAGGCTCTTTGTATACTTCAGCTGGCCGTGGAGAAGAGTCCAGTGGTGGGGATAGAATATCTCGAACCTTCGATTTGTTAACCATTTTGGAATATGGTCGAAATATTTCGAATGTCATTGATCCTATTGAATATTCTAGAATGTCCCATGTAATTCTTCTGGTTCCGCTAAAATGGAAGTGAGTCTCGTCACTAAGGATGCAGTTTTAAATCGTCAAGTAGAATTCTTTTCAAACTCCGACATGATACCACAGTGTCATGGCATGCTTTCGAGCGGAACTTTATATCCCACCCTGAACCAACAAAAATTTACAAGTTATATTCTTAGTAATGAAAAGAACCTATTTAATTTTTTAAATTTTGATTGTATGATAATGTTTTTTCCATCGCCGCCACTGTACCCATACTATAAGCTTCTTGCCGAATTGGCATTTTGATGCACACATTCGTTCCGGCAATGCGCTGAACTTGACTTTTCCAGCAATAAAGATCCGTAAAATACCGATCTTTGCCGAAAATGACCCTGCCGACAAGCAAGCCAAAGTGGAATTTCGATAAAATATAATATTTCCCTGCTGCTGCTCTCCAACAAATCTCGCAAACAGCGCTATAATCTCCCGAAACAATACGTGTCCCCTCCCATCATCCAACTTTCCTATTCTTTCTCTTTCTCGTATTTATTTTCCAAGCAATTATCGTTTCCGATGTGTTGAATTAAATAAAGCATTTTCCCATCAATAAGAAAACGTAATTACAAAAGTTTGTTATATACTCGAAATTATTTCAAAAGCTGTTAAACTAATTAAGTGAAGTAAATATCATCGAAACGTAGGAAAATAATATGGGAAATCAGTAAACAAACAGTCTTAAAAACTACATTAGGGCTTTATAAGTTCGTGTTTTTTTTTGTATGATTTAAAAGCGTTATTTTGATAGCTAATTAAGTTATATTTATGTTTATTACGTTACATTTTTGTTTTTATACTTTAATTTTGGGGAGTATGTGGGTACTATTACTCATTACTAGAACAAATATTTAAAAACAACAGAAATGATGATGAAAATATGTAAGGTAGAAGATGAAGAGTCCTAATTCATTTAGTCCAAAAGCGATTCAAAAAGCTCGGTAAGATTGAATTTGAAGATCCGCTACAATTGAAGATCATTTGTAGAGTCGACCTATTACTGCCGATTCTGCAGTCCTTCAAGAAGCCGTTAAGTCCATCGATGATTATTTGATAAGTGTAACATTCTTCAATAATTAGGAAGGGAATTCTTTGGAAGCAAACAGCGTACACGATCTAACAATTGGAGTATTCAATAATCTTACCAAGTAAGGTAAGACTTCGGACTATATTGGTCATAAAGGAATGTCCCTTGTGTTGTTCCCTTGCATACTTGTGAATCAAACAAGAGTTTTCCCGTGTCCCTGCTACAGTTTTTTTCTGCTAAACACCAAAATTTAGTTCGTTCAGTCTATACATAATTGTGATGGTCTTCTATTTGTATATGTCCTACCCAATTTTATTTTTTCAGCCTGTCTGTTTGGATAGTGTCATCTTTTTACTTGTTTTACCTATGTCCATTCCCCTGTCTTGTCCTTTCTGTCAGGCCTTGTTCATTTTTTCACAGTTTTGAGTTGCATAGGCTCGAGGTTGTCCTCGTGAATTTTAAGAATGTCATTAAATCATGTAATCCAATATTTAGAATTGCATTGCGGTGTCTTTGGACTTAGGGCATAACTTACTTTGAGGTGGATCCAGTCGATTAAGTCGTCAACGCGTAATTTGACCGAATATCGGCGAATATCGAAGTTGAATTGAAAATTTTGGTGTATGGTCAATAGAAAGCATGTTCTTCTGTGGCAGAACAACACCAAATTGAGTGCCTAAATAAACAAAAAAATCTAACAATTTGATGCAACTGAACTTATCTACTACTAAAACTTATCTAAAATGTTTCTGGGAGAAAAAAATATTTTGATTAATTGTAGAAACTCTTTTATTTCTATTTACTTTTAATAAATGCGCATGCATCATCTTGTTGGCATGTATCGTGCAATTTGGTTGCCTCGAGTTGAATTTTGGCCCATTCTTCTAACAAGTGTTCTGAACTCTCCTTTATACACAGGTACTGAATATTATTCAGATCTGGTGACTGGGGTGTAGTTTTAAGGCATTGATATTCAGCATATAAGCCAGATCTTGCATCATCCAAATTTAACCTTTTTTCCATCCTTTACAATAAGGGCATTTATTGTAAGTATTCTGCTTCTGCTGATTTTCATGATGTCCAACTTTGGATATAGATCTCCCTCAAGTCTTTCCATCTATCTCTGCTCTATGCTAGATGTTGGCAGGCTACACTGATCTGCAGATTTGTTTCAAGTCTCGCCACATCTCAGTCGATGATCGGTGTCAACCTTTCGTTATTATCTCCATTTATTGTCTCTATTGTTGTATTCAATAACTTCATCTGTTTGTCTGTCTTATTTGTCGCCTTGGTTTTCTAATTATTTTTGTTGTAGGTATATTAGTTAACAATTCATAAAATCGGATCAGGTACAGCAATATTAATAAAATCCCTGTTAACCGTAAGGCGACGATAGCCATTATACGTCACGATAGTCGTGATCATATTATATCGATAACTGATATCTGCAAATCACGATGTTTCAAAATTTAGATCGCAAATTTTTCTTTTGTCGGAGATATATTATGTTGTATAATAATTTGTTACTTATTGGTGATAGTTGAGGGTTTAATACTATTTAAGAAAACTTGCGGCCATATTTGATATCCATTTCTTAACATTTTCTGTTAGTTGTAAAATAAATAAATAAATAAATACACACTTTATTTAGCATATACAGCTAATAGTAACAAAACAAAATCAATATACCAAAAAAACTAAAAGTAAGAAAAATTCTAAAAAATCTTAACAAAAGAAAATACAATCAAAAGGCAATAACCAACATTGTTCAAATGATAAAACACTCTATTGCTTCAAATAATAATTTAACAGTCTATTAAATACATGCACATTAGGAGCGCTCCCTATGTGGGCGGGCAAAGCATTGAAGACCTTGGGAAGAAACACCTTCCCAAAACAATGTCTTCTGGAGAGCAGTAGTTCTCACAATTGGTACATCATAATTGTTCTTAGAACGGACATCGTAAGAATGCATATTTACTCTTAGTACCAAAAAAGTATTCAAATAATCGGGCAACAAATTATGTTTTATTTTATATATCAATCGAATGTTAGCCCCTTCAATGGCCCGCGTAACTGAAAACCAATCCAATGACCGCAACATTACCTCTATCGGTGTATACCTATTACAGTTACGGTGTATACCTATTACAGTACATTAATAGTACACGCATAGCCTTATTCTGCTGTATTTGAAGTCTACCAAGACTCTGTAAGGTTTACCATTTCACCATGAACAAGTTTTCGTTGTTATATACATATATATAAATAAATATATATATATATATATATATATATATATATATATATATATATATATATATATATATATATATATATATATATATATATATATATATAGTATTAGATTTTCTTGGACTGCGTCCAATCAGCGCACCCATCGGGCTGACAACTCATATCCAAATGTTCTTGTTAGATGTTTCATACGTTGTCTGAGATATTTATCATCTCCGCAATATCTTTAACTTTTACTCTGCGATCGGTCAACACAATGTAGTTGGATTTTGTCGACTATTTCCTCAGCAGTGACATGAAGAGCGCCAAACTTCGCTCGTGCTGAATTGACCACGTCGGGGCTCAGTGGGCCACTTATAGGTAACACTTTTTCAGCTTGTATCAGTGCAATTTATTCTTTTAGACGTTTCTAGAGCATTCAATACTGTTTACAATGGTACAAATGCCATAAATTGTTATATGCCTTGGTATTATTTCTGTGGTTACGGGGAATAGGTTCGTGGGTCGAAAATCGCAATTTTTCAGGGCAGCACTATTTTACGTGGCACCGACATAGACCTGAAAGGTCTGAACATCGAGAGACGCAACATATGCCATCCAGTTGAAGGGATGGGTAGGGCTCGTTCCCGGTCAAGCAACGAACAAGATATATATATATATATATATATATATATATATATATATATATATATATATATATATATATATATATATATATATATTGTCCAAACATTTTATCAAAATTAGAGAAGTTTTGTTGTATTTAGAAAGTATTTTGTTTAAAATATCACTCATTCGCTACATAATTGATTAGTTTGTACGAGAGTTTAATTTTTATGGCTCAAAGTTAGTGTCACGACTTCGTAGTGGCCATAGTGAAGAAAATATTGCGGCTGTTCGTGAAAGTTTTGCCTAGAACGCTAATGTATGTTGCACGCCGTTCTCAAGAGTTGGGCTTATCCAGGATGACCACCTGGGGTATTTTGCGTTTAGATCTCGGTTTACACCCATACAAGATTGTATTGGCACAAGAACTTAAGCCAACTGACCATTGGTTACGTTGAGAGTTCGCAGATTGGGTGTTCGAATCAATGGAAAACAATCCGAATTTTTATCGCAAAATCATCTTCTCCGATGAGGTTAATTTTTGATTAAACGACTATGTCAATAAGCAAAATTGTCGTTATTGGTGTGAGTCAAACCCACAAGTGATTCATCAGGCCCCATTACTTTCCGAATGAATAAATGTTTGGCGTGGATTATGGTACCGTGGCATTCGGTCCGTATTTTTTCAAGAACGCCGAAGGACGGACCGTCACTGTGAATGGCGAGCGCTACCGTGCCATGTTATCCGATTTTGTCTTTCCGAAAATTAATGAAATTGATGCGGACGAAATTATAATGGACTTATTGAGCAATCAATTCGGAGGATCGGTAATTTCACGAAATGGCTCTTACACCTAGCCACCAAGATCTTGTAATTTAACACCTTTAGACTATGGGGCTATGTTAAATAACATGTTTACACCAATAAACCTAAGACTCTTGGTGAACTTGAAGCCAACATTCGAGCAACCATAGTCTCCATACCATACCGAATCAACCGAAAATTGGGCCAATCGGATCAACTAGTGCAAGAAGAGACGAGGTGGTGGCCTCTTGAATGATATTTTGTTTAAATCATAAATGGCATAAAATATACCATCTAATAAAAACATAAGCACCATTTTCAGCTGAATTTTTTGTGTTTTATTTCAAATTCAACTCCTATCGCTCTTATTGAGAAACCCTTTTTATTAATGGAATAATAACAACGGGACTTCACATATAACACTGTATACAAAAAAATTGCATATATTAATATTTTATACATAACATTTGATTAATTATGTTATTAAATTAACTATTTGTCCACTATCGCATTCCTGGTGAAAGAAGCTTCGTCGGTTGATAAAATATTAAACGAAAAATTTGGATTCATTTGGTTTTGTCTAATTACTGTGTGAAAAATCACCAGGTAAGAGTGCTTTTACTCTTTGTACATCATAAGGGTAAATAATTGTTCCTTTAGTATTCTATGTGCAATCCTATGGGAATTATCAACTTGTCGCGCAATAATTTCTTCAACATGATGTAAAATTTGCTCTTCGGCTTCAGGACCGATTTCTCGCTGGTCCCCACATTGTTGAAATGCCGGAACCACTGGAATGAAATTCCGGAAATCTGGACAAATGTTTGCCGAGCTGGAAGTGGTCTTTTTAGCATCGTTGCCCATAAATACGCCTATCCTTTTCGGAATTTTGGAGAGTTTCTCCCTAAATACGAAGTATATCATAATATTTGCCTACAGATCATATTTTTGATTTCAAATCGAACTTAAATGCATCCACTGACATACACTGAAATACTTTTTTGTCTGTATTTTAAAATTATATTTATTACACAACATTATGCCGCAACATTTGCCGCATCGTTGATGGTGATGTGGGGTATGATTTTTCATTAAAAATTTTTTAACAATATTTATTAGTTTATTTATAGTTTATTTGTTAAATAACAACCAAGTAATATTTTCCAAATATGCTTTTATACATACATATATATATATATATATATATATATATATATATATATATATATATATATATATATATATATATATATATATTTATATATATATATATATATATATATATATATATATATATATATATATATATATATATAATGGCATATAAATATAAAAATATAAATATATATATATATATATATATATATATATATATATATATATATATATATATATATCATCTTCATCATCAACCCGTATCAATTCACTGCAGGATAAAGGCCTCTTCAGCATACTTCGAAACTCTCGCGGTCCTGAGCTCTCCTCTGCCATTCGGGTCCAATATACTTAATAATGTCATCAGTCCATCGACCGAAAACTCGAGATATATATATATATATATATATATATATATATATATATATATATATATATATATATATATATATATATATATGTATATATATATATATATATATATATATATATATATATATATATATATATATATATATATATATATATTGCGCTTGTTGTTGTTAGCCTTCCTTTGCGCAGGAAAGAAGCAAACATAGACACGGATCACTACTTGACTAGAATCAAACTTAGCTTAAAACCTCGAAAACTTATTCAAAAGAGGCTACTAATACCAAAGTTTGGCCCATCGAAAATAAAATCAACCCTAACAGAAGAGCTTGATAAACAACCAGCACAGAGCTGGCAAGAATTGAAACAAAAAATTATTAAAACAGCCTTAAAGTTGGTCCCTTTACAAAAACGTAGAAAACATCCGTGGTGGGATGAAGTTTGCGAGCAAGCAGTATTAAGCCGAAGTAAAGCATTCAAAGATTGGAACAGTCAAAAAACAGCAATAAACTATAACATCTTTTTGGAAGTAACAAAAGAAACATCGAAACTAATTAGACAAATTAAAAGAAAATATGACAACAATCAACTTAATGAAATAGAAAAAGATTTCCAAAAAATTAACACCCGAAACTTTTACAAAACATTTAAAACTAAAATAACAGGCTATCAACCGCAAAGTCTTTGCTTCCAAAAGGAAAACGGACATTTAGCTCTAAATAACCAAGACAATTGCAAATAACTTGCGAAATATTTTGAACAAATACTAAACTGTCCTGAGCCCTTAAACAATTTAGCAACACTAAACCCTAAACAAACAAACCCAGATTCATTACCACCGAATGAAGATGAAGTAATTGGGCGGATCAAGCGGCTTAAGAGTGACAGAGCTTCTGGTGAAGATGGAATCACTGCTGAAATTTTGAAATCCGCTGGTCCAGGTACAATCAAGGAAATAACCAAAATTCTGCAAGAAGTTTGGCGAACCGAATGGATTCCGGAAGATTGGAAAGATGTTCTAATCCATCCATCCATAAGAAGGGAGATCGAACGGATGTACACAACTATAGAGGGATATCTCTTCTCCCAGTTTGTTACAAGATTCTATCTCAATGTCTACTAGACAGAGCACAGGGACAGTTAGAACCTAACATTGGTGAATATCAAGCAGATTTTCGACCGGGCAGATCCTGCCCTGAACAGATCCTGAATCTAAAGTTGATTCTAAGACATCAAAAACTGTACAATAAAAATCTCGTCTGTACATTTGTGGATTTCTAAAAAGCATATGATTCTATTGACCGCGAATCTTTATTCCGAATCTTGAAAGAACAACGACTAGATCTGAAAACGCTGGCAATTATTAAAGCAACGTTAACTAACACAAGGTCAAAAGTTAAATTCATGGGTGGCATCTCAAAGCCCTTCGAAATTAAAACTGGAGTGAGACAAGGGGATGGATTCTTGCCACTCTTATTTAACTGTGTTCTAGAAAAAGTAATACAGGAGTGGTGTGAAAAAAAGTCGGCCCTGAATATTGGCCAGCCCATTAAACTGGGGAGAACCAACATCAAAATTGATTGTCTGGCAATTGCTGATGATCAAGCAATTTTAGCTCAAGATGTATTAACGGCACAGAAACAGATTGAAATCCTAAAAGAAACAGCAGAAAAGGTAGGACTCCAAATTTCCTTTGAAAAGACACAATACATGACCTGCAACAGACTAAGAACACCATTTCTAAAAACAAAATATGATAACATCAGACGAGTCTCTCAATTCAAATATTTGGGTGAAATAATCATGGAAAATGGGTTGGAAAAAGCGGCCAATAAGGGTAGATGTCAAAAAATAGAAACGGCATTGAGACTTACTCAAAATATTTACAACAAAAAATGTCTATTTAAAAACATAAAACTGAGACATTACAACACAGTTATTAAACCAGAATGTCTATATGCTGCAGAAACGCTCATTTTGAACAGAAAGCGGGACAAGAAGGAAAGAAAAATCATAAGAAAAATCCTAGGCCCCAAACAAATAAATAGCACAACATACCGACTTCGAGAAAACCAAGAAATCAAACAGTACACAGATATACATAACGATATGAGAAAAAGAAGACTTAAGTTTTACGGACACATAAAACGGATGAATCCGAGTAGGCTAACTTGACAAATAGTCGAATTTTTTGAAAATAGGAGTAGAGCTAAAGTAGAAATAATTAAATGGATTGCCGCAATTAAAGAGGACCAAAGATCAGCAAATATTACACAAAGTGAAATTCAAGATAGAGGCTGTTTCAGACACAAGGTTAACGTTTGGAAGGTTGGCCAGAGAGAAAAATGTAGGAAGACTGGAACAACTTGGTCTGACGAAAGGAAAGAAGCTCATAGCGAAAGAATGAAATTAGTATGGGCGCAAAGGAAGACTAACAACAACAAGCGCCTCTAATTGTACTTCGCGTGGTCCTCCAGGGCCCATACGTGAATAATAATAATAATTATAATATATATATACATATATATATATATATATATATATATATATATATATATATATATATATATATATATAAATATATATAAATATATATATATATATATATATATATATATATATATATATATATATATATATATATATATATATATAAATATATATAAATATATATATATATATATATATATATATATATATATATATATATATATATATAAATATATATAAATATATATATATATATATATATATATATATATATATATATATATATATATATATATATATATATATATATATATATATATATATATATGATTGTGTGCATTGATTAATGTATAGTTTTTGTTAGCACACTTGAGGGATAGTGTCATAAGTCGATTATTTACTGGCTGGACATTTGTTATAGAACCAAGAATGCTTCTTGAGACAGCGAAAGCAACACCGAGATGTGGTATATTTTTGAGTATTCTTTTGTCCGTTTTACTTTTAAAAAGTCTGTAGTTGCCAAATTCCAAGGTGTTATCATTTGTCAATGTCGTTTCTTGCAAAGCTAAAATTTGGATTTTTTGCTGATTTAATGTTCGCCCCAATTGGTGTAGTTTTCCGGGACGCAGGAGAGAATTGATATTTACCGTTCCAAAGAAAGTTTTTGTTTTCGGTTTCAGACGTTGGCTAGAGGTCTCCGGCTCCCTCTGAAAGATTTTGCGTTTAAGCCCGGCTGCCCCAGAATCCGATCCGGTTGTACCAGCAAAGCTGGCAGATGATTGTCTACCTCCTGGGGTAATTTTGTAATTACTAGAACGCTTCATCTTGTACTTTGAATTAAAGGTTTGAACCATGACGGTTCAGAGATTAAGACTAGAGTGGATTTAGTTTTATATATATATATATATATATATATATATATATATATATATATATATATATATATATATATATATATATATATATATATATATATATATATATATATATATATATATAGAATTCAAGTAATTGAATTCAATTTCTATCAAACATTTATTTATATAACAATTTGCAGCAACAATCCGTTGTTTTAAGAACTTAATTACACTCAACACGCAACAAATTCCTTGCTCTTGCTCCACTGGGAAGTAACATTCATAAGACCATACAAGATTCAAACAAGTAGATGCACATGAATATGTATGTATATATATATATATATATATATATATATATATATATATATATATATATATATATATATATATGTATATATATATTTACTTATATTATGCTTTTTTATATATAACTTTTCGATTGGTGATTTAATAAGTTTGCTATTTTTTTGCCTCTTGAAAGGAATATTTTTCTTTAAAATGATGTGAAGAATTATTACATTTGTGAAAGTACTTTCCTTTAGCCCCTGTATAATAAAGGCCAGCTTTTTTAGGAATCTGTTTTAATGATATCTAGGGTATATGATGAAGTGATGAAATAATATTGTAACATCATCAAAATTTTATAGTACGAATTTAGATTTATGAGCAGAATCGCGAAGGTCATCTAGCGAATAGTTTATTATACTAACAGCAAATATATAAAATATATAAAACAAATTGAGTCACAAAAATAAAAATAATTTTTAACAAAAGCAACATTTTGTGTGCATTTTATAATGTTTTTTTTTCCTTTTTTTTCAGGTAAGTCTGCAGATATTTTAAAGAATCGCTATATAATTAATTAAGTAAGTATTAACTATCGAAATAAACATCAAATACATTTTGAAAATATTTCATATGAATATAAGCACGAATTATATATGAATATGTATATATATATATATATATATATATATATATATATATATATATATATATATATATATATATATATCGAGAATTAAAATATACTACAATGATGAAATTATTTGTGAGTACATGATGTATCTGTGAGAAACATTATTTTGATAACTTGTTGTAGGAATTCTTTTATTTCTAATTACTTCTAATAGACCTACAAGCATCGCCTCATTGGCATGCATCGCGTATTTTGGTAGTCTCGGGTTGAACTTTGGCCCATTCTTCTATAATAAGTATTTTGAACTCTCCTTTATTTTTAACCTCTTTGTTCTAATTTGACGATTCACCTTATCCAAGGTACTGAATAGGATTGAGATCTGGTAACTGGGTGAAGTTTTAAGGTATCAATATTCAGCATACAAGCCAGATCTTGCGCCATCCAAGTTTAAACTTTTTCCATCGTTTACAATAAGCGCATTTATTCTAAGTATTCTGCTGCTCTGATTTTCATGATGTTGATGCAACTTTGGATATAGATATCCCTCAAGTATTTCCACCTATCTTTGCTCTATGCTAGATGTTGGCAGGCTACACTGATCTGTAGATTTGTTTCAAGTCTCGCCACATTTCGGTCGGTGATCGGTGTCGACCATTCGTTATCTCCAATTATTGTCTCTATTGTTGTATTCAGTAACTTCATCTGTTTGTCAGTCTTGTTTGTCGCCTTGGTTTTCTAATTATTTTTATTGTAGGTATATTAGTTAACAATTCATAAAATCAGATCAAGTACAGCAATATTAATAAAATCCCTGTTAACCGTAAGGTGACGATAGCCATGATATGTCACGATAGTCGTGATTACATTCTATAGATGACTGATATCTGCAAATCACGATATTTCAACATTTAGATCGCAAATTTTTCTTTTGAGGGAGATATACTATGTTGTGTAAACAATTTAGTTACTTATTGGTGATAGTGGTTCGTGGGGCTTAAAAGAAAATAGTGCTGCTGAAAGATTTTTTTGCCAATTTTGTAGCACTTTCTTTTAAATATCTTTTTAAAATATCACTGTACAAAAATGTGTTCATTATACGATTGATTATATCTATTGAGGAATGTTCGCCGCCTTTGATGTCCTTACGACCTCCTTTGAATCGTTTAAACCACCTATGTACTCTGCCACGGGATAAAGAATCCTCACCATATACTTGTTTTATTCATTAAAACGTTTTGGGTGAATGTTTTACCAAGTTTAAAACAAAACTTAATATTCGCTCTTTGTTCGATGTTCATTTTTCGACCGATGCCGATGGTATAAACACACTGACACTTTAAGCGCGACTTGCTTCTAATTGCTTCTACTTACTTCTTCATGAAATTGTCATAACATCAGTGAAGGATGCACCTTTCCAACACTTATCTACGTCAAAAAATGGCGCTACTAGAAATAGCTATTTTCAAAAAGTCCTGTTTTTCGTGTTCCTTATATATTGAAGCTTGAACCGTTATAAAGTACTTTGTTTTATAAGGTCTAATCCCGACCGACGTGCAAAAATAGTTTTCGTTTTGGAGTGCCCTTCGCTTTGGATGGTAATGAAGTGGACTCTTCAATTTAAATGACTACAAAATCATATAGTATTAAATAATCAGCGATAATATAGGCAACTCGATAGACCATCTTTATTATATTTTTCATTATGTTTTGGATATGAAACAATGCAATTCAGACGAATACTTCCGAAGAGTTTTTATACTTATTTAAACGCGATACAGTAGAATCACAGATGATAAAAGGCAGAAAGGATAAAATTCAGAAAAAAGTATCTTTCTGCCATTTATAACAATAAATGAGACATGGATTAACCATTACATGCTAGAGATGAAGCAGCGGCCCAAGCTTTGGGTGGTAATTGGACAAGTTGTGACTACAATTCTCTAGAATTCTCGTGGTGTAGTACTCATAAAGTACATTGCAAAAGGCAGGACCATAATAAGGCAGTATTACGCTTCACTACTGAATCTTTTGAAGGATGTTGTGAAGTGTCAAAAGGTCCAAAAAGAGTTGCTGCAAGACACTATCACCTATGCTTCTACATATGCTATATTTACCGGATTCGGCTCCTAGTAATTACTTCTTCTTTCTCAAACTCGAGAAAATGGGTCGCTCGATGAAGGTTAACTTTAAATTATGAGGTCAAAGTGGGGAAAATCGGTTATTTTGCTGAGTTGAACAGATATCCAAGGATATTAAAAAGTTAGAATGTCGTTGGTCTAAGTGTTTTGAATTGCAAGGTGGCTACGTAGAAAAAATCCCAAAAATCTTACTTATTCTATGTCAGGCTCAAAACTTTTCGAACGACCCTTGCATGCCCTGCGATGTCAGAATACTAAATCAATTAAGTTATTAAATTACGTTCAACAATAAATTTGTTTCAGCTCTCTCAGATGTGTCCTTCATTGTTAGGAACAATAACTTCCGAACTCTTTTCGTAGATGGAAAAAATTGTGATTAAAATCGAAATAAAAATAGAATCAAATTTTACAAAATATATTGAAACAAAATATAAAAAAACCTCTAAAGGAATGACTGTTACGTCATAACAAACACGCTGATTTTAAATAATGTGGGATAAGCCTCGCTTTTCAACACAGCCTGTCAACTAATGAGAGAAATAAAGCGAGATGGGAGATCTATTTCTATTTCAGCGGTCTCGTAACTTAGCCGAGCGCTTTTATTTTTAAATAAAAACTATACATTACATTGTTTTTCTCCGGAAGCGTGCTTCATTGCTCGACCAAGGAAGGCACCAAACAATGCCGTAATTGTTGTGATTCGGGTTTTAATCACGGCGAAATTGTACGTTGTGTTCGGTTTTCAGTACCTACACACGTCCCTGCAATAGATTAATTGCCATTCGTAGCACTGTGATTTTATTTCATTATCCTGTACAGATACACGCTGCTCCTGTTCGTTTCTCTTATTTAAAGACATGTAGAAACACCTTGATCTAAGTGCAAGATAACGCATTTTGCGTTATATATTATTCATGAATTTGAAACACTGAATCATTTGGAAATTATTTCCTTTTTATTAATGAACTCCTTTTATAGAAAGTAAGGTTTATTGTTACTAAATGTAATAATCTGATTATACCTATTCAGATAATTACATTATATTAAATCATATCAGGATCAAATTGCAAAAGTTTAAGAAATATCTTTAAAATTGTGTACTTAAACTACAACTAAAATAACAAAAATCGACTAGGGGTTATTAGTTAATGATTCAAACTAAGGTTAACGATATTTCCAAATTATTTTAATAAATATTTACTAACATATAATATTTAGGCATTATGAATAATTAAATAATAGTGTTTTAGATGCAACGTTAAAATATCGATGTTACATTTTTATTTCATTCAATAATTTGAAACTTAACATTCAATAATTTATTTTAAACGTTGGCGCCATCGGCGGTTCGTGGGGATGGGGCACATATAACCAAATTTTGGAATGGAGATAGGGAAATGGTTCGCAATTAAAAATTTTACATTTCTTAGTATCATTCACAAACTTTTCTGTGTAGAAATACGAGTGTAACTGTCAGACATCAAAATTTCAAATAGGTACCTAGATAATAAAGTTTTGCTAAACTTACCATAGGACCATGACCAGTAAATCTGCTTGAAGTTGAAGTCCATCCTCTTAAATTTCTGAGCAGCAAAGTGGTCGATAACATGAAATGAAAATTTTAAATTTACTTCACAAGTTTTTTTTCAATAGGTAGCATTGCTAACGCATACTGCCGTTCCTGGCCCATAGTGTTTCTTAGAAATGTTTTGATTACTTTGAGCATACGGACATCTTTCGCTTTCCACAGTTGTCATAGAGACGGTACACAAAACAGTCAGCAATTCTCCAGATTCACTAAATGTTGTTGTTAAATTGTTTTGGATAAACATTTGTAACAGCGCCACACCCTCACTGGGTTTCATAAAATCGTCCCGTGCGTACATTAACGAGAGTTCATTTTTTTATTTTAAGTAATTTACGTTTGCAAACAGGTTACACACAATTTTAATGTCTTCAATTGGAAAGACGGCTCGATATTCACCAAATTTTTCAGTTTCAAATAAATTTGCAACAGTTAGGTATACATCGAAACTAAAACGTTCATGAACCTGTATGGTTAGGGTATTACAGATTTCCTTGCATATCCTGACATTCGGATTGGGGTCCTCCTTGTCAGTAAATTTCCGTTTCTTTCTGCGATTCTCTATGATCGTTGTAGATTCTTCACCAGTTAAGTTACCAAATTCTTGATTAATTTGTATTTCTATATTGTCTCTAATATTTTGAATGGCTGCTGAAAAAGTATCAAATTCTTCTTAACTTGTTGTAGTTGCTTGCTTTGCAGTTGATCAAAGACAATGTCGCAGTGTGGCATTATTTTTTATTTATTATTTGAAGAAAAACAATCAAAATTTAAAATTATCATCCACCGAATAATTTATTAACCCCTGAGCTTGATAAATAAAATTTTTATCCGACTCGGCGCCTATAATTTCTTCAAGGAAAGTTTGCAATTCTTTGTAAATCTAAACAGTATTCACACATTTAGACGTAAAGTTCCATCTGATAGGAGCCGCACGGGGTAGACAGTTTTTCACGGCGCTGTCCAGAACAGTTGTCCTTTTGGATGATCGAGAAAAGAAAGCTGGAAATGCAGACAGATTTGCAAAAAAACACTTTTACACCTTTTTCTATTGTACAACACCTTTGAAATATTAGATTTAATTGGCGATTTTTGATGACAATTCGGTCGTCAAATGTTAATGTGACATTATTTCTATTCATATGTTGCACTGAATTCATCTTCGCTATTGTAATCGTTCAGAACATTCACTTTGCAACCACCCGAAAAGTCGAAAAGCACGATGAAAAACACCTGAGTATTGAGAATAGGACAGCGCCCAAGATATGATGTTATAAATGCGTGTAATCTCCGGGTTACTAGCAAAGCGATGCATTGCTGGCTTTGTTTTTTCGCATGCGATAGTAAAGAAAACAGTCTGTCTGTACCCAAAGCACGTGTTCTTTAATCGGTGCGCTTCGGCAACCCACGACCTATTTCGGTACCGCGAATTACATTATGGATGTTAGACTATTGAAGTCGCTAGAAGCGTGACCATAGAGAGAACAGAGGATAAATTAATATAAAATCTGATTTTTTTACTTAATTTTTGAATTTTTTAGGTAGGGCACGTGTCCACGTGCCCTTATGGATCATTCGCCACAGGTTGGCGCAAAAATAACTGCTGCTAAGAAGTTGCCATTGCTAAATAAATTCGAACATGATATCATTTATATCACTATCAAGACAGGTCTAATTTATTCATATTTTAATACTAACTGGTCTACAAAATTCAATTTTTTTTGTCACACGAAAACGTCTGTTTAATTTAGATAGTAGTATAGTACAGGTTTCTTTACGATATTCAAATGTATATTTTTATAAAAAAAGTACGAAAATACACTTACACTTATAAAGGGTAACTTAATGAGTCATAGGATTTGAAGCAGAAATGAAATACAGAAATTTCAGCCAAAAATGGTGCTCATTGTTTTTACTTGATGATATATTTTATACCATTTATGATTTAAACAAACTATCGTTCAAGTGACCACCTCGACTCTTCTTGCACTGGTTGATCCGATTTGTTCAATTTTCGATGATTCTGTGTAGCATATCGGGTGGTATGGCGACTATGATCGCTCGAATGTTGGCTTCAAGTTCATCAAGAGTCTTGGGTTTGTCGATATAAACCTGTGATTTAACATAGCTCCAAAGAAAATAGTCTAAAGGTGTTAAATCAAAAGAATTTGGTGGCCAGTTGCAAAGGCCATTCCGTGCAATTACTAATTTCCTGAATTGATTGCTCAATAAGTCCATCGTAATGCGTGCTGTGTGACAAGTCTTGTTGAAAATATAGTTCGTCTGCATCAATTTCATCACTTTTCGGAAAGACAAAATCGGATAACATGGCACGATAGCGTTCGTCATTCTCAATGACGGTCCGTCCTTCGGCGTTCTTAAAAAATTCGACCAGATAATGCCACCGTATTATAATCCACACCAAACAGTGATGCTTTTGGGATGTAAGGGGGCCTTTGATAACAATTTTGCTTATTGGACCGTTGAACCGTTTAACCAAAAATGAGCCTCATCGGAGAAGATGATTTTACGATGAAAATCCGGATCGTTCTCCATTGCTTCCAAGGCCCAATCTGCGAACTCCCGACGTAATCGATGGTCAGTTGATTTAAGTTTTTGTGCCAATACAATCTTATGTGGGTGTAAACCGAGATCCAAACGCAAAATACTCCAGGTGGTCATCCTGGATAAGCCCAACTCTTGATAACGGTGCGGAACAGACACATTATCGTTTTCGGTAACATTTTCACGAACAGCCGCGATATTTTCTTCACTACGACCATACAAAGTCGTTACGGTGGCTTTTGGTCACGAAGACTAAACTCACGTTCAAACTTATCAATTATACGACGGATGGCTTGATAAGAAGGAGCAGAATAATGACCTTGTTTTGAACGAAATGCTCTTTGAGTAGCAAGAAAACTTCTGAAATTTTGATAAAATGTTTGGACAACTTCCAAACGTTGTTGCAACGAAAAAATGTTCATGGTGAAATAGCAAACCTTAGTGAAAACAATTAACAGCAAATGTCAAGAATTGGATATCAAATATGGCCGCCATTAGCTGTCAAAATCCTATCGTTCGTTTTGGGAAGCACTTTACAATTATTTACTAATAATAATCACTTATGTGATCTGTTGGTTCCGTTCAAATTGGCACAGCAAAGGGCATGTGTCTAGATCCCTTAGTCTAACCCAGCAGAAGTCTCACACATGTTACACAGCAGATATGTGGAATCCAGGATTTATCTTGATGTCTCACAAGAAAATTAAACTTACCCAAATAATGTTTGGTTATTACTGGTGTGAAATTTCGACGCTCTGTGGTAAAAGTTAATTTTCCACAACCATAACAAAAACTATCCGGGCGATTTAAACATTTTCGTGGCATATTTATAGCCTTAACGAATATCAATAAATTCAAATTTGTTGACTATGATAGCTATCTAACTTCAGAAATTACGTTGTTCAAACATAAACACGTGTATGAGGTGAAATTGAATATGTAGCTGTCACAAAAAACTGATGGTGACTGGAAAAAAAAATAAAAAAATGTTATAATGAGAGTAGATAAGTACAAGCAAATATCATTACAAAATTCGTGTGACAAAAACAGTGTTTATCAGTGTAATATTAATGGTAGAAAAGGTGAGACAATTAAATATATTGTTGAGCAAAGTTCACGATTCACTGTAATAATATTTTTGTATTTGATATGCTAAGGTAATCGAAATATTCATATATGGTTAGAATAACCTATATAATTACAAAAGTAACATAACTATTAAAACATATGCTATTGAGGTGTTTGGAAATCTTGAAATTATTGTTATAAATATTTAAATAAGTTAATTGGTTAGTTGGAGTTTAGAATTAGCAGCACATTAACGAAGTCAACAAGTTAGAATACTTCTCAGTAGGCCTCCGGCCTTACGTAGTCTGATATTAGCGTCACCGAGGAGCGATTCATTGTCAGATTTTACACATTGCCTGGAAACATACTTAGTCCTGCCATTGTATATAAATGTGTAGTTTAATAGAAAAGTACACAACAATGGATGCATTTTGCAATATTTTAATTCTCACTTTCGAGATAGTTCATAGATATAAAGCTTATCCGAAATGTCCACCCTTTTCTTTTCTATACTTCTTCAAAAGGGGCAGCTGTACCACCGCACGCAACATTTCCAAGGGTATCAGAGCTCTTTCTTTCACCAAATCAGCTTTCTTCATTAGAGCCAGCCTTCTTTTCTGAAACGTTCCACCGCCAGCTGATAGTCTAGAAGATTGAGGTCCGGGCTTTTTGAATATTATCAGATGACTTCCCAATCAATAAGATGAAAAAGGAGTAAGGCATCATTAGCTTCTAAGGTAAGTCAAACTTTGGAAGTGCCAATTGCTCTCCGCCCCCTCCCTTCCATTCGTCTACCAAACAAAAAGATCTATCAAAGGCAAAAGAATCAAGATAAGAGGCAGCAGCATCATCCACTGCTACCACTACCAAACTCAAACCGATTGTCCAAATACCACTATCAAACCCAGAAAGGACAAATCAGCATTCCAGGATGTCATGCGTATCCTAAAGAAGTTCAAAGCAACTGTCGGGCTAGCTAAAACGAGGCCAGACGGGGTTGTTATGGTCCTCGAGACGGAATCCGATCGAAAAACCATCATAGAGTTTTTCAACGAGAAAGAGTATTCTTACTCAAGCAACAGGAAATTGTGCGTTCTAATCAAGGGAGTGCTAGAACTTATCCCAACTGACGACGTCAGAACAGAGCTTCAATATCTAAGCTTCTATCTTACTTTCATCACGAGATAGCAGACTACATAAAATAAACCCATTGCGGTCGTACAAGTCACTGTAATGAGAAAAACATTTTGAAAGTCAGGCAACTCTGCTATTAGCCCATCAGAGTAGAGTTGCAGAAAAAACCACCACGTAGCTACGCTACAAAGAAGCAGCCTTCGCCGCCAGCAATCCAGTGAAAAAGACTATCTCCACAATTCCTGAGCCAGAAATCATAGGGAAAAACCAGAGCTCTGCCGACCAGATAGAGCAAATTCAGCAGCAAGCCGAAGCCATGGCTGAGCTTGCAAACACACTTCAAAGGGTCTTGAATCTAATTCAAACAGGATTAGACCCATTCCTCCAGCATCAAAGCAGTCAGTAGGATCTGACATCAAAACTAAATCGACGGACCGAAATAAGCACGATTTAGCCATAAATCTACGTCCAGAACATCAAACTCAAGGTACGAGTATTTCTCGTAACCAATCGTCGGTATTCGAGCCTTGCGGCTTGATTCCGTACCAGAATGAAGCTTCTCATTAATCTCCGAAATCTACCAAGATTTTAATCTAACCGGCGAAAGTCAGTACCTCCTGACCAACAAAACCCTCAGAACCAAGGGCAACTTCAATAGAAACAAGCAAGAGCCAGTATGCCTAACCTAAAAAACCTTGTTAAATAATCAGAATCATTAACATTTACCTTTTCACCATCGGCATTTTCATGAAAAAAATTCCTTATAACCCCTTCAGCCCACAATGCATCAAGTTCTTAAAAACTTCATCAAATATAAAATTAGTTAAAGCACGGCGATGCCCATTGTAGGGTGGTTTTAAATTGCCGGGTCTCTAGATGACACAGATATAAAATGAGATGACGTCATCTATTATCTGATGACATAGATAATAGATGACGCAAGATATAAAATTTCTAGGTTAATTTGTTGAAAACGGTGCTAAATTTAAATCCTAAAGGGCCTATTGGGACACCCTTTTTCTTGCAATAATATAATAAGTGGAAATGTTTATTAAAAAATAAAAAAGTTGAAACTTAAATGAACTTAACAGGATTATTTTAAAGAAGTGACATACATATCTACAAGAATATACAGAAACAAAGAAAAATTGAATTTTTTATAACTTCAATATTCAATAGTCCGAATAATAAATAAAGTATGGCAAAAACGATCCAGAATAAACTCAAGGCCATTATATTAATTTCACATGAAGGAACAGTAAAATGATCTTACAGCATAGACAAATATTTTACCAATGAAAATGACACTCATTAAGTTTTTTTTTTCTAATAATACATACATAGTAATTTAACTTTTGCTCGAGTTCATAAGGTATTAATGATAGTAGTTGACAAAGTTCAAGGAAACTTTTTTTCTATGGTCTACTCATTAAATAAGTGCACTAGTGCATCACATTAATACCCTATATAATATAATGCGTATTAGACGCAATTCATTATATGTTGATTGACGTAGAAATATCAATATTTCAGAATATTGATATAATTTTTTAGGTTTATTAGGTCAAGAATATGAAATGATATAATTTTAATTGGTATTGCGCTGGTAGTTTTTTGCAAGCAATTGTTTGTTTAAGTTTATTTTTTGATATTCAAATTTTATTAGGGTAGTTTCAATTTATTTGGTTTAATATGTTTATTTGTATTGAGTTCGAAAATTGATTATATTAACGCGATACTTGCCAAGTAACTGCAAAGTACTTGGCAAGTAGCAAGCAGTGTGTATGAAAATTCGCATAGAGTCGGCGAATTACTTGTACTTCCAGCCGGCTACTCACTACGCGTTATTTACTAAGTACTTGGCAAGTACTAAAGATTCGCATAGCTTTGGCGAATTACTTGTACTTGTACCTGTCGTGTGTGGGAAGTGCAAGTAAAGCGATACGTCAAGGGCGGCGATGCGATTGTTTCGATATTTGGTTGAGCGCGCTACGAGAGTTGCTATTTATGTATCCAGAATATTTAATAAAAACAAATATTTATCATTGAAAATGGTTTTATTGTCTTTGAAAATATTCTACGCGAGGATCAATACACTTTTGTATACGTTTAAACCAATTTTTAAAGTAATTTGAACTCGAACAAGTACTTGTCAAATGTCAAGTCACTCGGCAAGTGCCGAGTATTGTGTAGCCTCCTTAAAGTACGAGATGTGTTAAATTTGACCAATATTTGTTGATTGTTAGTTCCTTGAATTACTACCAGGTGCAACCAGAGGCCAGATGTTATTAAACTGTTGTAGAGCTTTTCTTGCATGTATGCTTAGTATACATGCAAGAAAAATTCCAATTCTTAGGCGTTAAAAGCCCTAAAATATTTGGTCTAAGTGACCTGGGATGCGATATCCTAATACCAAATGTACCCTCTCGTTTGAACAGAGCCTGTGGCGTTGTATATATATATATATATATATATATATATATATATATATATATATATATATATATATATATATATATTTATATATTCGGAACGGTTTCCGCGGTCGGGTATATTATAATTACTAAAAAAAAAATTTCGACGTTTCGGCTTCCACTTTGAAGCCATTTTCAAGAGAATCTGGTTGATTTACTCCGAGGCCTTAATCTGCCTACTCCCCAGAGTTCACAAATAGAAAAGAACATGGACGGCGCGACCATAAAACTGACCTTCGTCCCATCGTTAGCGCATATCGTTCACCAACTCACAAATTAGCAAGATACTTAGCGACAACTTTACAGGCGCTCGTGGAAAAATCAGCGTCCTACAACAAAAATTCCTCTCATTTCATTGAGCTTCTTCAAAGGCACAGTATATCCGAAAGTGACTTTCTAGTTAGTTTTGATATTCCTACAAACCCCGCATAATTCGTGAAGCAATCGAAAAACGTCTAGACTGTTTAAACAAGAGGGACGACGGTCTTAGAGTTCCAAATACATGGAAAACGCTTATTTCCACGAAGAGGAATGTCAGTTTTATAGTCGCGCCGTCCACGTTCTTTTCTAGCTGTGAACTCTGGGGAGTAGGCATATTGAGGGCTCGGAGTAAATCAACTAGATTCTCTTGAAAATGGCCTCACAGTGGAAGCCGAAACGTCGAGATTTTATAAATCTAAAACCCGGTTCTACCCGAGAATCTAGTAGCTCTAATATATATATATATATATATATATATATATATATATATATATATATATATATATATATATATATATATATATATATATATATATATTGTATATATATTACATTAAAAATTTTGAAAAAGAAAACAGTTTAATTGACCTTGATCAGAATATAATATAATAATTTGTATATATTTACTTTGTTGGCTTTCAAAATATTAGACATATTTGTTTATATTTAAGATTTCTTAATGCTCCAGAAGTTTTATCACAATTTATCAATTTAGTTCAGTTATTCGTCAGTTTAGTCTTTTGAATTTGTACCGAAAAAAAATGTGTGATTTATTATGGGAAAAAACAAGTGTCTTTCATAAAAAGAAAGACGATTACATTTTTTCATTACACATAGTCGGGATGAATTGGTTGTAGGAACATAAGACGAAAACTAATTTTTTCATCGGTTGCCAAGTTGATTCGGTTTTTTGCCTTTTGCCATTTTGTCTTTTGCCTTGGGAAATATGCATGCAAATCTTCCACGACTTGAGCCTATGTGGCAGATTCAGTGGAGATCAACAAGTAAGTGACTTAGTGACTTTTGAATTAATCCAATCTCCTCATACTATGGGGAGCATCATGCGTTCGTTTTTAATCGTTTGTTTATGAATTTTAGATTAATATATCTTTATAACTAAAATTAATAACTAAGTCATGGTGTTCAAATTTCTATGTCAGTCAGCATATTTGCAATAAAAATCGCGCCTATATTTAAACCACTAATATATTAATAACTTTCCAATGCAAACAAACTGAAAGTAAATACATTTTTGTTGGTTTACCGTCATCACAACGAAGTTTCCAATTTGTTATACTCTGAATATGATATAATCGAAAAGTGAAATTAATATACATTTATAATACATAAAACCATCGTTGAATGATAAATCTTTTTGGCAAGCCCTTTATTAAAATATTTCAGTCAAAATATTGCTGTGGTTGAGAGATACATATATATATCGTATTTTATATATTCTATGATGCATTCTATGGTCTATGCGAAAACAGAATGGAATCAAAAAGAACATATTTAAATGACAATGTTTTGATTTCTTACAATAGTAAGAGTTAAGATTTATGATTTTAGAGTTTTTAACAATAGTTTATAATTGTCGACCTCGTCGATGTCGGTTCTAAGATGATGGTCTGGTGGTACAGATACCCATCGTGTGATTTTTTTATTTTGCTTAAATGTTGTAAGTATTTAAGACTGAGAGAAACACGTAAGAGTGCCAAATCTGACACGGAATCCATTCAAAATAAGATGAGGACGGATAATTGAGAGGACTTCTACATTGCTTAGGAGACTGAAATTGAAGTATAAACCAAGGGTTGACAGCTCTAGTAGGGTGCTGACTACGGTTAATCAATAGCAGATGATCGTGGTGCACGATTATTAATCCCAATTGCCTTAATGGACTTAAGTACTAATGCGACTCTAACTCTAAATTCTAACTCTAGTTAGAATACGAGATGTGTAAATAAAATTGATTGGGGTAGCTGGCTGGCTGGTGGGTCGCTGGCTGCGTTCGATCTGGTTTCCTCTTTAGAGGAAATCCAACCCTTTCGTTTCCTCGCTAGAAGGGAAGCAGGTCAACATCTGATGCATATTTAATATGAGTTTGAACTCCCTAGTTACTTGATGGCCCGTAGGAATTATTTTCGTGAATGGGAAGCAATGACACTCGTTACTAGTAATTACTCGTACCAGAAAATGAGGGTCATTTTCAATCTGTCCCAAAAAGTCAAGACATGTTTCCTTCCTGTTATCATTTTGATCCTGCGAAAAGTTTTTCGTAACCAATTTCACGCCGATCTTCTTCATTCCCAATTTATTGCCCATAGTCTATTGAACGGTTGTGTGAGACAAAATCAATTCCTCCTCGATCATTCCGATTGTTAACCAATGATTGGAACGTATAAGATCCCGAGTTTGTGGACCGTTCCATCGCTTCTTGAATTTGAGGACTTTTTGCTGCGAAATAACCATAGCTCATTAAATTGAGTTTCAGCTTACTGATACTGCCATATGTCACCTGAAAAAAAACCTGGCCCTTGACAAAATTCTGTTTCCATAGGCTTGATGAAGTTGTGGAAACGTTTCAGTCGCACTTGCTCTTCTCTGAAAGAGAATTTCATAGTGCACCGTCGCTCGAAGTTGTGGGCACCCGTTTTCAGAACGCACTAGAAAAATCCGGTTCATGAAATTAATTGCTACGAACCGCCAAGTTACTCTAGGAGTATAAACTCGCACCCAAAAATTGCTACACCACCAGTCCCATTACTGTATTTACAAACCTCGTATATTTGTGCATATTATTTGGTAGTATTAGCTTTTTTTGCCAGTTTAGTTTTTACGATGGTTGAATTTTTGAGATTTGCTAAATCGAGTAACCTAGTTTTTTACATATTTTTTACATTTATTGTAATATATAATCTATATTTGCACAAGTGAGTAGGAAATGAGGTTATCAAAGTTACAACAGACTACCATAGCCAGTACATCTGCTCAGTAATTGAGAATACCGTTGATATTAAAATCATAGCAATATACATGGCGTAATATAGTTAAATGATAAAAATATCACCTCCATTTAAAGAAAAAGAAAATACGAAAGTTGAATATGCGAGAATCGCTTAGCAAATTTTCTTATTATTTAATGAAGGTGAAAGTGGATTTAAGTGATTTTGTTTATTTCCATGAGAACTATTTAGTAAAAACTTGTTTGAGAGAATATAAACATGCATTTCCGCTGAAATGGTTGCGTGGTTTATTTGATTAATTTTGTTAAATACATATACATACCCAATTTTTACCTCGATGTTACACATCTAGGGTACCCGGGTGCCCACCACTATTTTTTCTTTATTCCCGAGTTTACATATGATCGGAATCATTTGAAATCAATTTACTTTATTAAATAAACATCAATAGAAACTATCTAAGCCGTTTTCAAATCCCCTAACTCGCTACAGCTTCAATGAAAAAGTATCAACAGATTTTGTTCCAAACTACAATTTATTCGATTCGATGACGTCTATAGTTACCAGACACCAGCAGAAATGGATAAAGCTGGTCCTATAGGTAATATTTGGACAATGTTCAATTCAAATTTCAATAATATGTACATGAGCAGCTTTATCCTTTCCGAGGCACACAAAGTTTACGAAATATATACCTTCGAAGCCACCTAAGCACGGAATCAAAATGTAGTGGATTTGCGATGCCGAGAATGCATACCCTCTGTATAGGATTATTTAATCAGGAAAACTCTGGAAGTGTTTGTGAAAAAATCAAGGAGAGTGGGTTGTAAAAGAACTTGCAGCGTCATTCAAAGGAAGAGGCAGAAATGTTACCATGGATTATTATTGTACTACCTTACCTCTTGCTAAACACGTATTCTTGGTAAATTGAGAAAAAAATAAGCCTTACATTCCAAAACAAATCCATACATTTCCATAGATCTAGAGAAGAATATTCTACTCTCTTTGGTTTTCACGAACAGTGTTACACTTATGTTGCTCGTACGTGCTAAAGAAAAACAAAGCTGTAATTTTACTATCGACAATGCATTCTATACTGCTCTAAAGGATGATGAAAAGAAAAAGCTTCATATCATCACTTATTATAATAAATACAAAACTGGCATAGCCATACAATGGATCAAATGGTAAGACGATACACTACACACAGGCGCACTGAGAGATGACCTCTTGCTATGTTTTTCAATATCTTAGACGTAGACGCTCTTGCTTTATATATGATTTATTATGAGAACAGCAAAATGATCCAAAAGAAAATTAATCAGCGAGGCATTTTTTTGCATCAACTGAGTGAGGAATTGGTAAAACTTTTATTGGAGATCGTTCTATGAATGGCCAAATAATGCGCAACTATAATACAAAAATTGCGATTGAGAACGTGATCAGGATAACACTGGTCCTTCCATTATTTCTGAAGAACAAACTCAACCTCGCGACAGTTCTTGTCATGTTTATTACAACGAAACGATCAAAAGATGCATGAAAACGCAAAAATGTTATTCCGTTTGCGAAAAGCCTGTCTATGAATACTGTGTATCGGCAATTAAAAATATTCATTGCGCTAAATAAATGTAAATATATTCTAATTTACCTTGAAAATTATAGTAATTGTTTATTTATTAACCCTTGTTACTTCAATGAAATATGTATCAATGTTGTTAATTAATTCCTGAGTCCAAACATCATTTTTCATCGAGTGGGTACCCGGGTGTGCCCGCTAAGCACATGTACTTTAACGTTATATAGTTTAGGTAAAAAAAATGAAAACAAATTACCAGTGTTTTTTAGCTTCTAAAAGAGTTAAATAATGGGGATTTGAAGGCCCAGGTAGATATTTCAATTTGTATTCAAGTTATAAGCAAAAAAATGACAAGGTGGGCACCCGGGTACCCGGATATGTACATAAGGGCTAAAATATTATAAAAAGTCCTTCAAAATTGTGGTATCTCACAGGCAATATAATCTAATGGCATTGATGCTGGTTTTATTCAATAAAATTAATGGTAATTATTGTGGCATATTGATGGAATGTTATGGTACACAATTTTCGATAAATTTATTTACGGGAAGATATTTGTTCATAAGCGGGAAAAATGTATTTAAACGGATATCAAGTACTTTATATTTATATTTTCGACTATATCTATCGAGTTGTTCGGAAAATTTTTAAGGATTTTCCATTAGTTGATCTGTTAACACTTATAGCATTATTAACTCCGATGGTATTTACAGTGTTTATTCTCAGATTTACTTTAATTTGCCTTAGATTCAAATTGAAAATATCCGTCGATAACTTGCATTTACGCCACGTTATGCATTTTTTATTTCAAAAAGGGCAAGAACGCTGTCAAAACAAAAAACAAGATTTATGCCGTTTACGGAGATGGTTCTGTTGGGGAGACCAAAAGTGGTTCGATCTGTCTAGGTACGCAGATTTTGAAGAAGACCGGCATAGCTCTGGCTATCTTTAAGCACTGGTGTCGAGGAAATAAAGGCCATAGTCAAAGATCCATGCACCAGGAAGTTAAATATTGGCAAATGGTTCATTTTTACCAGTTGAAAAAAAAAGACTACGTCTGTCGATACAATGTGTGGTTCTCTCATTAACTTTTTAAGCGAAATCTGTTGGACCGAATCTCTTTGTATGATTTTTTGGTGAAAAAAATTCTGAGGCTCTACTTCTGAAGCAGATGGCACTGACAAAATCATGAGGGTTGCCAGGGTTAGTGGTTTTAAGTACAGTGAAAGACGATCTTCATTGGAAGAAAACTATGCTTTGTATTTGGTGGGATTGGAAGGAATCCATACACCTTGAGCTTTTTCAACGTAACCAAACCACCAACTCCGATCTCTACTGTTCACAATTAGATCGGTTGAAGGAAGCAATTGAAAAAAAGAAGTCAGAATTAGGAAACAGGACAGGCGCCGTGTTTCATCATGACATTGCATGAGCACAAGTTTGATTTCTTTTTCCAGCAAAAATGGTTGAGCTTTAAGAGGGATATTTTGCTCGATCCACCTTACTCATCGAACATCGCACCCTTGGATTATCAACTATTCTTCTTCCTCCAAAATTAATTACTACTGTGGTGTTAGAGCCCGTCAGCGATCTTTGACCCCCTTGAACTGGATTTATCTCTTTTATTTTTTTTTACGTACAGTAGTTCTCCAGCATCTTTTCTTACATTGTTCTGCCATCATGTCTTTGGTTTACTTCACTTTCTGTTACCCTTAATCAGCTCTCCATGATTTTCCTTGGTGATCGGTTTTCCGGCATTCTCACCACGTGTCCCGCCTATCTGTGTCGCTGAACCCTCACATAGTCTACATTATCCATATCTTTGTATAATTGCTTGAGTTCGAAGTTATACCTGATTCTCCAAATTTCATTATCGTCCACGGCTCAAAAAGTCTTCTATTCTGAGTACTCTTCGTTCAAATACTGCGAGCGTCTCTTCTGTTTTCTTTGTAAAGGTTTTCTCTTCTTTTCTTGGATTATTTTTTTATCACCTTTGTTTTGTTTATAATCTATATTTATTTCTAGACCGGCTCTTTCCTTTTTCACCTTTATTTCATCATATGTCTCTCTTAATAATTTTGTTGATCGGGTTAATACCTCGAGGTCATCTGCATATCTTACGATCTGTTATTCTTTATTTATTATTTTTCGATTTACATCTATGTCTGTTTCGCTGATGACTTTGTTCAATCCTATGTTAAACAGTACTGTTGCTAATCCATACCACTGTTGCAAACGATCTCAAATTTTACCGTGATGTGTTGTTGGATTTTTACTGCCGCCTTCGGGAATTCAGCGTCACTATTTGGGTTAATCCAATAAGCTTAGCTAGTATTCTCATTTCCTCCATGGCCTCGCAACACTATTGTTCTTTTTACGCGGTCGTACGCCTGTTTGAAATCTATGAACATCTGGAATAAAGGAGTTGTTTTCTTCATTATTTGACGGACTATGAACAATTGATCTATTGTTGAGCGTCCTCTCTAAATCTTGCCTGATATTCTCCCATTCCTTCATTGATATATAGTACTATCCTCTACCTTTCTATATTTGTTAAAATTTTATAAGTTGTGCAAATAAATAATATGCCACGATAGTTCCCCCATTTCAGTTTATGTCCTTCTTAAAATCAGGCATAATACCGGCCCCTGCCACTCTGCAGACACCTGCTCCATAAGGAGCATAATATAGTCCTGGAATAATCCAGGACTATTAATTGATGCATGACTTGAGATAATTCTTTGCCTCCTCTGTAGTTGTGAATGTATGCTGTCTATTTCGGCAGTTATAATACATTTAAATTTCATTAAACTTTTTTCCACCTCCTGCAATGACGGTACTACCAATGACTGGGCTGCATTCATAAATTGGTGGTTCCGTTTAACAGTCTTTCAAAATATGCCTTCCATTGCCCTAGTATGCATACCATGTTGGTTAAAATTTCTCCATCTGCATTCTTGATCAAGGACTCTCTAAGGTAAAATCACTTTACTTCCTTAATGTTCTGATAGAATTTTATTGTCTGCTGTTTATCGTATGCTTTTTGTCTTATGTTTGTATGCTGGCCCTCCACGACCTAACCACTTATTAGGAAAAGTTATGTCTAAGAACTCCGGCACTTCACGCCTGAAATGGGCTGGCACTCCATCGTGAACCAACAAAAACCACATGTTTTGCCTGACATTTTTAGAAGACCGGGAAGATGATTTTGTAAAAATTCAAGATGCTTTTACCTGTTAAATGACCCGCAAGATAAAAAGCCCAACAAGAATACCGTTGACAATTACCCCCTAAGCATTGATCTATGTTGAAAAATTTGTTTTCCTAGAAGCATGAGGATTATCAACTGACCAAAAATTAGTATTGTGGGAATTATCAATTCCATTTCGGGTAAATAAAGCATCTAATAAATAAAGTTTTGATTCGTCTTATGTTGGTTTAAGAGCCACTCGCAGAACTGAACAGTGTTAGGGTGGTCTTGTGGCTCTAAGCCTTGAACTTTTTTCACATGATTACATGGTACAACTGACTTTCCCGCAATGCTGCAACAGCTTTTTTTTGGCTCAGTTCAACTTGCCGTGGTATTTCTCGAGTACTTGTTGGATCGTCTTCGACAAAATCAAAATTTGTGCCTTCCGTTACACGTTTTTAGGTGGTCTCGGTCTTCCCGCGTACACTCCACGATGCTCCAAATCACCGGTGTCTCTGCCTCTTTGTACAATTCGAATAAATGATTTCGGCAATGGGTGAATCCGAAAAGGAAAACGTTCAGCGTATAGCTGAAATGCAGAATTGGTATTTTCAAGGCACTCTCTATAAATTAAAGCATGCCAATTAATTCTCTATTATTATACAAGTGGGCCATTTTATCTTTTCAAAAATCACGGTGAAATCCGCCTTAAAACTGACAATAAAATATAAGATAAGAAAATAAAAGGAATGGATGATTCACAAAAACAAAACGATAAACATTAGCTTTCTGTTCGTTTTCAATTGATTATAATTTAATCGATTAAATTATAATCAATTATAATATAATAAATTATTATTATATCGATAGTTTTAATCGATTAAATTTGTTTAAATTATTTTATGAGCCGGTCTTGACTTTTTAAAAATTCATTAAAGGCTTTAGCGGCCTAATTTTAGATATATTTAACAATTGATTTAGAAAAATGTTTTGTTTTATCGAGTTTTATACGTTGTTAAAAAAAGTCTCAACTTAGGATTCAGCCTGTATAAATTTACATTTTCGTTAAACATTATTATTTTAACAATAAAACAAATCTCATCAATAATTAATTCTCATAAAATAGCAAACGGGGGTTGTTCGAAATAATGTCGATCTGACACAGAGATAGCGCAAGTATGACCAAACTATGATATTTGTCAAGTTTGATTAATTATGTGCTGCTTTCAATTTCAAGTTTTCATATTTTCCAAAAATTGTACAGAGTGTAAATAACCTTTTTGTTTTGATGGATTTAACCCTAACGCTTATAAAAAGAGATATACCATCTACTTTAATCATTCTACTTCGTTTTGACGATAAAAAGCGGGCTTTGGAATTTAAACGTGCTCGGGACGCCCCAAAACTGACAAAATCGTCACAAAAATGCACAATGTCTTATTAAATGATTACAGATTGAAGATACGCAAGCTGGATAGATCGTGTCTACTACAGTTTTTATGATGTTTTTGGTGTGAAAAAGCACCTATCGTGCAGTGTTTGTTAATAGTTGACCAAAGGTGCATTTGAATGAACATTTCTCAAGAGTATCTATACTTAATTAGTTAGTTGAGTCTATTTCGCGTTTTTTAGCAGTAGATGAAATATTAATTTACTATGTCATAGATTATGCAGCCGATTGTATGATTTGAACCATATCTCGCAAAGTTACAGATTGTTGTAATAACCGTGATAGATCTACTCATTATTATTATTATTTTTTAATCAAATCTAAGTGAAATTCCTTGATTTTGTTAAAGGAATTTGAAAATCTACAAAACCGACTACCTTCCTGTTCTGTGATAAACTCAACAAAATTCATAAAAAAAGTTAAAAACACACATCTACAGGAAGATGATGTCTTGGTTTCCTTTGACGTATCATCGTTACTTTCGAGTGTTCCGATTCCACATATCTTGAAATACCTGACGGAGTTATTCGAGTTAAACTGTTTTAATAACAAGATTGTTTCTGAGTGCATCTTCTTAACAAGATTATGTATGAAGCAAAATTGTTTTCAGCTTAATAACAGGTTTTACGAACAAAAAGAAACGGCAATGGGCTATCCTCTGTCACCGTTCTTAGCCAACTTATTCATGAGTAAATTTGAAACTGAGGCGAAGGATGAATAAAATTATTTTTCGAAGGTGTGGTTACGTTATGTGGATAATGTTTTTAGAATTTTCGATTCAAAAATAAAAACTTGATGATTTTAATAAGAACTTAAATAGCAAATTCCAAAACATAGTATTCATGTATAAACTCGAAAATAACGATAGTTTACCATTTCTGGATGTTTTTTTCTCAGTAGAAACAATAAAAATAAGTTAGATTTTGATATTTTTAGAAAAAAACACCACCATTCGAGGTACATTCCTAACGATTCGAATCGTGGCTTCCAAAATAAGATGGCTAGTTTAAATTTTAAAGTAAATAAATTTATCAACTTTCCTTTTCGAGGAATTACAAGGAATTACTCCTCAATCATGCCAGTTAAAAGCTGGGTAAGACCAGATGCCGGAAGTGGTTTTTGTTGGTCACTCGCCAGTCGATAGGCTTCCTGATAGACTTATGGGTAAGTACATAACCAAGGGTTGATAGCCTAGGGGGGTACTGGCCTGGGTTGTCGGTGGCTGATGACCGTGGTTCGGAACCCACGTTAAGCTGTAGGTCCAGTCGCTAAATAGTCTTGTAGTTGTTGATACATCTCTAACCCTAATCCTTAAATCAACTTACCTTAAGATAAACTAATTAGATAACATAATTTTAGAAAATTATATCAAAACAATCAGAACAAAAATAAATTTACGATAATACCGTTTGATGTCCAATTAACACGAGGGCTAGACAAAATTTTGACAAAAAGTGGACATTAAGGTTGTGTACAAATTATATAATAAATTAAGATAAGTCGTGGGCAATCCAAAGGATAAAGTAAATAAACATGAAAAATCTGGGATATAGGAAATTAATTGTCAAGACTGTGATCGAAGGTGTATTGAGCAAACTACAAGATCCATATTAACGAGATATAAAGAATACATTGCCCACATTAGATATGGGAGAAATCAAAAATCTTGTGTTGCCTAACGTGCAATCGAACATGGCCACAATATCGATATTAGTAATTTAAGACTGGTTAAAAGTGTAAATAAGAATAGGGCTTTGGATGCGTATGAAAACATTCAGATAGAAAAATGTCAAAAAATCATGAACCGGGATAAACGACCTATTCCGTTCAGTCAACTTTTTCAATTCTTAATGTAACGCTCAGTAAACTTCACGATTCATGATTTTACACATTTCATGGGTAAGGTTATCATATAAATAGAACATAGTTTAGTTTTAGAATTAGATTAAATGATCTCCTGATGATGTTTAAAAAAGTGATTTGGTATTTAGCGGTAAATCTCTTCGAATTAAGTGTTTCACACCGAAGGTTCCTATAAAATAATTGATCATACATATTGTTGTCATAGTGTATACAAAAATTATAAAATTAATTCAATAACATTTATTTTCATAGGATTGCTTTTTTTTGTTCTCGAGCTTATTTATTATGCATAGTTTCACATTAAGATTTTTTCCTATTCGCCTATTTTTATTATGGAAGTTATTAGATTTATATAATATATAATAAGTACCATTGATTCATTACATTAATTGTTTTTAAATTAGTTCATTATCGACATTCGTTAACTACCTTGACACGAAACTAATTGCAAAGCTATTCCATTATTTATAGTCATTATATTTTTATTATAAATGGACTATACTATTAAGGTTGTAACATATATTTATCCTGTTTTTCTGCTTGATGGTAGAAAATTAGTTTTTCAAACCGCAACTTGGATCACAGCCTCTCCTCCTTTAATGCTTAGGCCTTGATTGGTATTTGGATTATACTTTATTGAAATCTGTGAGTCGTAGCGATTTCTGTTAAATTTTAAAGACATAAGGAAATAGAGAATGTTGTTACATCATACATCTATAATACCCACAAAAAGTATGGAGTTCATGGTGTAGATGATTCAACGCGCCAAAAATGGTTCCATAAATCAAAATAGCTAATATGGTGAATTTAACCAAACAAAACATTTTAATACAAAAAAAGACAGGTCAAGTAATTATATATTCACATAAATTGATATCATTTCTTTAGATAAGCATGGGAGTCTAACATAAAAATTAAGCACATGTAAAATATATACTATTTTGATCAAAAAGTAAAACAACACATCAATTTGATTTTTCAGTTTACATAACTGTTTTTGATATCTGACAGGGGTTTTATATTATTTACGAGGTGTGGCGGTTATTAGTTCTTATTTTTTTTTAAAAAGAAAGATAAGGAGAAAGTTAATAATCGGTTATATTCAAAGTATGCGCCGTTTCTAGCTGCACGTTTTTCCCATCTCTCTGGAAATTTCTGGATGCGCTCACAGGAAAACTGTATCTTTTGAGGTGGTCCAGTTTTCAACTCAATTTTCGACATCTCTGTAATTGTTGAAATGTTTTATGGAAAGTGCGTGAGACATTGATGAAAACAAGTGGTAGTCGGAAGAGGTCGAGTCTGGTGAGTATGGCGGGTAGGGCAAAAGTTCCCAGCCAAGTGCAGAAATGGTGTCTCGACCACTTTGTATGATGGAGCATTGTCGTGCTGCAAAATAACTTTTCCGTGTCGTGTAGCCCATTCTGATCACTTTTCGATCAATGCACGGTTCAAATTAATCATTTGTTGACGGTAGCTAACGGTATCACCTGGTTTCAGAAGCTCATGGTACACGACACCCTTCTGGTCCCACCAAATGAACATCATTGTCCCCTCTCCTAAGCGATTCGGTCTTGCGATCGATGTTGATGGTTGTCCTGGGTCCACCCATGATTTTCCGCGTTTTGTGTTCTCGAAATATATACATTTTTTGTCTCCAATCATCTAATCACCAATATCGATCCGATACAAAAAAATCTTTCATGCCGAGAAAGCAAAACTTCGCACACCGTTTTTCGCTTTTCCATCTATTTGTCATTCAGCTGATCTGGGTACCACATTGTCCTACCGTCTGGATCTTTTCTATGATATGCAGACGATCACAAATAGGTCGGCGATCAATATTCTGCCATGAGTTTGCAAATCATCTTCTTCCAACAATGCTTGCAATTCGGCATCTTAAAATTTTTTCGGTTGGCCTGAATGTTCTTTGTCTGCAAATCTTTTTTAGTACCATTAAATCCTCCTTTTTCTCTCTCGAAATAGGTATTTATCCTGAAAAGTAATAATAAAAAATAAGTTATCCATTACATACTACCACTATTAAATAGTTTTATTTCATTATATTGTGATTTTTGTACACTGAAATAGTGTCTTGACCATGACCCATGCTCCATTAAAGATGTTTCTGAACATGACAAGTCTCGGATGCTCTTTTAATATTTTGAGCTTTCTGCTGAATCGCATTTTCATAGGAGCGTTAGTTGTCTTTCAAGTCGAAATCATCTCTTTTGAATCGTCTAAACCAACGCCCACAAGCGTCTTGCGTTGGGACAATGTCATTGTAAGTCTCCACAAGTATACGACTGCTTTCACTCGAGTTTTTCTTTTGGTTGAAGAAGAAAAGCAAATGTGCTGGAAATGCTCTTTTTTTTGGCGCGAAACTCGACGTCATTCAGATTTAATCAAGAGATTAAATAACTATGAATCGACCTCTTTTTCCATGGCCATCTCTTAAAAAATAAGAATTATTAACCACCACACCTGGTAATTTGTTAACCACCACACCTGGTAATCATTTAATATTTTTGTCTGTGATTTTCTCAAATGTGTAAAATATTTACCAAAAATTAAACGTTTCGCTAACCATGTTAGAATCATCAGAAAATGACTCAATCTAATTCTAAAACTAATCTATGTTCATTGAGTACATACAACAACACCTAATGAAGTGTGTAAAATCATAAATCGTGAAGTTAACTAACCGTTACATTAAGAAATAAGTTGACCGAACATAAAAGGTCCTTTATTCCGGTATATGCTTTTCTTACATTTTTCTATTTGAATGCTTTCTTTCCTACGCATCCAAAGCTCTATTATTATTTGAACTTTTAACAAGTCTTAAATTACTAATATCTATATTATTGTTATGCTCGAGTGTATATTGGGTAACAGTTTTTTCATTTCTCCCATATAGGTAATGTGTTCTTTATATCTGATGAATATTGTGTAATGTGTTCTTTATATCTTTTAGTTTGCACAATATAACTTCAACATAAAAAAAAACTTAATGTAAATCTATGCCTAATACATATCCTGGAGAATAAAAGAAAAGCTGCATTATGAAAAATATATTTTATTGAATTAATTTTATAATTTTTGTATCACCATGACGAAGGTATGTTATGAAAAGAAAATCAAGAAATTTCATTGATAAAAAAATAATGAGTTATTACACGATTATTATAGCACTGTATAGCTTTACTATCACGGTTATTACAGCATTGTGTAACTTTACCAAGCATGGTTCAAATTTTATAAAAAAATCTGCTGCTTAATCTATGACCTAGTGAATCCATATTTCATCTACTGTTATAAAACGTCAAATACACTCAACAGATTGGGTTGAAGTAAATGTAAATACTGTTGAAAAATGTTCTATTAATGCTAACTATTAATGCGCCTTTGGCACAACTAATTTAATAAATACCGGAATTTTCATGTTGATCTACTTTATCTTTTGGACTACACAGGACTTCTCTAAATGTATTATAAGGTTTGTTGACTACCTCAATGTCCTTTTTTCAAAATCTTGCCTTGCAAAATCTTGCCAATAGAAGAATTGTAAAAAAGTACTTCATAAAATAATATGTAATATGCATTTATGTAAGGCGATTAAAAAAAAAAGTATATGGCAAGTACGTTTCATTTTTCTAATGCACTTAAAATATAATATTTTGTAGTATCTCTACATTCTAAAACTAGCTTTATATTTTTGTATTGCTTTTGTGGCGTTTATAAAACTAGGGGAAGTTTCTTCTTAATCTTCCTGATCTTCTTTTATATTTGCAACTTGTTCAGCATCGCCAGTCAGTGTAACATTCTTCTAATCTGTAGGGATTTATGTTGACGTAAGACAACCCTTCAACATCCACTTCAACAAAGTTATTTATTGTAGTGTAATTGAATAACCTTAGGTCACAATTGATTTCTATTTAACTACATGCTCAGAGCTAGATTATCTTCGTCTGCTTCATCAGGAATTTGTTAGCAATAAGTAAACATCGTCATAATCAAATTCGATTAGAGGGGACCATGTCTGTTAAAAGTAATTTTTAATTGTTTTTTATAAAAATGCCTGTTGGCTTGCTTTTGATAGCATTAAGTATGGTTTATTTATTGATATGGGTTTTATGATAATCAATCAAAACCGGCCGTCGCGTCGGTAATAAATTTTGCAGAATACTTTAAAATTTGGCGGTAAAAATCCAGTATAGTGTTTTTCAAATTTAAAAGACCCGAATGAGTAGGACAATTGTCAACAAGCAATTAAATATGATTATTTTGTGTTACAAATTGTACGTGTTAAGATATTAATTCATTTTCCAAAAGGTGTGAGGTTTCAAAAGGCAACTTTTTTTCGTTTTTAAGATATTTAAAATGAAAAATAAATTTACCAATAATGAGAAGTTTGCGTTTCTCATTTCAGACAATTTTGCGAGGTATTCTGCTTGAATGCCTGAATAATTATTGGACTTTTGGCTATTTGGAATATCTATGCTTCTTTGGTACTTAACCTCTGTAGTAACATCTCACCAATATTCTTTAGAATCGGTTTGTGAATTTTAAAAATTTTTCTATAATCTCCATGAGATCTCTATTTGCGATTGTTTAATACCACCATTGAATCCATAATAATACCATTGAATTTCATTAATCATAGGAACTTTTTGCTCGATTGTCGAAGACTTTCTAACGATCTTATTGGAACAAATTTGAAACTGTGGACTATTTTTGAATTATGTTCATTGTATTCTAACAGATTGACTATATACATATTTCTAAAAAGCTCTTTTTTTCATTAATAAAAAAACAATTATATTTGAACTCATATATACTCATATATACTCAATACTCAGGAAAAGGATAAGTCATTTTTTGCAACTTTGCAGAAATCAATTTTTAAGCTTAAAAAACTGAATATTATCACGAAATATTTTATTTTATTTTTATCTATTTTGTGTCTTGTTTTACGATAATATATACATTTTTGAGTCACTCATCAACACGCCTATACAGGTCACAGTTAAAACAAAAAAGTAACCCACAATTTTGATGAGAAATAACATGTTAAGTCAATCAAGGATGATAGTGCATGTGATATTCAAAAAACATGTTATTTTATGGTTATATAAAACGTGTATTATTAAAACAAAAAAATGAATTACTTAGTAAAAAATCCCTCATAGTGGGTTTGACCTTTTTTTCTGTAAAACTTTTTTAGTACCATTAAATCCTCCCTCCTCGAAATAGGTATTTGTCCTAAACAATAATAATAAATAATAAGTTATCCATTACATACTACTACTACTACTAAATAGTTTCATTACATTATATTGTGATTTTTGTACACTTACAGAAAAAGCATCTTGACGGGAAGAAAAATAAATAATTTTTCAAGACGGCATCCATCATTTTCTTCTTTGGGTTTACTACATACCCATGCTCCATTGAAGGTGTTTCTGAACATGACAAGTCTTGGATGCTCTTTTAAAATCTTGAGCTCTCTAATGAGTCGCATTTGCCTGGTCATGTACTTATCTACTTTCAATCCCTGGTCATGTACTTATCTACTTTCTCTACATTACAAGGAGAAGGTTTCTTCTTTCGAGAATTTTGTATTTCGGAAATCCAATCGTTAGGTTAGGTTAATTCGGTAGCAGATTTTTGATTAATTATTCCCATGCCTTTGTCACACTTAAGAAAATAATGACCAAGAATAGGGAATGTTACAGTTATAGAGTCGAATCTATTCACCAAGTACACATAATCCAGTTCTTGTTCTGCCCTCCAGAAGAGTCACAAAATATGTTAAAAATTCGGACAGAAGGTGACCAGCAATGGGTGATGTAATTATACAAGAATTAACTGACCTTATTGGAATTCTTATGCCCAACTGCTTCTGTATAACAGTAAAAACGCACACTGGAGTCACTAAGTTTGTGAATATTAAAAGAAAAAAAAAGAAAAATTGACGTCAATATTTTTTCCGTATTTTTTTGCTACCGCTAATTTATCGGCTGGTTATCTTTCTTGTATAAAACGTTTGAGATTTCATTAAATGCAGCTTTTGAAAAGTTCTCACTGGTTTTAGCTCGGTATCATCTTTGCAGTACTTTGTCTTGTTTTTAATAGAATCGCATGTATCATTTCAAGGATACCCGAAGCTAATATTAAATTTTACATTGAATATTTGGAATATATATATATATATATATATATATATATATATATATATATATATATATATATATATATATATATATATATATATATATATATATATATATATATATATATATATTTGGAATTATATATATATATTTGGAATTTGCTTACTAACTTGGTCATCGGGCCATTTTTCTAATTACACTTGGTGCATTTTTGTGATACTTAAATCTTTCGGTAAATACATTTTGTTGATTTTGGCTAATTTGTAGTGGCTGGTCCTTCCTTTAAATGATTGAATATGGTTCACTATATGTTCTATAATTGCTACGGAATGCTTTTTGGTCTATTTAGGTGAGCCTTTTTTTATCCAATGCTGCGTAGTCGGTTGGTTTCATGCTTGTCTGAATAGTTTCTAATCTCTTGAACGTGACATTCCTTAAAATAAGTTCACATTTTCGAAGGCGGCGTTGCATGATTGGATTAAGACTGATTAATCCTATTAAGTATGGATTTTGTTCATTTTAACTTCTCATATTTTTTTTAAGTTGCACTCTTTTATTGTTGAGAACAGTTTCGAAACACTTACTCCATTTACATTCACAATTTTTACTTTCTACATGGGAGTGAAGGCGCAGTTTTTTGGATGCATCAGTGACCCGTCTACTTTTTTTCCTTTTTTCTGTAAACGCACTTTTCACAATCTCTTGATCATCGGATTCACATTCACTATCCATAGTTTTATAATATTTCACAAAAAATAAAGAATTATAATTAATTACCTGTTTATAAATTTTAATAAATAAAAAGTTCACTGTTACCAACAACAGAACTACAACGATAAAAAACGACAAATTATTGATTATAATCTGAAAGTTGCAACCTCCATTTCTGTTGACTTAACACATTCTTCCCTCTTCCAGATGGACTTAATACGTTTTAACCAGTGTAATATTTTTGAACCTTCACTAAGCTCATTCTTTTCCAATTTCATAATCCCAAAATGTAGGCCATTGCTGGATTAATACGACAGATCTATCTCTTTATTTAGGAAAAATTTGCCTTAACTCGTTTTTTTCTCAGTCTGTATTTTTTAAAATTAAAACATTTTTTTTCCTACTCTCAAATCCTGTTGGGTTGATTCATACGTTCGTCAGATTTTTTGAGAAAAATGGAAATACATTTTATTTACTAAACACTACATTTAATCAATATAGTAAGTGACGTTTTGTTTGATGACCTTTCACCATCTCTCTGCATAGATGCATAATCCCGCGCTCATAGAAGTTCTGATGTTTCTGGCTAGCGGATATAAAAGGGAAATAAAGCTTTTACCATCTAAGCTGTTTCGAAGCGATTTAAATAAACAGGAGTCGCAGGGTGCAAAGTTAGGAGAGTATGGTGAATGGACCTAAACATCTCCGTCAAGTTGTAAAAAATTGTGTGTTGTTGTGTAAAAGAAACGTCCAGTCTAGCATTATTAGATATTATTATCCTTTAGAACCTTTTTGCAAATGCAAATAGCTTTTCGGCTTTAAACTGGCTGAAAAGGTTGAATAAAGTACCCAAAATTTCACATTTACAAAGCCCGTGTAAAATAATCTTAAATTTTATATTCTGCTCTAAGATGGCAGCACCGTGTCTAGTTACGATGTTCAACTTCAGCGCGATCTTCAGATGGTTTTTTTAGCTGACGTTAAGTGTGTGTTGCGATTTAACTATGAATACAAATATTAAGCAAAAAGTTTGCCTTAAATTTTGTATGTCAAGTGAAATTCCGTGTGCCGAATCGTTGAAAATGTTGCAGAAAACTTACAGTGAATCTTTGGAGAGTTGGATGAAGAGGAACATATCTTTTATGTCCGTTCATAACATTATGACTGACATTTTGGGCATGAAACGCGTCGCCATACAACTGGTTTTATATTTATGGTCCTTCCAACTCCTACGCGTAGCATATGGCCTCAATAAAGCCCGGTATCTAGTTCGATTCTGCGCAAAAATCTTAACTTCGTGCCAGGACATGTTCACTCTGTTCAGTTTATCATTGATAGTTCTCCTTCAAATCTGTGCAGGCCTTCCAATACCTCTTTTACCTTGCGGATTCCAGTCCAATGCTATTTTGACTGTATAGTTGTTATATTTTCTGAGTGTGTTCCCAATCCATGCCCGCTTACGAACTGTTATCTCGTGTTGAATTTTCTTTTGGTTTGTGTGATGGAGCAAGTCTTGAGTTTTATTCGGCCAGAATATGCTGAGTAATTTTCGCAAGCATTTATTTATGATAACTTGACGTTTTTTTGTTATTGTCTTTATTATTTTTCACGTTTTACATCCGTAGAGCCCCATCATTGTTGTTAAATATACAAAGTTTTGTTTGCGTTGAGTATTGTGTTGATCTCCATATAGTTGCTAGAGCTCCAAAAAGTCTTTGAGCTTTTCGTATTCTGCTTTTGACATCATGATCTGCACCTCCATTTTTTTGTGAGAATGCTGACCAAGTATGTAAAACTTTCCACATCTTCTAGGGGTGATTCGTTGAGGAAGAAAGGGCTGAAATTTCTGGTGTTGATTCTCAGCAACTTTGTCTTTGTTACAAAAGTAGGTCTGAAAATTAACAGGCCTACTTCCTGGGTTTTCATTGCAAGTCAGTTTAGCATATGGGCCATATTGTTGTATTGATGCGACATAAGGCATATGTTATCCGAGTATTCAAGATCCGTCAAGCTAGAATTGAGGGTCCATTGGATGCCGGATTGACCTTCCTTGATAGTTTTAAGGACATAATCTAACAGAACATTGAAGAGAAGAGGAGACAAGACACACCCCTGCCTCACACCAGTAAAAATTTCAAATTAGTTGCTTCTATATCTATCCACCATGGGCTACACAGCACAGTGCATTCGTATACATTTCCGGAATGAGGCGTAAATTTTTTTCGGGTATTCCTTTTTGTTTTAAAACTTTTTATAAGGCAGGATGGGCTAAACTGTCGAATGAAATGGAGCAAAATCGATGATTAACAAGTAGAGTGGCGATTTTCATTCAGCTGGACACATTTTTATTTCCAAGCACTCGATGGAATTCCTTCTATCAAACATCCAAATTTTAATCAATTCGTCTATTGAAACTTTCGGTGTGAAACACTAAACTCGAAGAGATTTACCACTAAACACCAAATCACTTTTTGAAAACTTCTCGACACATGTTTCCCTAACCAAGGATGGTTTCGCTAACCAAGAGATGATCTTAAATCATCATAATTAGATTAAATCATCTCCTGATGATGCGTGCGTCGAGAAGTTTTCAAAAAGTGATTTGGTGTTTAGTGGTAAATCTCTTTGAGTTTAATCCAAATTTTACTCTTTTATTGCGATGCAATGTCATCTAGCGCCAAAAACAGGATTGATTTTTGTATCAACCCAATATAATAATTTTAATTCGATGGGTTTGTTAAGTAACACATAACTAATTTATCACATTCTTCTAAGTAGTCATTTAGAGGCGAATAGAAGTTGTTTATTACATGAATGATTTTTTATTGAATAACAAAGATATTTATATAAAATAATATAATATTTATGTATTATAATATTTATGTAAAATAATAATTATCTAAAATATATATAAATATTTAAAATGCAGATTCAATAAAAACTATTGATGGCAACATTTTTTTTTGGGCCACCCTGAATAAATAAATTTCCTATTGAAACATAGGGACCAACCAATAATTAACTAAGCGTTTTCATTTTTTTAAATAAAACTTAAACAGTAAAAACAGTAAAAGTACAGAAATAAAAGTACTTAATTTAAAAACGTATTAATTCAAAAATTAAAAAAATGTCATTATATCTCACTCGATTTGCCAGCCAGATCTTTATTTCTTTTCAGCTTATTTTTCTGATGGTTCTAGATTTGTTAGTTGCCTAGTAACTAAGCACTGATTCTATGAAACAAACACGACGGCGCAGTATTACGTTTTATAAAATGGCTTTCGGCGTTGTCAACATAAATATGGGTGGAAATTGAATTTTTTTCGCAGGAATATGAATACTTGTGGTAAAATTTGAAGAGTATTGGGAAATTGATTAAAAAGTTAGGTGTGAAAATGTAGATACAAAATCTGCATTTTCGATAAAAAAATATTGAAATAATTGACTAATGTGTATTTGAACAGACATATTTGTGTAACAGACAAGGAGTAGTTTGCACCACACAACCTGTATTAGTTTGTTATTATGCCTCGGTGTTTTAATTCAGGTATGTTGAATTTAAAATATATTTTAACCGCTTTGTTTTAAATATCTGTGGCCTTAGTATTTTTAAGTACTTTTATATATTTGACATCTAATTTAGTGTTAAAAAATGCCGGTTTATCTTAATTTTTATAAGTTGGAGCAGCGGCGGTTCGTGGGGGAAAAACAAGTGGAGCACGTATAACCAAATTTTGGAATGGAGATAGGGAAATGCATCGCAACTATAAATTTTAAATTTCTTAGTATCATACACGCTCTTAGCTGTGTAAAAATACGAGTGTAACTGTCAGACATCCAATTTTCAAATAAGTACCTAGATAATACAGTTTTGCTAAACTCACCATAGGACCATGACCATTAAATCTGTTTGTAGTTGAAGTCCAGCCTCCTAAATTTCTGAGCAGCAAAGTGGTCGATGACTTGATCATTAAAATTTGAAACTGACTTCACAAGTTTTTTTTTCAATAACGCGCACAGCTGTTCCTGGCCTATAGTGTTTCTTAGAAATGTTTGGATTAATTTAAGGGTAGATACAAATCTTTCGCTTTCTACAGTCGTCATAGGGACGGTACTCAAAACAGTCAGCAGTTCCACAAATATATGGACATGTTATACCATATATATTTAAATATTATTCCATTTCCCGGAGATTCAAACGCAAGTTTCCTTTTAATATTAAAATCAAATATCTTGGGACCATTTTTTTTAACATTGTTGACAAAATGACAACTACAGACCAGTGAATGTTTTGAGGGGGGATCCCGATCTTGTCGCCTAGAAATTACGCAATTATTTTTATACGTCCATGCCATTTTATAAATATTTAATATTACAAGATTTTAAATGGACATTTTCTTTGTTTGGAAATGTTTGATAAGCTCCGCTCGTCACTGGCGTCAGCGTTTAGGATGTCTATTCGGTCCTCAAATGTTAATGTGACATGATTTCTATTCATATATTGCACTGAATTCATCTTCACTATTGTAATCGTCAAAATAATGACTTTGCAACTACTCGAAAAGTCGAAAAGCGTGATGACGAAAAGCACCTGACTATTGAGAATGGGGTTGCGCATAAGATATGACGTTATAAATGCGTTTAATCTCCGGGTTACTAGAGAAGGGATGCATTGCTGTCTTTGTTTTTTTCGCATGCAATAGTAAAGAAAACAGTAGCAACACAAACTTATCTGTGCCCAAAGCACGTGTTCTTTAATCGATGCGCTTCGGCAACCCACGGCCTATTTCGTTACCTCGAATGACATTATGGATGTTAGACTATAGAAGTCTCAAGAAGCGTGATCATCGACAGAATAGAGAATTAATTAATATAAAATCTGAAATTATTTTTTATTTTTTTAGGTAGGGCACGTGCCCACGTGCCCTTATGGACCAACCGCCTCTGAGTTGTAGTTGTTAAAATGTTGGGTTTGGTAATGTCCGACTCACTTCGCCATATATCTTTAACAGTTTGCAGTTTCTTTCATCACTCCCAAAAGTACACATTTTAAAAGAAAAACGTGTGTCTCAAACCATATACCGTGCAACATTATAATTAAGTATGGATGCAATGGCGGATATTCCAATGAACCTACATATTAAATATATTTTTGTTTTACAATTTATTTAGTTCTTAAGGAATTCATATAACTTATACAGTTTTCATATTTTTTAAAGAACTTTCTATTTTAAACTTCACATCATCATCACATTAAATCATCTCCTGATGATGCTAACATGGTTAGCGAAACGTGCGTCGTGCAGTTCAAAAAAAGTGATTTGGTGTTTAGTGGTAAATCTCTTCAAGTTTAGTATTTCACACCAAAGGTTCCAATAGAAGAATTGAACTTTCTATATGATATTGTACATATATTTGTATTAACTTTGAATAACTTCCCGAATTTCAGTCTTTAACTGTTCTTAATTTGTTAGTGTATACTCTATTTATGGTAAAACCACATATTCGCCGAATTCAGAACGTGACGCCACAATTGCTTAAATACACACAGATAAATTGCTTTTCCTGGAAATATGCATTCCAATATGTCCATTGTATCTTGAGCTCTGGATGGCAGCACCATTTAGCCAAAATCATGTGCTCTTAAGTTGTAATAGTTCCATTTTTCAATTTTGAAATGTCCGACCGATACTGCTATATTACTTTAGTAATTGTGAGCAGTTTCCTTCAATATTCTCACAAAGTAAAATACCATTTTGCCTTAAAACCACGCCATTAATTGTAATGGATGAAATGATCTGTAATATACATTTTATTAAATAAATACCTGAAAATGGTCAGTAACATAAAATATTGGTATAATTTTACATCGAATATTTTTACGGATGGTGGAAAATGTGCCTAAATCATTCATGGTGTCAATCCGTTCGTTCAAGTTAAAGTTTAAGTTTTCACTTGAAACTTATTTGAAAAAAAAATTCTGGATGGATATATATTTATGAGCAATTATTTTTATAAAAAAACATGTTTGCAGATTATTGAAATAATTCTTAATTTTAAAATGAAATTGACCTTTGATTTTGATTTAACATGATATTTATTAATTCTTCTATTGGAATCTATGCTGTGAAACACTAAACACGAAGAGATTTGTCCACTGAACACCAAATCACTTTTTTAAACTGACTCGAGAGCATCAGTGCAGCGTTCTATTACAAAATAAACTCGTAGCTCATAGCTCTCGGAAGCTGCATTTTCTGTCGATGGTTTTACTGTCTATGTTCGTCAGATCGCATAAATATACCTATTTCTTTTTTTTTTTAATAAATAAAACGGCATCACTCTCATTTGATCATCATCATCCTATTTATTCATTCATGTATTTCCGAATATAGATCACTACCATTTCTCTTCATCTTCGTCTGTCCTGTGCTGTTTTTCCATGTCAAAGCTCCGCGTCCCTTTGTGTTATCCACCCACCTCATTGGTGGGCGTCTTCTTTTTCTTTGACCTCTATGTGGACGCCAGTTTTTGATGGCATGCTTCCACCTAATGCCCGAGAGTCTTTGGTTGTGTCCTGCGAATTTCTATTTATGTCTGGCAGCATGTTTATTATGTATATAACTTTGATATTTTTTGTGGTTTTGTAGAGTTATATTCAGCATTCTTCGCTCCATAGCTCTTTTTGTCTTCGTCAGTTTGTCAAAGTTGGACTTAGTGAGGGTCTAAGTCTGTCCTCCATGCGTCAGCACAAGGAGTATGCAAGAGTTGAATATGTTGGTTTTATGTTCAACTGAAACCTTGTTGTTCTTCAGGATGAAAGAGAGTTTACCGAAAGATGCCAACCTATTCGAATTCTTCGTTTTATTTAGGTTGTTTGGTTCATTGGCTTTCTCTATCAATATTTTAAGGGTTAGTAGGTGGTATCTCGTACTATACCCTCATCGGAATCCGGTTTGCTCAACTGGCTGGTAATCATCAAACTTGTTGGTGAATCGGTTAGTTATTTTTTGGTGAGAAGTTTGTAGAGTTTATAGATAAATTGGTCTATAGTTTCCCATGTTATTATAAACGTCGCCTTTCGATTCATTCCATATCCTTTAATCAGTTCAGGTATTATGCTATCCTTTTCTGGGGACAAGTAGTTTTTAATGACAGTGACATACTAAAAAAACTAATTGTCAATGTAAGTACCACTGACATACACAAAACATATATTTACTACTAAACATATCTTTACATTATATATAGAAATTAACATAATTTATTTTTTAGATTCGTTTTGAAAAAGGGAGGAGAATACTTCCCGAAACATTAATACTCAAAAGTTTGTATTTATTTTAGAACATTTTTTTTTTTTCGTTAGGCAAATTTATATACAGAAAAAGAATCACTGAAAATTTGGTCTCCGTTTGGTTTTTTGTTTTTACCCAGTGATTCTTTATTTACATAAGAACAGATATTTTGATATTTTTTGAGTTTTAGATCGTGGCGAAAAATCCCAAAAAAAAAGAAAAATATGTGAACACGCCACAATCATTCAGATATTATTTACATTTTTCGATTCATAGAGTTTACCATAAAATTGTTACCTCCTTGATCATGGCTTCATTGTCTCTGACTATTCGATGTCCTCCCTACTCAAATGAAGTTCTTCGTTCCTTTCGTTGCGTTAGGTTCTTTTTTTATGTTTTTGTTGTCTTCTGGGATCTTCTCGATTGTCATTTATTGAAATTTTTTCAGGTTTTGCTTTATCTCTTTTCGAAGTGCTTTAAATAATTCTCTATATTCTACTGTATCTAGGTTGTTTTCGTTTAATACTGTTCTTATTTTCTTAAAATCCGTTGCCTTGTCACTGAGTTTTTTCTTTTTTTTTTAGCTTTTGCCTGCCTTCCTCAAGGATAATATTTGTTATATTTGTATTCAGTTTATCTAAGTTATTATTTGTTAGCTCGATCTCATCATGGGAACTTTAGGAAATAGGGAAATTGTAATAATTGATGCACACTAACCTGTGTGCATCAATTATTAGTCGGATACGTGTCTTCTCTATCTTTAGGAATCTTTCCTTTTTGGTGTATGGTAGTTCGGCTCTTACCAAACGATAGTCACTCCCTGTGCTGAAGCTATTGAGGACTGTCACATCTCTGACTATTGGTCTCGCATAGGATAGAATGCACTCTCTCGTTATGATTCTTCCATCCGGTCTATCCATGTCCACTTGCCTTTTGACCCCTTCATAAAAACGTATTCATAGCAAATAACTTTTGTTCTTTTAGGTATCTCATTAGTACTTCTTCTCTTTCATTGCGGATCCCAATTCCAAATTCTCTCATCTTATCTTCAGTTATTTCCTTTCTTTTGCCCAACTTTCGTTGAAAATCTCCAAGCACAATTGTATAGGTACTTATAATAGCTTCCATTATTTATTCTATATATCCTCTATTTCTTGGTCTTCGTGGGTTGAAGTGGGTAAATATATTTGGATTAATTTTAATGTAGTGACCTTTAATATCCCTATCGTAATTGATGACGCTTTTTATGAAAGGGCCTTGTATATCTTTATCTTGCCAGTGATCTTTTTTTAACGAGGAATACAATTGTGTCTAGAGCCTCATTGCCTCTTCCTTTATACAATAGTACATGTCCTGAGGGTAGTGTCAACCTCTCCTCTTCTCTTGACTTCTCATATTCCTTATATATCCCATTTAATGTTAGTTAGCTTTTTTTTCAACGAGGTTAATGCTTCTTTGGTGGCCGTAGATTATATATTATAGGTGGCGATGTCCACTATTGTGCATGGTTTTCGGTTTGTTATGTGGCAGCCTGGTCCAACCCAGATATTCTTTACACCCTCTGCTCTTTGATTGGACTGGTCGTTGCTTTGATCGGGGACTTTAGAGCTGCTGGATACTGAAGACTATTATTCTTTGCTTTCATGAGAGGTTATAGGCGAATAAAACACTACGCTCGCCTGTGTGTCTTGGTAAATATTAATTCCCTTATTTGATACCACACACACATTTTATCCCCGCAGCAATGGGGGGATTGGAGGGAACTTCGCTGGAACAACTTCGGGATTGGAGGCAACTCTGCAGCCATAATTGTGGTTGCATTTTACGCCAAAGATTTTTGTATTGGAAAAGAACTTGGTACGTCCCGAAGTTTCGTGTTTTATCGAACACAAATGCAAGTTGAATCGAGACACTCGCATTGTTCTAGCAGCGTAGATCATCTTGCGATCAGACACATTGTCGACTTGCTTAGTCCAATTTGTTGCTAATTGTTACAAGATCCTCTGGAGCTTATTGCAAAATGACTCTTTGAAAACTGTTGGGGACCATGTCATTCAATATTTTGTGTGTGTAACTATTCCGTGCCGGATTAGCGACATTTTACATTTTTGGCAATAACGAAGACTTACAATTATCGTCGCTCTTCGGTTAAATTCCATACTCCATTTTAACAGTTTTGTCTTTCTAAGGTCCTGCTTCTTTATTGCATGTTTCTTCTGTCTTACGAGAATAAAAATGGTATTTAGCGATTAGGTACAATACGGCGGGAAATTCAAATTTAAAATCGCCCGGGTTTTGGTGACGTACCATGGCAACTACTCAACTTTCGAAATACATTAAAAAAAGTAAATAATTTCTTTAGCTCGATAGTAAGAAAAATGTTTTAATTCAAAAACTATATATAAGTTTGGTACGCAAGTCGCATTTTCGCAATCCCAAATGTACTTATTTCAACCTAAATTTCGTAACTTTATTGTATCTCATCAAAGGTATTTGATATATTTTAAGTGTTGTTTTGTGATTAAAGAACCTAAACATGGTTGATTTTGTGGAGACACAAAATCAGTTTTGTTAATTGAGAAAGAAACACCACTCATTTAAGAACACTCGCCTAAGAAAAATTGACAGAACTCGTTTAATTTCACTTATGTCTCGTTCATCTGGACTCCCAGTTTAAATGGAAAAAAATGTTACCGAAATGAGAAACGGGTCGAGGTTGGAAACTTTTTTTTTTTGGGTTTAAAATTCCTTCCGAAAGGTATTCGAGGGCATTGTATTAAAAAGTTAAATGTTTGATATATATTTTTTAAATTTTTATATTTTTTTCAACATATTAATAAAGCTTTTAACTAAAATAGTGTTGAAAATTTATTTTGCAAAATGTAACTCGAAACCAAAACTAACAAATATAATTAGATATCAGCAGTTCCTTGGATATTTCTAATAAAATTTTCTATATGTGGTTCATTAGGTTGCGCCTGTGTTCTGCTACTTTGTCAGTTTTTTCCATGTAATTTTAAAGCTCTTGAGATTGTAAGAGTCTATTTTTGCTGGAAAATCGTTCGAAATTGTCTGATTGGACGAGCTTGAACTAAATTACGGTGATTGTTCCAACCCGGCTGCAAATTGTAATGATTTAATTTTTAAGTGCAATTTTGTAGTTACGATGTTATGGAGGTGCGTATTAGGTATTATTTAAGTATTAATCAATATTTCATATATACATTTTTGTCAGCTGGTTTTTCATTATGAAATGTTCTTGTAGTATTATTTTACATTAATATTCTTCTAAGAAATATAAAGTGAATGATTCTTTATATACATTTAGCGCATCCTTTCTACAATTATGTGCTTATGCAATATTGTATTTAACTTATATTTTTTATTAGGTGAGCCGGGCCGGATAATAGGTGTCTGTGCATTGTACTTTACATTGTAATTTGCTAACATTGATTTGTATGCAGTAGTTATATAAAATATTTTAGCACGTAGAGTTGATTGTTTACTATTTTTTTTACTTAGGAAAGGGATCGGAAGAGATGATAAACTGAAGGGATCATCCGAAGTTGGTTGCCGTTTTCAGAGTCTTTTCTGCTGTATATCGACTCCGTTGTGTTGACGCAAAATTCTTTCTTTGCCAATACATTAAGACCCCGGTTAATGATGTTCCGCTTAACACTGTTTCAGTTTTGTGCGGTAGTATTGGGATTTCCCGAAATTGAGCAGTGTATTGATATTCCTAGAAATTGCTCACGATTTTGCAGCTTTGATACTCGCATGCTACTGCGATACTCCGCTACATGTATCATAGCAGTACGAATGCATATTTACCGCATTTTGATTAATTATCGGTCATCAACGTTATTGTATGTATAAATTTCTCGTGATAAATATGGCAATTTTTATTTTTTACAATGGGTGATTGCAAAGAAAAATAAAGCAAAGTGGCAAGAAAAAGCATTTCGCTGGAAACTAAAATGCAGGTGCTCAGATGATTAGATACAACCTGTATCGGCAACGGCAATCTCATATCGACACTGCATTAAATTTGTCAACTTCAACAATACGGACAATTTTAAAAAATAACGAAAAGATCGTATCATCAGCAACTACAACCACAACGACTTCTGCAATAATAGTGATGAATAAGGAAATATGTTTGAGGTAATGAAAAAACGACTTTACATCTGGATTGTCGATGAAGTTGAACGCAATATGTCGTTCAAGTCAAGCAATTATAATGGAAAAAGCGAGAACAATTTTTACATATATTCATAATGAAAAAGGCGATACGAGTGAAAATTTGGTAGCGAGTCGAGGGTGGTTTTATCGATTTAAAAATAGAAACAATCTTCATAACATACATATTCTTGGAGAAGCGGCAAGTGGAGATACAAAAGTAGCTGCTGAATTTCCAGCGAAATTAAAAGCAATCATTGAACGAGGAAATTATCCTCCTGATGTAGTTTTGAGTGCTAATGAAATTAAATGGGCCTTTTCTGGAAGACAATATCAAAACGTACTTTTTTATCCCGTGAAGAAAAACGAACTACAGGATTAAAAGCTGCAAAAGATCGTTTAACTCTCCTACTGGGTGGTAACGCTAATGGACACTTTAAATTAGAATTACTGTTTGTTTATTATTCCAAAACCCCAAGAGCAATGAAACGAATTTTAAAATCATCTTTACCAGTATTTTGGGAGTCCAATAAAAAATCTTGGATCACAATGAAAATTTTCTAGAATTGGTTTATCGAAAGTTTTGTCTGTCTGATAATTGCTACTGAGAATTTAAAAAACTACAACTGAAAGCTTTATTTTTGATTGATAATATTTCAAGCCATCCAATGCATTTGTCCGGCTTAACAACATGCATTCCAGTAGAAGTGGTTTTCCTACCACCAAATATAACTTTATTAATCCAACGAATGGATCAAGGCGTAATATCAAATTATAAATCTTTTTATCTGCGATGATTGATAAAACCGACGACGACGGATTGATAAAGCCGATGGAGAAGATAAACAATTCATTAAATATTTTTGGAGAAATTACAATATCATGGATGCTGTAGACAACATCAATCTTTTCTGAAATAAGTTGACCGAGAAATGTTTGAAAGGGGTATGGAAGAATCTATGGCCGGAGCTAAGCAAAGATGTTGACATAAGAGAATCCATTGTTGATGTCGACGAAATTGTCATGCTAGGTAATCAAAAAAGAGTTGGTTAATATAAATGTGCAGGATATTGAAGAATTAGTGCAAGTTAGAACTACTGCAAGTCTTTCTAATAACTATCTTAAAGATTTAGTAGAACAACCAGTACACAAAGATGACGAAATTAGGGTTTTGAAGATAAGGAGCAAAAGGAATTTTCAACGCATTTTTTTTAAAAAGTTTAGCCACTATAATTGAAATTATGGATCAGTTTATGTAAAACGATTTAAATTTTTGATTGATTTGTCCGTTACAGCTGGTTGTTGAACGAAACAGGAAAATACTTAAAGACGTTAGTCTTCACTAAAAAACAAAAGATGTTAAATGAGGAAGAACCTTCCTCATCACAAACATAACTTCTTTACTTGAACTTTTTTGATTTTCATGAATGTTTTATGAATAAAAACCTATAGTAATATATAAGTCTATAATTAATGAAATAAAAAAGTATTTAACAATAAATGTTACAAAATAAAATAAAAAAGCTGATACATTTTCTTATTGTCTTTTTTGTTTCACCTATTTCCATTATTTACGTATTAAGATTACCTCGATTAACGCTTTTTCGTTTAGCGTTGGAACTTATTGGAACATATTAACGTTATTGGAACGCATTAACACTACTATTTCTTTCTAGCAGAATACTTCATCTTTCACATTTTTTTGCCTGTCTCGGACATCTGCATCATTTAAGTCAACATTTTCAATTCGGAATTGATGGAAGTAGTTCTTATAAGTACTGCTTAAACAGCATTAGCTGAATTAATTCATTATGATAATATGTCAGTATATTTTTTTTCAGTTGAAAGGAGAACTGCTTTAAATTTTGTTTTTCCAGCGACATCGCGTCTAAAACTAATTTTTCAATTTATGCTCCTTGTTGGCTTCTACCCATTACGGACAAATAGGCTGTGACGACGGGTAGCCTGGGTTCAATTCACAAATTCGTTATTATTCTGCACTTAAAACATTTACCAATTAAGTACAACCACACATAAATTGTTTGAAAAACGGAATTCTACGGACGGAATACCGAAATACTACCAAACCAGTGGGCTTGCTTTACTACTTTCTCTTGATAATACCAGTCCAAATAAATTTTACTTATTAAGAGATTTCACGATGGATGTGAATATGATCTAGTGGTTGACTTCTGCCTCGTTTCACATGAAAAACACACGAGTTTTCACATGAGAAACGTTTAGTTTCTCATGGCGTTCACATCGTGTGAAAAGTGCTGCTCGTTTTTCAGGTTATATTCACAGTGGGATCGTATATTATATCTTATTTTGAAGCTGAAAGGCAGCACTTTAAAGTAGCTACAAGACGGACATAAAAATCTGATTGGAATTGGGTCTGCAGTCGATGAAACTTAGGGATCCATAATTAAGTAGAGGACCTAGTAATTATATAATTTAAGATTTTCGGTGCAACATTAGAAACACAAAATATCTCGAGCGAATTCCAGCCAACTGTCGACGTGGATTGCGAACTTCGATATCTAAATAAAAAAGTGTTGTTGATTACTGAGTATTTTATTATCAACAACTTTTCCGTTTAAGCGATGCGTTGAATTGAAAGATCACTTATATTCGCAGTGAAAGCAAGGCAGGTAATTTTGCATCAAGTTACTACAAAATGTTTTAATGTTACTATTTTCACATTTCCGATATAATTGGTCGAATTTCGTTTAGCAGCCTTTTCATTACAGTTTAATTATATACTGTATTGATAGATTAATTATCTGGAATAATTCGAAGTCTTCTTATAATTCTGGAATTTTTATTTCAAGAAAGCAACCAAATCGTTTTTTGCTAATTGATGTCTAGTCATGTTGACCGCGGTAGCTCGATCCCTAATACGAGGGTGAATCAAATATAAACCGGAATTGTTTCATACATATTTATTATTTATAAAATGATACAAAAAACTATTGATCATTTTTTGACATAGTTTCATCCACGCTCTATACATTTTTCCCAGCGGTTTGGAAGCTTGTGAATTCCTTGCTCGTAGAAACTGTGAGTTTGGCTTATCAGCCAATTGCGCACGAAGTCTTCAAAATCTTGATTGTTGTCGAATCGTACCCCTCCAAGTGCTTCTTTTAAGTGCACAAACCAACAATAATCACAGAGGTACAAAGCTGGGCTGTATGGAGGGTGTTCAAGGGTTCCCAATACACATACTCCAGTTCTTCTTTCGTCAAAATCGCTGTGTGTGGCCTGGTGTTGTCATGGAGAAGGAGGACGACTCTGATAGGTACACCGCGTCTTTTACTCCTGTAAGTGGATTTTCTTGCCTGCATTAGTTGGCAGTAGTAGGCAGCATTAACCGTATGTCGATCATCAGCAAACCTCCCTTCCAGTTGAAAAAAACGGCCGCGAGGACATTAACGGTACAAAGACGGGTTTTGGCCTTCACAGGGCAGGTTTCCTCTTTTCTTCGCCATTTCTTACTCGTCATTCTTGAATCTGGAGTGTAATAATGCAACCAGGTTTCATCACATGTCACGATACGCTTCCAAAAAGTATCTCATTCCCGCCGAAATCGATTCAGAAGTTTTTTACTGATTTTCAATCTGATGTTTTTTTGATCAACACCTCTGGAACCCATCGGGCACATATTTAAGATGATTTCTGATGATTGTTTGAGCAGTTCCAAAGCTAATACCCACCTTTAAAGCGATTTTATGAATAATGAGCCGCCGGTCACTTTCAAAAAGGTCGCGAACTCCACCAATGTTGTCAGCAGAGACACTTGACCTGAGACGTCGATTATGGCTTACATTTATCACACTTTCTCGTTCATTCTTCAAACTTCAAACTTTTTGCCCCAACCAAACATTTGGGTCTTAGACAGGGTATCGTCCTCATACTGAACCTTCTACCGAGTTAATATTTCGGATAGTTTAACGCCTTCCTTGGTTAAAAACTTTATTATAACATGTTGCGCAACGGACTTTGGAACCTATTGCTCACTCATGGCTGTACTGATAAAAGAACTGAGTGAAACAGCTCACCGAGCGTTTCCCTTACTCCTAATATATTGCACTGCAACGACCTACACTGACAGTCTGCTCGTGATTAGCTGAGGAAAGTAATTGTAAAATACCAATTTATATTTAATTTACCTCCGTATTACACCCTATTTTTACCCTCGGAATTTACAACATTACAACGTCCGCTTAAAATATCCTTTAATTTTCTTCTCTGCTATAAGATAGATGGCAGCACTGTGGCTAGATACGATGTTCAATTTGAGCGCAATAGGTCAACTAGTTTGTTTACATCAGCTGGTTTTGTTATTCGACTTCAGGTGTGTGTTGCGATTTAACTACGTATAAAAATATTGAGCATAGAATTTGCCTTAAATTTTGTGTGTCAAACGAAATTTCGTGTGCCAAATCGATGAAAATGTTTGTTGCAGAAGACTTACGATGAATCGTGCATATCAAAAACACACGCATATGATATAATGATATAAAGCGTTCAAAGAGGGTCGAGAAGTGCTACCACTTCTTAATCGTTTTGGTCGACTTTCAACGTCTACGAACGACTAAAACATCGACAAAATTAAGAAACTGGTGCTCGAAAATCGTGAGGTAAACATATCTTTTAAGTCCATGCATAACATTACGATTAACATGAAACGCACAATGAACATAGTTGTATTGCATTGAATGGAGTCTATTTTGAAGGCTACGAAATATATGTTGATCAATAATTTTTTTTATGTTTTATGTAATAATTCCGGGTACTTTTTACATAAAATGTATATCCATGTGAGTATCTAATCTGACAAGGAATCGCCATTCAGTTGTCAAAAATTAGGTTGGATTAGGTCGGGTACCCTTAAGAGGTTTTCTAGGTGGGTTACTCACCACTCGATAGATTTTCGACAAATTAGGGATTAAGTACCAACCAAGGGTTGATATCCCGAGGGAGATGCCAATTGGAGATTAAGTGATCGATCATATCGGTAGTTAGAAGAGCACGTTAAGCTATGTGTTCAGTCGCGAAATAGCCTCAGTTTCTAATGCGTCTCTTATTTTAAACTAAAACTCCAACGTTTCGAAAGTCGAGAAAGTTGGTGATGATCCGAAAGAGCTAAGTATGAAATATAAGCCGCGCGTCAAAAAATCTCCAAACTCAAGCGGGTAATTGTTTTCAGTGTCATATTTAAGGTACCTTGCGTAAAGCTGTGGTTTCCTAAGAGAGCGGTGCCGTTATCTAGCGACCGTAATGTAGCTGTGGATGACGTCACTAAAACGTTGTCTATGCAAATCAGATGGCGTTGGTTGTGACCGTTACGACAAATAGCGTGTCGCCATTTGGATGATGGCCGTCATATCGGTGACAAACAGTCGTTTTTAAATAAAAAATGAGTGTATACAATACAACGTGATTTAAACCAGCGAAGTTGACGAAATATTGATTGATTTTGTAAGAAATAATGAAGCTTGATAAAATGTGAAGAGCAAAAATTAATGAAAAGCCCACTTAACACAGAACATTTTAAAGACACCCACTGTCTAAACACAGCATGTCTAAATATCTCAGTCTCCTCCAAACCATATTTTTCGTCTTCCGATGACTAAACATCTTCCAAATATAGTAATACTGCTGTGTTTAGATCGTCCATACCCCACCGCAATACGCCCAGTGTCCGTTGATCATCTTTTTTTTTAAGTTGACATTTCTTGTCATCGTTCTTATGGCCATTTCCTTACTTCCGCTACATCTCGGCTTATCACGGCCGCTGAATAACAGCACCGCTTTCTTAGGAAATAGTAGCTATATAGTGAACAAAATGGCTTTTCTTCTCATCTTATGCATCTTATGCAAGTCAATCAGTATGCAAATTAGTGGATGATGATAACTGTCAATAGTAACCACCACGTTGGAGCAGTTCACAATGTATTGAACGTTCTTTATCATGAACGTCGAAATTTATATTCCTAAATCACTAAAAACATTTTTACGTGTAGTGTAGGCAGTAGCATGACCCCATAAGCATTTACAATTTCAATTATTACAGTTTTTCAGCTTAATGATAACGTTTTTATACTACGACGGTGCGAAAAATATATAAATTCGAATATAAACTCTCATCGATTGAGAATTAAATTTGATTAGTGATCGAGTTTGATTGCTTTCATTCACTTAATTTAATTTCGGACATTCAAAAAGCTTTAACAAGGCATTCTAAACATCATTATTAAACTCGAAGAGACTTACAACTAAATACCAAATTACTTTTTTTTTAACTGCTCGAGCGTGTTTCGCTAACCAGATTAGCATCATTAGGAGATGATCCAATCTTAGATTGACAGATTGAATCATATTCTGATGATGCTAACATGGTTAGTGAAACGTGTGTCGAGAAGTTTAAAAAATTATTTGGTGTTTAGCGGAAAATCTTTTCCGAGTTTAGTGTTTCACATCGAAGGTAGTTCAATAGAAGAATCATTCTATTTCATTTTCGTATTCAATTTTTATTTTCAAATTGACTATCACAAAAGCAGATGTGCCAGTACAAATTAATGTATAAGGGAAGAATGACGAATGAAGTATGGGGAAAAATAAAGAATTAACTCTTAATGTTTTTCAAATAAAAACTGTATAATTATTTAGTTAATTAAGCCATTGCATTTTATTAGAAACTTTCATTAGGAACTGTTAGTTCATCGGAACTCAAAATTATAAATATAAAACTTCAAGGTGAACTAAAGCCGAAAGTTAATTTGCGTAGGCATGTTGCCTTTCAAATGTAAAAATGTAATAACGGGTCGATATTCGATTTTTTCTATCTTTACAGAAATAGTAACATCAATTGACATGACAAGGTTATCTTTCAATGCACGCGTAATAATATTATCAGAATATTTTTGACGAGTAAAGCCATCTTCATGTTAAGGCTAGAAATGTTTCAGACTACCCTCGTATGTTAGTGCTACTTACAGTGCCCCAGAGTTGAATTCCGATGTCCAGATCGAAAATTTTTAGAATTTTGAAATAAATACAAAGTGTCAATAATTTTATTTTGTTGAAAGTTGAAGTTATTAACAAAAATTAGACAGACACAGACCAAGAATGTGACTCAGTTCGTTTCCCCTAATACTGTTAAAATCTATTAAAAATTAACGGCAGCTTGTTTACTTTCGACGCTGGAACCGACAGCTCTCCAAATGGGTAAAACAAACCAGGGTAAAGCTAACATATTCTCAGTAATTTAATTTATACGTCGGTGCTAACTGAAAACAAAATATCGATTGTTGGTAAAATAGAGCATATTCAAGTCCATGCGGCGGCAAAGGTAACGTAGGAATTGCGGAATAGAAATAAAGCAGCGACATCATTCCTTTCTACTTTACATATCTCTGAGTGGTTATTCGTACCATTCTAAAGAAAACTTTTTTTAATGTGCCTTCAGAAAAAACTACATATTTTGTTTATATTTTATTAAATTATAGTTGGTTTATATAAGTAAACTAATAAATAATGTAGTATAATAATGTGTATAATAAATAATACGTAGGATGCTGTAAAAGTTAAATATAAAATATAACTTTAAAAAATAAGAGACTTAAATCAATTCTTCTATTGGAACCTACGGTGTGAAACACTAAACTCGAAGAGATTTAGCACTAAACACCAAATCACTTTTTGCAACTTCTCGATGCACGTTTCGCCATATACGATTTATTTAATTCATCTTTAAATCATCATATGATTTATTTAAATCTTCTGATGATGCTAACATGGTTAGCGAAACGTGCATCGAGAAGTTGCAAAAAGTGATTTGGTGTTTAATGGTAGATCTCTTTGAGTTTAAAGAAACTTGAAATTAAACAATGAGAACAAACACAAGTTAATGCCTGCAATTAGCTTTATTGTTTTTCAAAATATTCTTCTGTTATGTTAACATGCATTTATCCTACTCTGAAGAGGCAGTATTAAAACCTCATTTATAGTACCTGATCAGTCAAAATTCGATGATTACGTAAAAAACTTTTGACATTGGAGAAAGCAGAAATTACAAGGTAATTTATCAGGACTATATGGTGGACGATACTGTAATGCGATGTTTTCATTTTTTCATAATATCGATTGTTTGAGCGGTTGACATTGTCAAGCTGACACTGTCTTCATAAAGGACGATGTTGTTGATTGATTTCCGCAAAGAAGGTCCAAATACTGTGGGAACATACAACTTTTTTTTGTTTTTGGCATATTTTAGGATATCCATATAGTGGATGGCTGTTTTCTTTTGGGCTTAGATGAATAAACCTATGTTTTATTACTTGTAATGATATTGTGCTCCACAATTTTGATAATAGATAAACATTTTATATTGCCAACGAAATTTCTTGAACTGAACCACTGATCATATTGGGAAGGCTTTAGCTTTATCGAAAACTCGAGCAAACAAGTGGTCAAAGTCGTTCAAAAAATGCCGAGATGTGATTGAAGATTTGCCTCATTGTGGCCCACCTTCACGGTTTTTGATTAACGAAACATTGACAAAGTGAAGGAAATGATGATGAAAAATCATCATTCAAGTTTAGGAGAAGTGGCTCATATTCTGAAGATGTCTCATGCATATTGTACCATGTTTCCTGTTCGTATCGTTTTAGTTGATATTTTGGGCATGATATGTGTTGAGGGTCGGTTTCGGTCGAGGAGCTGAATCTCATTCAAAAAGTATACCGCTAATAAGTTGGTGAAAACATGTTTGAACGAGTTAATCCATATGTTACATTCATGAAGCGCATTATAACGGGTGACGAGACGTGGGTTTATGTATTTGACGTACGTTTGCACGTCTCCCAACACTCTCCGGAATTGCTTTTCAGTAATTAACCGAAAAAATCAAAGTTGATCGAAAATAAAAAAGTCATTATAACTGTTCTATTTTACTATCGTAATATCCCTCTATTCGGAATTCCATAGAAATAGGCAACAAACAATGTTATCTGGGCGTTATTGCATTTGGGAGAAAATGTTCAGTAGAAAAGATTAGGTTTGTTACCAATTACTGTATGTTGCATCATTATAATAAATCGTGTCACATATTAAATCTATGATTCCTCCGAATCACAAATTACAGGGTCTAAGGGAGATAGCTTTCGTAAATTTAACCAACGATTCTTTACATCATTTTTTACAAAAATTTCCTTAAAACATCCAAAATCCACTTTCGCGGAAAATAGATTAGAACTTTTTGATGTTTTCTTAAAAATCGACAACATTGCATTGTCGTGACATGTGAATACGGTTCGGTACGATCGTATTCATTATATATGAGTACTGAGAATTATTGCCCGCAAACACAAATTACTATATCGTGGCAGAGATGTTGAGTCTGTTGAAATCACAAAACAAAATGCGCATAAGGTGCTGAAGACCACACATGAAAATGCCTATAAGAAGTGTTTCCACGAATATACATAGTGCATCTATTAAGTATTAGTACTGGTCTGGGAAAATGTGATTAGAACGAAATACCTGGAATTTTTGTATGAATAATTATTCAAAGTATTCTCCTCTCGCTTCGATACATTTGTTACATCGATTCAATAGTGATTCAAACGCGTGCCCCAGCTCATTTTGTGAAATAGCCTCTATAGCACGCGTCGAAGCTGTTTGGATGGTCTGAATGTTTTCAAAAAACGTCCTTTCAACTTTAAAATTTTTACTTTGAGAACAAGGACAAGTCACAAGGAGCTAAATGTGATGAATACGGTGGGTGGTTGATCACACAGACTTGGTTTGGGGAAAAAAATTGACGCACAATTAACGACGTGTGACTTGGCGCATTATCGTGCAACAAACTCCAGCTGTCTGAATCGCTATATTCCGTCCGAATGCGACGAATACTGTGCATTAATCGTTTCAGGACTTCTAAGTAGTACTGCCCAATGATAGTTTGACTAGATGGAACGAACTCTTTGTTTACGATCCATTACTGTCGAAGAAAACAATGAATATTTTGCACACAAAAGTGCACACACCTTTATTTTACCCAAATCCTTGTGAAAAATTTGTCAAATCGTTTCTTTGCTGATATTCAAAGCTTTTTCCATCATTTTTAGTGAAGCATTGCGGTCATTTGCTACAAAATCGTGATTTTTTTTAATCATTTCAGGAGTGGGAGTTGAAATTGGTTTCCCGACACGTTTATCATCCTTTAGCGACACTCTGCCATCCAAAAAACGTTTATGCCACAGAAAAATATTTGTTCTGCTTAAACAATCATCGCCGTACACTTGTTGAGTCAACCGAAATGTTTTCAATGCAGTTTTACCAAAGTTTTCGTTAAATTTATAACAGCTTTTTGTTCCATGAGACTTTATTTGTACATCAAATTGTTTGGCTTGTAAACAAGACGTCATAAAATCATCAAATGACAACCGATAGTAGCAAAGTAGGTTTTGTTAGATCCAGGAATTTTCAAGTTTTGAAATGACGCCACTTGTCAATAGATGGCGTGACTGGTTGCTGAGATATATCGTAAGTACTGATACTTAATAGAGAGTAATTATTCGGTTGCATAAGTTTATCACAATAAATGGGACCTATTTTGAACACGACAGTTTTCGAAAGCAGATCAGTTCGATATTTCTGCTTGTCGTAGAAAAAAGCAAATTTCGTATGTTTATTAAACACTACCTTTTGTCTAGAAAAACCATCATGCAAAATTAAGCTTATTTACATTTTGTGGTTCATAAGTGGTTTACTGTAGGAGTGACGCTCTTATCTTAGGATGCCCCGTTGAGGTCACTATTGAGGAAATAGTCAACGAAATCCATGAAATCGTGTTAGCTTATTCTAGGGTGAAGGTGAGAAAGATTGTTGAGATGCTAAACATCTCGGATGAACGTATACGGAACATCAGCACAATTTCACGAAGAGTTGATAAAAAGCCCTCAATCAGGGAATAAGAAATTCCATTTCAGAACGGCAATGCACCCACCCATTTATCTGACGTTACAATCGTGAAATTAGCCAATTTGTACTGCAAATTGACGCCACATCTAGCTTATCCTTTGGATTTGGGCCCCCTACTTATTTCTCTTTCCTGGCTAAAAAGCTAAATTGACTAAAAAGTACTTGACTTTTCACTCTACTCTTCTAAAATAAAAAAATAAGTGGATTCTCGATTAAAAAAACATTTCATTAAGTGAATTCACGGACGAATTTAAAGAAGTCATCCAAGATCGGTTGTTGTGCCAGAAAACATCGATACTGTGCGCGAACTGATGTGAGATTGAGGCATCTCTGGATATTACTATGACAAGCATACACCAGATTTTTACATGAATATTTAGCCATGAAAAATATTTGTGCACGTTGGATTCCGTATAATATGACAATCGCTCAAGAAAAAGGCTCGTGTCGATTGGAACAAAGAAATGTTTAAAAAATAAAATCATCGTGCGTCAAAAGGGGACATCAGGTATAACATCTATACAGGTGACAAATCTTGGATCAATGCGTATGAGCCCGAAAGTAAACAACACTCGACTGTATGGGTCTTGCAAAATGAGCCAAACCAAACAAAAGTTGTTCGCGCAAGAAGCACTTCGAAGCAAATGGTCACCTGTGTGTTGGGATAAATGGGCCTCTGGCTACAGCGCCACTAGAGAATCGTAGAACGATCAAATCTGAATGGTACACAACCATATTTTTGCCAGACGTCTGACGAAATAAGAAAAAACAACCAGAACATCCTGAACAACTCAATATTTGACCGATCCAAACATCGAATTGATGGGTGATCTGCTGTACAGTCCTGATATGACATGAAAATTGGTTCAAACGTATGCAAAAGTATCGATCGATCATCGCGGAGAATATTTTGAAAAACAATAAAGCCATGTTTAGTGATTTGTTTTTATTTATTATTGCGGATACATAAATAGTAACCCTGGTATATGGCTTTACGTATGGGTCTCGAAAGTGATAAACTACTCTTGAACAATATAGTTAATACATTAGTGAATTAAAATTATTATTGAATATATTTGTTTATTGAAGGATTTATTATTATTTGAAGGTTAAAAAAAGAGTATACTTTGAGCAAATCAGTTATTTAAAATTAAAATGAAATTCAACAGATGTATGACATATTTGTGAGTATACATGTCTAATGGTTCTTATGACGTACAAGAAACCTAGCCGGTATACGAAACAGAAATAAAACAATCAAATATATTTCCAAGTGTTTATAGCTATGTGGACCAATAGTTTATTTATGATGTCTGTCGGATATAATAGAATATTGAGTGTTTGCTTGGTGTATTCATTGATACTATTTAAATATACAAGAATAGTTCCAGTTATAAGATGTTAGTCAATATATCAAACCTTCAAGAAGCCCAACATATTTAGCACCTAGTCCATAACTATGGGTTGATAATAATGTTCTCGGTAATCAGATTTTGCTCGTTAAAATTATATTTCATTGTTGACTGAAAAGGCTTTAAACTGATAGACATATCATTTCAAAAATGAAGTTGTTTTTACTGAATAAAATCTAGTATAAATAAGAAGTTTGTTCAAAAATATGTATATTGGGATTGATGAGAGGTAATATCATAATATCAAAAAGGACGTAATATAAAAACTAGCTATATGAATATTACCTTTGAATATAGAGGTTTTTGAGATTTTCTATTTTAAATATTTTAGTGGATTTCCGTGAATAAACTGATGTGGATAAATATTATAATGGTATTCGGAGTAAAATTGCAAGTGTGTAAAATCGGATAAGGCATTGTCTCTCAGTTACGTCAATTCGAGGCTGGGTAAGGCCGGATGACTTCTGAGTGATATTCGGTTCGGAAGTTCGGAATACGAAAAGGTTAAATATAAACTAAGGGCTGATAACCCGTTGATAATATGGGACGACAGAATGCTGATCATCGGCGTTTCGAACCCACGTTAATAATCTATGATTCCTCTGGATCACAAATTACAAGGTTTCTGTATAACTCGTAAATTTAACTAACTTTTCTTTACATATTTTGAACAAAAAGCTTCCTTAGAACATGTATTCAAAATGTAACCATTTTCGCAGAAAACAGATCAGAACTGAAATTCTCTTAAAACTTTAAAACAGCGGCGTTTATTTGGAAAGTCAATTTCGGGGCAAACGGAATTCAGTTGTTTTTTATTTGAACGCCCTTTTCAGGGTTTTTTTGAAAATAAAATGTAATATTTTAGTTTCAGCATAAATTTGGTTTGTTTTGTTTTATGAAAAAGGCAAAGTTGCACATTATTGTCGTTTAACCCACTCTAAATATTCATTCGCATTTTCAAGTTAATTTAATTAGATGTACGAATAAAAGGTGGCGTTAGTATATATTATTCCGGTTAGAATATCGATAATAAATATATTTTCTTCATGCTGTCAAAAGCTGGTCGTGTTTTATTTGCAAGCATGGCGTCCACGTCAGGTGAAAGTGAAGTGAAGCAAAAAACCCTTTCAAAATGGAACATGATGTAACTTTTTATGCCAACTATATATTAAATATTATTATTTTATTTAGTTTTATATTAAAATATATTGTCATGAACCTGATCAATTTAGGAAGAAAAATATTTACATAATTTTAGAGTTATGTTTTATAGGGTAGCAAAGTCGATCGTATGAAAATTCATATGTAAGGCTTAAAATAAAAATATGGACGTAGTAGATGCCTAAAATAACGTTTGAAAAATGTTATTTCTTATTACTTTTAGGAGACCTCTTACAACAGAAGAGGCCTCTTAGACATTAGCTTGTTTGGAAGAATTTGATATGGAAGAGGAAGTTGCCGGTACAGAATCTATCGATATCACCTTATTTTCACAGGGAAGGGGAGGAGATACAGACGTTGACGAGGTCGCCGAAGATGAAAATATAGTAAATGTTGACAGTGCAAATTAGTTGGGTCCTGGCCTCCTAGTTGTGTGTTCGCAAGTTGAACTATTTTCGCGTAATAATAAAAGAAAATGAGTTTTATTTCCGAAATTCAATAAAAAGTCAAAGAAGTCTTTTTCAAAAATAAATTTGAATCAAAACGAAAAAATACAGGGATTGAGAAAAAAAGTATTTTAGAACCTATTCAATTTGAAACAGAGCAAGAAGAGCATTTTGATTTAAAAAGTAAAAATAAAGTTGGAGACCAGCCGCGCATCATAAAAGAAATGGTGGAATTAGGAGCACATTCTATTGACTTTTTCAAGTTGTTTTGGCCATTAGAATTTGTAAAGTATCCAATGAGTCAATAAAATATTTGAAGTATAAAGATGGAAATGAATCATATACGATATATCATAAATATTCTGATATCATATACCAGAAGATTTTTACAACTTTGTGGCCATCTTGCTTTTGTCTGGATATTTAATACTGTCAAGTAGAAAAATGTACTGAGAAAAATCATCGGATATTAGATTAATGCTATAAGATTTTATAGATTTTTAAATATCTTCATTTTAGTGATAACAACACCACTGATCCAGAGGATGAATACAAAAAAGTAAGGCCACTAATAAATCGCATGTCCTCAAAATTTCAACAATATCAACAATATTTTACCAATATATGAGGTAATTCACTACCGCAAATGGATGAAGCTATGGAACCATATTATGGTCATTATAATTTCAAGCAGTTTATTAGGGGAAAACCGATACGTTTCGGATTTAAGTTTTGGTGTTTAAATAATCCAAATGGTTACTGCGTAAAATTTGAGCTTTTACGAAGTAAAAAGCCAAAAAGATTGTAACATGACCTTGAGAAGTTACAAAGAGAATGACCTTAGCATTTGTGCCTGAGGGAAGTGATTTTTTTTTGGATAACTATTTTAATTTTTTTCCCTTGCTTGAAACTGAATTGAAACCCCACAACATCACAGTTACAGGAATAATTCGAGCTGATCGCATAGAAAATTACCCTTTAAAGGATTTTAAAAAATAGCCCCGAGGATCCACATATGGCCCTCTAGACAAAGCCACCAAGGTTACTTTAATCCGCTAGTATGATAGTAGTCAAGTTACACTAGCTACCAACAGAATCGATGAACTTGTCAATAAAACTACAACGTGCAAGCGTTACAGCCGGCGCAAAAAAAAAAATAATAGCAATTTTGCAATCTTTTGGCAATGCAATGCATTTTGCATAGAATAAATATAATAAATCGAAAATGTTATTGGCCCATCGTTCACTTCTGCCTAACCGCATCCATCGGTAGTTCATTGATTTTCTTCGGAAATACAGAACATTGTATAAAACAAATTAATATTATTAGGCACATTGTACTGCCAATAGTTTCAATTCCAAAGCTGCGGGTTCTAATGCCACAGAGAACCTGAAATGTTGCTGAAGGAGTGAGATATGATAGCTTGGATCATTGACCGATAACAAATCTCACTCAGCGACGATATGCAAGATATCATAAGTGTGTGACTTTTATATGCAGCAAATACAAAACGCTAAAAGGCGTTTTAATTTTGAATTTTGCTTATAATTAAGTTCCTATTACTGTTAAGATACTAAACAATGTATGTTCAGTAAAAGTTCTATTAGAACCTAGTGTATTTAGTATATTTAGACATGCCCTATATTCACCCTACATAAATATTTTTCTTTGGAACAAGTTTTTTTATTATCTTGGTATGTTTTCTAATATTGCAAGTAATCAAAAATGTTTTTCAAAAAATAATAAGAATGCCAGGTTTTGAGAGGTTAATGTCAAAGTTGAAATTACTCGCACTAATTTTTCATACTATAACACATTTTGAACTATTCACATCACATGATTAATTGATTTATTAAAAGTTGTTTAAAATGTTCATTTGAGTCACTGCAAGCCTGGTATCGTTTTAACCAGTTGTCCCGATCACATCAAAAAAGCAAAAACGGTATTTCTGGGTATGGTTGCCCGTAAATGGGCCTCACCTTTTCGGAATTTTTGAGACCTTTGTAAATAATAAGCATATCGTAATATTCGCGTTTAGAATACATTTTTGTTTTTAGATCGAACTTTTATACACACACTGATACACTAAAATACTTTTTGTTGCCACATTTAAATAATATTTTTGTCGTCTAATAACGTCATTTTGACGGGGACGTTGTTACATCTGGCGACATTGATTTGGGCTGATTCTTTAAAAAAGTTTAATTTGTGATGTTTTAAAAAATGTTTTAACAATGTTTGTTAGTTAATTCGTTAGTAATAACCAATTAATATTTGCCAAATAATATTTTACACATATTTGCTTAAAATGTTAATTCTACGTTTTCGATTATTGATTTGATATTGTTAAAAGTTTTTGACTATTGTTGTAAACATTTTTTTTTAATTATGTTAAGAATCGTTGGTTAAATTTACCAAATTTATTTTTCTTAAGATATCTAATAAATTACATTTTGATATTTACAGAAAACCGACTACAACAGACACGATTATACACTTTAGTTCTAAACAATTTTGGCACGTCAAGCTATCTCCTTTTCATAGTCTAATACATAGGTTAGTTAGTTTTCTACTAAACAAAGATAATTTTAATAAAGAGCTCTATACCATTAAACAGATAGCAAAAAACAACGGCTATAAAAAATTTAATTGACAAATTGATTGATTAATTAACAAATTATTAAAAAATAAACGAAGAAAGTTGAATTTACAAGAATTCTATAACATTAAAAAGCAAAAAGACAAATCGTTTAAATTTATAAATTACACTTCTAAACTTAGTAATACAGTGTGTAAAAGATTAAATAAACTAGGTTGTATGACTATTTGTGTAAATAAACTTAATGTAGGTAAAATATTAATTAGTTAACAATAAGGATAAAACGGATACTTTAGATAAATCGGGTTTATATAATATTAACTGTAAGGATTGCGAAGCGGTATATATCGGTCAAAGTGATAGAAGTATAGATTGTAGAATAAAAGAGCACAAAAAAAGATATCTAAAATACTATAAAAAGCACCGAAATGTCTACACATTGTGTTGAAAACAATCATTTTATAGATATAAACAATGTTAAATTATTACTCTCAGAAAAGAAAAGTAAAAAATTGGACCAGTAATATTGGAAATAAAAAATTTCTTAAATAGTCATATAATAACCACGAATAACCAGCCAAATTTCCAAAACACCCCGGTAATAGATAAGATCATATTGTAATTGAATAGCCCGGTTTTTACCAGCCAATATTTGGGATAATTAGACTAGACGTTAAAAAACAAGAAATAAAAAAGAAATAATTGTACCTGTATACTTGGAAACACTGTGTGACCATTACTATTAGTTCAAGTTACTCTTGAGAAAACCCTAACAAGGCGTTACATATGTAGAGCAAAATCTATAATAAACGTTTGAAACATTAAAAAACTGTGTATCATTTAAAATCGTAGTATTTTCAAAATGTTTCACGCGGAACCAACTAAGGAATCCATAAACATTATTTAATTTTTCTGATACATCGTTCATGTTTAAATTAAGTTATTTTATTATTTTGTTATTTTTTAAGCGTTTATTTATTCCTTATGCGTAAAGATGGCTTGATGTGATATATCGAGGACTTACAATTCAGTTTTCGACGAGTATATATTTACAATTGATAATAGACCTGCCATTAATTCTCAAATTTTTAAAGTTCACACTTTACAAACCAGTTATCAGCAGACTCAGCCCGATGATACTGCAAGAAAAAAATCTTTAATGGCATTTATCACCCGCCAATGTTATATGAAAAAGTTGGCAAGTCAGTGACATCACGAGTGTTTCTTTTGTTGAATTACTAGTTTAACTAGTAACTAGTTTAACTAGTTTAGTAGTAACTAGTTTAACTAAACTTACTAGTTTACTCTTAGAGTGAATCTCTATGCAAAATCTCGGTAGCCCTGTTAACGTTTTTTTGTTTATCTCGAGCTTGATAGTTATTGTAATTAATACGTTTCTATTAATGATATAAAATAATTTAACATTGTCTATATTTTTTAATAAAATCAAAGATTAATATGTAAAAATTTCCACTATATTTAAAATTGTATGTATAACAATTGGATGGCAACACATTCAACATGCGTTTCAATGTGTTTTCCACCTGCATTATTGCATGCATCCTAGCCAGGGTAAGTCACATGCCTTCTTCCTTTCCATATGTTTGCATCAGTTTCATTCAACATTTTTGGCGAATTCAGTAAAGACTGTTTTTAAAAAGGTTAAAAACATTTTATAGAGTAAGTATCTGCTGTTAACTGTGCAATTTCAGTTTCATGAATACATCTAACACTGTCATGTTAATAAGAGCCCGGAAAATAAGGAAAAATACAGAAAATCTGTATGAACAAAGAAATATTTAGAATAATTACTACAATTTAGTACAGGAAAATATATATTAAAAAAAATTACTATACACTCAATTTACAATTTTATTACTTTTTATTTTGTTTAATCTAAAAGTCTGTTGTACCGTTAGGTGTAAGACTGCCATTTTACATATAAGCATAGTGGTATTTCATGAATTTTTAACTCCATGTGCTCATTTTCTAGCCTCATTCCAATGAATTCCTCGTTTTTCTGCCGTTTATTAAACTTGTTCTCTCCATCTCAGTCTTGGACTTCCAACTTTATTTTTTCCTCGTGTTTTCGTTTTATAGATTTGTTTTGCTAATCTCTCTTCATTCATTTTGTGTGTTTTCTATAGCTCTTTTTATTTGTTCATTTTCAGTTTCTTACTCTATCCTTTCTTGTAATTTCTTTTATTTTGCGTAGGAATGTCATTTCTGCAGCTGTAATTGTACTTTTGTTTCTCTTTTTAAGGTTCGAGATTCGCTGCCGTATATCATTGATGGTTTCACTACTTTCTGATGTGTATCAGAATGTGTATGTGATGTGTATCACCTGCGCTTTTACCTTTTTTGGTATCTCTCTTTTTGTAGAAATAGTTTTTAGGGTGTTGTATAGTTTGCCTGCTTTTACCATTTTTTTTGGTTCATTTCACCGTCCATTTTTCCATTATAGCGCCTAAATGCTTATAGTCTTTGACTTGCTCCATTACGTTCCCATTGAGTACAATTTTATGTTTTATTTATGTGCCTGCAATTACCATTGTTTTGCATTGTCGATATTTATTTCCATGTTTACATTTCTTAGTTCTTCGTTACATATCCCTAAGTTGTTACAGTTTTTCTTCAGAATCTGTCATTAGGACCATATCATCAGCAAATAGTAATTCTTGTGTTGTCACTGTTTTCATTTTTCTAAACTATCATGATTTATGTAACTACGCATGATTAAGAGGTGTAAGCATTTTGAATTTTCTTCAGAATTCAAGTTCATTTTGAAATGTATTCATTTCAATCGATCACATTTTTCATTGGACATACTATATATCATCACTACAAACATCGAACTATGTTCAATTCCAGAGCTTAAACACTACAATATATTCTATGTCAATAATTTCTTACTATAACATCTTTTTGTGACATCCATAGAGTAATTAGAAAATGTTTTAAACAGTGGAAAACATTTATGGAAAACTTGCCGATCACTATAATTTTTGAAATTAAGACCTTTAATGTCTCTGGAGTGGATTTTTGTTAATCTTTCAATGTAACCCTTGGTAGACTTTGTGATGTTAATATTCCGAAAGTGTCTATTTGTATTTTGTTTGTTTTGTTGTCAAGGCTGTATATGTCATTATTGATTAAACTGTGAAGTGAGTGTTATTTAACTGGCTTACGATTTTTTATTGCTTGGCGGAGAACATCAGCCTGGAAGGACATCAGCTTGATTGATATCTTTCCGTACTCGGGACATGGAAAATCTTTCATAAGGTGTTCCTAATTTGATTATTTTGTTGACTGAACAGCAGTGCATCTAGTTCTGTGCAGTTTCCTTTTATTTTATACATAGCTTTGTATTGATTCTTGTTTAGTCTAATATAACACATCATTTCCATCCGATTTAACGAATATATAGTGAAATAATTTAATCTATGTACATATAAAATTGTTAGTTTTTAATAAAAAATTCTGAATAGCTTGCATAGAATCCATTTATATTATTATAATATTACTGTATGGGATAATAATATTACTGTATTATTCGCTCTATATATGGCACAGTTAATTTTCAAAATATATTTTATGGTGATGCATCAAAAGCTAAAATGCTGTAGATGCTGCGATAATTCTACTATGTACTTGCATTTTGGTGATAATGAAACAGTATGTCCGCAAAAACTAGTTTATTATCACTAGTAACATATTGTAGAGGGTGGAGCAAGTACCACGCTGCCATTTTGTTTTGACGCCATTTTTTTTTCGTGATATTTATGACAGTTTGGGTTTGGTTATTCTGTAGTGCAGACGTGCGAGTTTTATTATGGTATTGTGGATAAATAGACGCTAAAAGAACGCAGTGAAACTTATATTTGATATTAAACCCAGTAATTTGTATTTAAAAATATTTAATTATTGCAGTTCAACGTGAATTTAGGCGAAAATATGCAAATCGTCAGGCATATCATAAAACGACAATTTGTTCTTTAAATTGGAAGAGATTTACCACTAAACACCAAATCACCTTTTTAAACTTCTCGACGCATGTTTCGCTAACCATGTTGATGGTCAGGAGATGATTTAATCGCATTCTAAAACTAAACTGTTATATTTATATGATGGTCCTACCTAATGAAGCGTGTAAAAATCATGAACCATGAAGTTTACTGAGAGTTACATTAATAATTGAAAAAATTGATTGAAAGGAATAGGTCCTTTATTCCGGTTCATGGTTCTTACTTTTTTTCTATTTGACTGCTTTCATACGCATCGAAAGCCCTATTGTTATTTACACTTTTAACCAGTCTTAAATTACTAATATTATATTGTGGTCATGTTCGATTGCATGTTGAGCAACTCAAGATTTTTATTTCTCCGATATCTAATGTGGGCAATGTGGTCTTTATATCCCGTTCATATGGATCTTTTAGTTTGCTCATATACCTTCGATCACAATCTTAACAACTAATTTTATAAATTCTCGTCATTTCATGTTGATCTACTTTATTCTTTGAATTACCCAGAACTTCTCTTAATTGTTTATATGGTTTGAACACAATCTTAATGTGCGCTTTTTTCAAAATTGTATCTAATTTTATTCGAATTTATTTTTGTTCTGATCCTTTTGAAAAGTTCAATTATTTTCTAAACTTATGTTTTCTAATTAATTTATCTCCAATGTTCTTATTATAACTGTCCACTTCGGATACCTCCATAATTAATTATAATTATTGTATAAATAAAACAAAGTTGTCTATAATTTATACAATTTAGTATGAATTTAGTTCAAGAAAATCCCGCAACCATCCTCTGTTATAATTATCTTTGTTTAAAGGAAAATTGATTAATCTATTTACTATAAAATTTAAACTAGCCATCTTATTTTGGAAGCTATGATTCGAATCATTAGGAATGTACCTCGAAGTGTTGGTATTTTTTCTAAAAATATCAAAATCTAACCTATTTTTATTGTTTCTACTGATTGAAATATCCAGAAATGGTAAACTATCGTTGTTTTCGAGTTCATGCGTGAAACTGCGTTTTGTGATTTATTATTTAAGTTCTTAATAAAATTATCTAAATTTTCATTTTTTGAATCGAAAACTGCAAAAACGTTATCCACATATCTTAATCATACCTTCGGAAAGTAATTGAATTCATCTTTCGCCTCGCTTTCAAATTTTTAATTTATGTGAAATCGAGACACTCGGAAACAACGGATGATATATCAAAGGAAACCAAGACCTCACCTTCCTGTAGATGTGTGTTTTTCACTTTTTCTATGAATTTTGTTGAGTTTATCATAGAACAGGAAGATAGTTGATTTGGTTTCAAATTCTGATACAATTTGTCTCATTGATTTTCCTGGTTAATGCATTTTTGGTAGAGCATACAATCTTGGTACTTTTGGATTAGAAATATGTAGTTTGCTTTTCAGAGAAGGAGAAATAAAGCTGTTACAAGATTTCAATGTATCTCTGACATCGTTAACCATTTTTGACAATGGATTCCTAGGTAACTGTTTATATGGAGCGTCTTGAATTAATTTTTCAACGCGTTCAAAATAATCAGATTTGTCCATTACTGCAACCTTATTTCCTTTATCAGCATTTAAATAAAAACAGTCCTTCTCTCGCAGAGGCTTGACAATCTTAGAAATAATTGGCATATCTTGACTTTTATTTGAAATATTTTTTGCAGTTTTACTTTTATATGACTCTCTGACGAAAGCTTGTAAGACTTCGGTAAGTGTTTAATACCAGTTTCAATATTAGCTACTATAACCTCCAAAGCCGTCAAAGCAAAATTGGGGCCCTTATTTAAAAAATCTAGTTCTTGATTGTCGAATGCCTGTGTTAGAAGATTTTCTGCTATGTTGATGCTCTTTTCTGGAATATGATCTTTTGACTGTTCAATATTAAGTTTTTTTAATTTTTTCATTTAAAATTTGTTGTTTATTCAAGCAATTGAAGATTTTGATTGAAGATTTGATTGATATTCAAGCAATTTGGAACAGGAGAGTTGGAAAGAAACGTCTATTCAATGTTGGGGTGCACATTTACGAAATTTTTCACACATTTTACGGTAAATTTTCAGATGGGACTTGCATATGTTTCGCTAAAAGATTGAAATGTAAATGTATGTAAATAAAGAATCACTGGGTAAAAAACAAAAACAAAGCGAAGACAAATTTCTCAGTGGTTCTTTTTCTGTAATAAATTTGCGAAACGAACAAAAATTTAAAAATACATTTTGTTAGAATAAATGCAAACTTTTCAACGTTAACTTTTCGGGAGGTTTTCAAAACGTATCTAAAAAATAATTTATATTAATATTTATATAATACTGTAAAGATAGCAAGTAAATATATTCTCATATGTAATACTGTAGAAAATATATATGTAATACTGTAACGCCATCAGATCTACTGATTGAACGGCTCCGGATTATCTTCCAGTGGGATTTTTTGAAGGAAACTATTTTAACTATAAATGAGCCCAAAACCATACAGCAACTCGGGCACAACATCCGTACTGAAATCGCTGTATTAACACCATATATGTTGACAAAGGAAAATGTGTAAAAAAGGGCACTAAGTTGTATTGCTGCTAGTGGCTCACATATCATTGACATAATTTTCATAAATTAATTAACACAAAATTTAAAGACGAAATAAACATATAGAAAAATTGTTGTTAACTAAAAGTTATAAATAATTAAAATGATAGCGTGATATTTGCCCAGCTCGTTACAGGTTTCGTGTTTATTTGGTTCATTTGGTATGCATGATGTCAAGGTGTAGACCCAAAATTAGGTAAATACGTTTGAGTATTATAAGTGGGATTTAAAAAGACGACTCAAAGGGAAGGTATGAAAATCGGTATATACAAAATAATAAAATTATATAGAAAATATCGAAAACTACTCTAAAGTTTATGCTTTTTCAATAGTTACTGTATGTGTTTTGTTGTTCCTATTTCTTTTAAAATATAAGGTATTTTTATATAAATATTTCTGAATTATATAAATATAAAATATATTTATTTAAAAACTAGAAATAATTTAAAAATCTCACATACAGGCATATATTTCATAATGTTATTTATGATTTAATATTATTTCATGTTCATTATACGGTAGTTCAGTTTAATTGACGTCACGAAATTATGTGGCCGGTTTTTTTAAGCTTCTGTCAATCGAACGACAATTCTGCAAGTAATGGTCTTCCGTTGTATATGTTATGTTAACGTCGTGGACTGTTTTATTACAATACGAAGACGAATTTCCATTTTATCTCGTTTCGTATCTATAATTATGGTAGTCGAGATTGTTATGATTGCTTAACGAATATCATTCATTTCAATTATATGTTTCATCGAGATTACTATTAGGGAGAAATAGTGATAAAAGACGGTGTTATTTGATATGTAAATTTTTATAGTTTTTATATTAATGAGCAATGACTATACCTGATTTGAGTGGACTGGACATATAAGGCGTTTAATTATACTTTTCGTAATTTCTATGCTACTGAATTTTAAATTGGTAACAGTTATTACATAGTTTGTTAAAAGGAACAGGCAATATTGATTTATAATTTTCATTATTTTTAGCACAAGTAGTCCTTTTGCGAATTAACACAAGAAAGAAAATTGTTAGTGGACGAATATGCACTAAGACTTTCACCATTTTTGTTGCCTTCTCTGTTATCTTCCTCAATATGAATAACCATTTCTGTATTTGTCTCTGTTTTTAAAACCTCGTTTGAGCAGTGCGTCTTCTACTAAATTCCTTCTCCCCAATATCCTTTCATCCCCCATAATTATTACACAGTAATTATAATTATAATCGTGTCCCATCTTTTTGGTATCCTCTTAAACTGTCAACTTTAGCCCACTAGTTTTCTTAGTTAGCTTAGGCTAGTTTTCCATCTTCTCCCATCATCTTAAGCATTTTTCAATGTTATTAGCGCTTCTTTAAACTCTTATCTGCGAGTTTAAACTGTATCTATGCCCTCTGGATTATTATACTAAGTGACATAGAAAAAGGAACACCCCGTAAAAGTTTTTGTATTTGTAATTATGTTTTGTATACTTGCTTCTAGTGATCTTAGAAATAAATGATCACAATTTCAGCCGCCATAGCAACAAAGCACTTGTCCGTATAAAAAAGTTTTTGGCATTGTCAAGATACATCATTTGAGTAACTTTTACGATCTGACAGTGATTTGTTTTACTGCAATTTGATTTCTTTTATCATATCTACAGTGCGAAGTCGTGCAAATTTTCGTCAGTTGAGAAAATTTGAGAGGGGACGCATTGTAGGTCTAAAAGAGGTCGGATTAAGTGTTCGAGAAATTGGAAGAATAATTAATAGGCCTGTTCACGCAGTGTTGAAGGTCGACAACAACGAGCTAGAGGCGCAGGATGCCTTCCAGCCACAACAGAAGCCGTTTTCTGGGCGACTTCAAGGTCAATGGCTAACTAATGGTATGAAGAACATGGAAGGTTAATTGGAATGCGAGCAATCTACCGCAGAATCAGATCTTTTGGGCTCGTTTCTTACAGACCATATCTAACCTAATCTTTAACTGCGGAACATCGGCGTCAACGGCTGGAGTAGTGCAGAGAAAGACATCAGTGGGATGCGGAATGGACTCGTGTTGTTTTTAGTGCCGAGTCCCGCTTCTACATAGGTGGTCCGGATGACCGTGCTCGTGTAAGAAGATATCGCGAAGAACGACGAAATCCGGAGTTCTTCATGGAGAGGCACGTACATCGCACAGTGGTTGTTATGGTTTGGGGTGCCATCGAACATGGTAGTAGGTCACCTCTACATTTTGTCCAAGATAGTGTGAGGGTTCAGTGGTATGTCGAAAAAATTGTAGACCCCCATTTGTTATCGAACCTACCTTCGAACACTTCCAAATCCACTTGTCCAGCAGGACAATGCACACCCACACGTTACACGTGTTACTTTACATAATCTTGAAGGAGCCCAAATCAATTTGATACCTTGGCTAGCGAGGTGCCTGGACCTTTCCGCAATAGCATGTCTGATTGTTTAGATTGCCACACCAGCCACAGACGTTGGTCGGTCACTACGGGATGAAATTCAAGTAGCATGGACACTATACCTCAAGAGGAAATTGACTCTGTGGTATGATCTCTGCTACAATTCGTAATAGTTCAGTTTTAAGCATTTTGATTGAAAATGCTTTATTATTATTAATCAATCTTGAATGGCAGCTTTAATCCATGAGCTTTTTGGTATCTTGTTAATAACATGCTATGATAAGGAGCATTATCCATAAAAATTAAAGATGGCCCATTTAAGTTGTTTAAGAATTGGTTTTCAAAACATTTCAATATATTTTGCTGATTCATTTCATCATGATAATCAGTAAGCTCATTTTTTTGACGAAAATATGGTCTCAGTAACCTTCAATAAATCTATCTTCACTGCCAGCATAAAGAATGATGTATCTAAAATAAAAATTTGCAATCAAAACTTTTCATATTTTTGCATAGTTATGTAACTTACCTTTTACCATCAACTTTGATGGTTTTTATACTCCTCTTATTATTATCTTGCCATGAATGACTTGCAGTACCATTAAAAAAAAACAGGTTTTATCTAAGAAGACAAATTTGTACAAAGCTTTTTTCTTTCCTTCATATAATCTCTCAAAAAATCTGTACGTTTTAGGGCAACATTGGGAAGTTCCATAAGCCCTCCTCATGGATCACCTTTTTTTCATTTAAAACTTATTTCTATCAATACTTTGCACAATGACATACGGCATCCATCAAAAAGTTGTTTCTCTTTTAATTGCTCATGTAAGAAATTCAAAGTACTGTGCTGAAAATTAAAACTAAACTTCGAGTACTACGTATAAACTACATATGGCATTAACAACAATCTTTTCTGCAATTATTAGGTTCGAATACTTACTGTGTTCGTACATGATATAAATGGTGTTACGAACAAAACTTGTATCCAAAGCTGCAGTATTGGTAACCCTTTTAGCTGAACTATCTTTTCTAGGCGATTTTAAAACTTCATTGGTTTTTCACCTTTTGTGAAATAGTACTAACAATGGACATACTCAAGTTTAGGCTGTTGTAACAGCAAAAAAATTTTCTATAATATACTATATGACTTAAACTAAACATATCCAATTATTAGCAATTAACTTCTCTAACAGCCGTAAATGGTAACAATAGACCATTATTGTCTCGTTTTGGTTTAAAATAGTGAATTAGAGATTCCACTAACTCTTGAGAACGACTATTTAACTGATTTGACATTTTGCAGGCCCGACTCTCCCAATTATAGCAGTGTTGTAGTTCTTAAATGAACTGTTTTCGATCGTAACGTAAACAATTAAACGTTCAGATAGTATATTGTATTAACTATATATGAGATAACCTCCAGACGGGCCAGTAAATATCAACAAGAAAAATGGTGTGCTACTATCCGAATATAGCCGCTAAATTTGAAATTTATGGAATACATTCCATTTGATTATTTTATTATTTAATTTATGTAGTGGTATTTCCGGTGTTTTTGAATATTTTTGCTTTTGATTTGTACATGCTATATGTGTATAACTATTAATTCCATGTTTGGTGGTTTTACTGCTTGAATTCTTGAACAAGCTGGATCTTGTAACGCACCAGACCAAGATCTTTACGAAAAAAAAATCACGTAGTCGAATAGCAAAGCCCAACTTCCTGCAAATTGCGACGAATAGATAAATCTGGTACTTCATCAACACTGCTAACAGTAGCGGCGATGTTTTCTTCGGAACGCACAGTTTTTTGTTTTGTTTTTGCTTTAATATCGAGCAGCGTGAAATGCGTTCGGAATTTGTCGATAATTCGGCGATTATATCGCCCGGTTGGTTGGTCGGTTGACTCATAAAATTCAAGAAGTGCTCTATAAGTTTTGCGCACAACACTGGTTTTGATAATAAAATTCGAGCTTTGGCAGGCGAGCATTACAGGCGCACAAACTCGCAGTTTATTTGACAGCGACTCAGGAATAGTTCGGACAAATCCCGTTATGTATACTATCAAAATTGTACATTAGTCAAAACATAACGGTATTATTTTAAACAATCAAACAATATTAAACAAGCTCAAGTTTTTTCGTTGGGAGGTTCATCTTTAATCGAACCTCAGCGTTCTGAGAATGCTTTCAACCACGATCAACCTGGGCTATTGATAAAATACTGTTTCCATAATACTGAACACTTTCGTCGTACTGTGACCAAGTCGAAAATAAAACTTGATTACGCACCATTGTTCGAAACTGTTGTCACTTGTTTTAAGAAAGACTATACTGAAGACATATCAGATGTTGACCTGCCTCCCATCTAAAGATGAATCCAACAGAGTTGTCAGGTCAAACGCTATGTCTCATGTTTGTATTACATGGTTTGTAAAAAACATGTCAAACATGTTTTTTACAAACCATGTAATTTGGCGCCCCATGAATATAGAAATATTTAAAATTACTGAAAAATGAAAAATATTTTATATTTAGCTGAGGTAACCGATACTTGATGGAAATTCATTTTAAATTCAGAAGCAAAGATTAATATCTAAAATCAGATATTATAATGAATTTTATATATTGTATTTAGATATTAATCTTTGCTTATTTATTTATTATAAAAATAGTTTGTCCAAGACGCTGATATTATTTTCTGTTTTACTCAAAATATACAAACCAATGTTTATTGGATTTTAGGGATATATTCGTGCAAATTTTGAACATCTCTCGTATTTTCTTATCTTGTTTCCGACTGCTTGATGTACGACATTACCAGGAAACTTAATAAGATTGTTCTTTACGGAGTTCCACTTCGATCGAGTCGTAAAGCGTGATGCGTTTCTGATTGGACGTCGGTCATGCTAGGACGTGTGTTCGATAAGGTAGAAATACAATGCGACCGGATTTTCCACGCTTTGTGCTACCGCTGAAGACGGTGCTGTAGAATTCGTCGAAACCAATTTGTCCTAAGCCTTTACTGCTCGCTGGATTTGCCAACAAATACACGCATACACACTCACTCATTCGCATAAACGTACAATAACCTCTGTCCATGTGCTAATTTAAAATAACTTTCTAATTCAATTATCTCTAATGTTATCCTTCTTTCTTTTTTCAGGTAAGAATCATTACTAGCGTTGCTGCTTATTCTGAGATTAAAGATTCCTTCTGAACTGTAAGTTTTTTATTTCTGATTATATTAACGAGGGTCATTTGAAATGTTCTTGGAAATGTTCTAGACATACAGATGGTGCAAGTATGACAAAATTACTACGATATTTGTCAACTATGATTTGAGAGATATTGTGGTGCGAAGTTTTAGTCTCATACGTATATTCGCTTGTTTGTAGTGATCGAGTAAAGCATAAGTTTTGACATTTTCACAAAAAAAATTAAAAAACCGATCTACTAGCAGTTATACTTTGTTTTAAAAAGAATAATACACAGTTAAACCGATTAGAGGAATCTTTCACTTCCTTTTTTGTGGTAAAAAGTCAGGTGAATTTAACGTGGTTGTACATCTAAATATCCGGATTGTAAACATCTCGATAGTTCATACCCACTACATTTTACGCAATGTTTCGGGTACGAAAAAGTTTTCCGCTTGATAGGGGCCGCGTTTGTTAATTGATAAGATACAGACTGTAGGAAGAAATACTTTTGTAAATTTAATCAACGATTCTTTTCATCATTTTGAACAAAAAGTTACCTTAAAACATCCATATAAACATTACCTTATCCAAAATGCAACCATGCCCGCAGTTTCAATTTTCTTAATAATTGTTACAATTGTTTTTTAGTACAATTAAACTACATTAATGTTAGTGATTGATTCTTAGTGTATTGCTAAATATAGTACAGACATACCTAAATAACCCGGCTTCAACGTGGTAACTACGGTTGAATACCTAGAAAGCATTATAGCTGGTGATGTACACCTGGACGCAAAAACAGTTACAATAAATAAGTTAACAGTAAATATATAGATGTTGGGAAGAAAATATCGATATATACGATATTTTCGTAATATAAATTATCATATTTACATTTACATGTGTAGTATTCCATGATAAAACATAATGCCTTTACAAATATCTCTGATATGAAATTTATTAGCAGAATTTTGAGAAAAAATTTCACTCAACATTATTAGAAGAATGTCCAGTCATTATGAGAATTAGTTCTAAATTAGCTGACAAACGGAATTAATTCAGATAGAATTGCTAAAAATGTTATAGAAGGGGACAGTGGACAAGTGGAAAAAGTTTCCAGTGTAGTCTGGAAGTACAGATATAAGTGGGACGCTAGATATAGTAGTAGGGCATATGATGGAAAACAACAGGAGCTTTTGTTTGGACCCTCACAACATTCTAAATCTAAGCCAATTGATTAGAGAAAGTAAATGTATGGATATATTATTCGCTTCATAGTTACCTATATAAATTCAGAATTCGTCACTGAAACAACTTGTCATTCCATGTTCTATTATTATTGTTCTCTTTCTCATCATAATTTTCCATTTCTAGAAGACATATTCTAGTTTCTATCCTGGCATTTCTCTTATCGTACTACTTAGGTTTAGTACCATTCTTGGAAATTCCCACTCTCACTGTAATCATTGCAGTCGATGCTTAGTTATCAGAGATAGCAAAAAATGTGACTGAAAATGTTTTTTTCTTAATCATCCATCAACAACAGATCGAGTTATCAAAAACGGGTCCCCAATCATAAATCTTAGATGTCAATCCTAAACGTTGATTGCGCTCCTTCGACTTCTGGTGCCTACTATGCTTCGATTTTAGGCATTACCCAATCTCGCCTTACAACATCTCATTACAGTAATCTGTTTCTGTTGCTTTCTGCTTATCTGTTGCCTGGAAAATTATATCGGTCTTTTAAGGAAGTAGGAGCGAATCTATGGGAAAGTTGGTACGAGTTTCCAAATCTAAGACTTGAAATTCGGTAATTCTGACAAAGGATTTCTATTGAACTATGCCCAAAATTTGAAACTTATTCACCGTCTAGTTTTTTAGAAAAACATACACAGTTTCTTATGCTAGAATGATTTCCGTCACGGATTTTTCTATTTTTTTCACTATTAATCTTCTAACTTTATAGACTAAAAAACATCACATGATAAAGTTTAATGTTTGCAGAATGTTATTATATATGAATAATATCGAATATATTTATTTATCCATTAAGGCAAACTTTTTCTTCAACTTTCGATTATTAATAACCAAACACTCGACTAAGTCTGGCCACGCTGCGCAACTAGCTTAGAAACAAAGAGATAGAGTTGTAGCTAAAAAGAGAGATTATTATTTATGATATTTCTGAATTTGAGGTTAAAAAAGTAATTTTTGTTACAGAATTTACCTTTAGGCCTATAATGCATATTTTTTTAATATACATTTTTTATTTTGTACCACCAAAATTCTCACACATATACACAATATACACTGCCATGTCCGTATAAATTGGCCTTGTCGAATGGAAGCTGCAATCATATGCAACCACGCCATCCTTCGGTAAATGGTCGCAGCAGTCAGACTGTACGAAACCGTTCCTAAGTACCAGGTACGATAAAAAAAATTGTGAACTGGGCCCGTGGAGACAAGTATTAAAAAGCTAAGGAAATTCACCCGTGTTCCACGTCAACTGATGACGGCTTAAGGCCAGAAACCGGTCTTGGGAGAAGCTTGCTGGTGCTTTGGATGGCGGATGAAGGAACGGCAAAGCACGACGTGGAGCACGGGTGAATATATGTATATATATATATATATATATATATATATATATATATATATATATATATATATATATATATATATATATATATATATATATATATATATATATATATATATATATATATATATATATATATATATATATATATATATATATATATATATATATATATATATATATATATATATATATATATATATATATATATATATATATATATATATATATATATATATATATATATATATATATATATATATATATATATATATATATATATATATATATGTATATATATATATATATATATATATATATATATATATATATATATATATATATATATATATATATACATATATATATATACATATATATATATATATATATATATATATATATATATATATATATATATATATATATATATATATATATATATATATCCATATATATACATATATATATATACATACATACATACATACATACATACATACATACATACATACATACATACATACATACATACATACATATATATATACATACATACATACATACATACATATATACATACATATATACATACATACATACATACATATATACATACATACATACATACATATATACATACATACATACATACATATATTATTCACGTATAGGCCCTGGTGAACCACGCGAAGTACAGTTGGACGCGTTTGTTGTTATTAGCCTTCGTTTGAGCCCATACCAATTTCATTCTTTCGATATATGCTTTTTTCCTTTCGTCGGACCAAGTGTTAATTGCACCAATCCATTTAATTATTTCTACTTCAGCTCTATTCCTATTTTTATAAAATTCGACTATTTGTCTAGTTAGCCTACCCGGATTCATCCGTTTTATGTGTCCGTAAAACTTTTCTTTTTCTCATATCGCAATGTGTATCTGTGTATTGTTTAATTTCTTGGTTTTATCGAAATCGGTATGTTGTGTTATTTATTTGTTTGGGGCCTAAGATTTTCTTATGATTTTTATTTCCTTGTTTTCCAAAATGAGTGTTTCTGCAGCATATAGACATTCTGGCTTAATAACTGTGTTGTAATGTCTCAGTTTTGTGTTTTTAGATATACATTTTTTGTTGTAAATATTTTATTTAAGTCTCAATACCGTTTCCATTTTTTGAGATCTACCCTTATTGGCCGCTTTTTCAACCCATTTTCCATGAATATTTCACCCAAATATTTGAATTGAGTGACTCGTCTAATGTTACTATATTTTGTTTTTAGAAATGGTGTTCTTAGTCTGTTGCAGGTCATGTGTTGTGTATTTTCAAAGGAAATTTGGAGTCCTTCCTTTTCTGCTGTTTCTTTTAAGATTTCAATCTGTTTTTGTGCCGTTAATATATCTTGAGCTAAAATTGCTAGATCATCAGCAAACGCCAGACAATCAATTTTGATGTCGATTCTCCCCAGTTTAACGGGCTGGTTAGGTTTAATGGGCTGGGCTTGGCTATTCAGGGCTGACTTTTTCACGCCACTCCTGTATTATTTTTTCTAGTTCAGCAGTGATTCAGAAGTTCAGCAGTGATTCCATCTTTACCAGAAGCTTTGTTATTTTTAAGTCGATTGATTTGCCTAATTAATTCGTCTTCATTCGGTGGTAATGAATCTGGGTTTGTTTATTTAGAGTTTAGTGTTGGTGATTGGTTAAGGGCTCAGGACAGTTTAGTAGTTGTTCAAAATATTTCGCAAGTTCTTTGCAATTTGAATGCTTTACTTCGGCTTAATACTGCTTGCTCGCAAACTTCATCCCACCAGGGATGTTTTCTACGTTTTTCTAAAGGGACCACCTTTAAGGCTGTTTTAATAATTTATTGTTTCAATTCATGCCAGTTCTGTGCTGGTTGTTTATCAAGCTCTTCTGTTAAGGTTGGTTTTATTTTTGTAGGGTCGAACTTTGGTATTAGCACTCCCTTTTGAATAAGTTTTCGAGGTTTTAAGCTAGGTGCGAAAATAGTTCAACCAATCTTCTACCATTCATTCATTCATTCTACCATTCATACATCAGCGGGCAAACTGCCGACTATTTCCTGTACTTACTTTCTTTCCCTCGTAGTGGCTTGAGATTACCCAATAGGATTTTACATGGTTAGAGGGAATTTTAGATATAGTCTTGCAGAATTTCCCAGGACTTATTTACTTTTTCAGGATTAGATTTATTTTCTTCGTTAATTGGGAAATGTGCATTGATTAGTGTATAGTTTTTGTTAGCACACTTGAGGGATGGTGTCATAAGTCGATTATTTACTGGTTGGACATTAGTTATAGAACCAAGAATATTTCTTGAGATAGCGAGAGCAACACCGAGATGTGATATATTTTTGAGTATTTTTTTGTCCGTTTTTGCTTTTAAAAAGTCTGTAGTTGCCGAATTCCAAGGAGTTATCATCTGTCAATCTGGTTTCTTGCAGAGCCAAAATTTGGATTTTTTGCTGATTCAATGCTCGCCCCAATTCGTGTAGGTGTAGTTCCTGGGCGCAGAATTAATATTTACCGTTCCAAAGAAAGTTTTTGTTTTCGGTTTCAGACGTTGACCAGAGATCTTCGACTCCCTCTGAAAGATCTTGCGTTTAATCAGAATCCGATAGTCCGGTTGTACCAGCAAAGCTGGCAGAGAATTGTCTACCTCCTGGGGTAATTTGGTAATTACCAGAATACTTCATCTTGTACATTGAATTAAAGGTTTGAACAATAACGGTTCATAGGTTAAGACTGGAGGGGTTAATTCCAACATGTAAATATACCATACGCTGACCACTCAACCGCTTGATACGTCAGACGCTAAGTGGATTTAGTCTATATATATATATATATATATATATATATATATATATATATATATATATATATATATATATATATATATATATCGTTACTAATGTCGATCCACCGCAGGATGAAGGCTGAAGGAATATGTAATGTAATGTAACTATTTTAAATTTTAGGAAAACTAAAAAATTTCATCATTATTTTGACTCATAAGTATCGCTGGTACTTACTCAAATTGACTGAGTAGATATATTTTACATTTTAATACTCGAAAAAAAATTGCAAATCACATAAAACAATTGGTGGATGAGTTAATATATAATAAGTACCCTTTTTTTAAGGTTTGCTTTAACGCAATGTCAGTAGTTTGTTAAAATGTTATGAATATCCAGTACTTCAATTTGATAAAATAATTTTGTAATTAAGAAAGTTTTCAATTCATGCATTTGGTAGTTTTTTTCATTATATTTCAATGATTGCACAAATGAAGTTTCAAATTACACGTTCGTATTTTTTTTGACAAAGTTTCGTTTTAAATTGGTGAAAATTGCTGAATGTCTATTTAAATGTTTTGCAATAAATTTCAACAGAAAGAAATGAAAAAAATAATATTGATCGGCAACATTGGAAAATGTTGATTGCATCATAATATTAAAAAAAAAATTATAGCTTTTTTATAAATTGAAAATTCCATAAGGAATATTTGAACATTTTGTATGACTTTCCTCGGAAAAAGTATAAATAGTATATAAAATTTTATACAAAACAATGATCGTAATAGTTTTAATATTTCTTTAAAAACAAATTTGCAAATAAAATTAATAAACTCGTTTCTTTTTAGAAATAGTTGCACATAACGATTTGAATAAATAGGGGTTCTATTCTTTCTATATTTGAAAGTGTTTCTCTGTTTTCTCTGGTTGTCTTTTAATTTATTCGGGATATTTATCTTTTAACCTTACATTATTTTTTTTAAGGTTAAGGTTAATGATTGGGGTTAGAGACGCATCAGCAACTACAAGGCTATTTAGCGTCTGGACCTACATCTTAACGTGGGTTCCGAACCACGGTCATCAGCTCCCGACAACCCAGGCCAGCACACCCCTCAGGCCATCAACCCTTGATTATGTGCTTATCCATAAGTTTATTAAGAAGCCTACCGACTGGCGAGTAACCAACGTAGAACACTTCTCAGAAGGCATCCGGCCTTACCCAGCTTTTAATTGGGGACGAGACTGAGGGGTAATTTGTCGGATTTTACACTCTTGCCTAGAAGCAATTACAAACATTTAGGTGTAGATTTGTGTGTGCGTGTGTGTATATGTAAGTGTATATGTGTGTGTGGGTGTGTGTGGGGTAGGAAGTAAGGCGAATAGAAGAATAAAAAAAAACAACCATCCGAGTGCTGGAATCGAACCAATTACCGCGCCAATGCGGTTTCGGCACAGCAGCGGCAGGCCGCCACTCTACCGTCCGCTTCAACGCGACCGGCTTAATTCTTTTGGTTACACTCCTTTGTTAGGGTTTGATTCTCTACTTCAACATATTTGTTCTTCTTTAGTCATCTTTTTAAAATGATTAATCTTACTTATAATTTTCCAACAAAGATTTTTTATTAGCTAATCACTACGTATTTGGCAGCTCATTTTTTTTTCGTCTTATTTTTTCTGAAATTAAATAGTTACCATTTTCAAAAGGAGCGCCTTTAAATGTGGAATAGCGGGTAGAATTTGTTCAACTATTCATCAATCAGCTCGACTTTCAAACAAAATGCTTCTCAGTGATGATAAATTTATGGATTTAAACGAATACGCAATTAAACAAAATTGCTATATTAGAGTATAGGATAATTCAAGAGATGTTTTCGAACTTCTATTAGTTCCTCAAACAATCATTATTTGATGTACTTTTATAATCCAGCAGTTGGAGTTAAAAACACGTTGAATGATTCGAAGTTGAACACGAAGGAACGTTTTGCCTTCATTCACTGGTCTAGAGCAAATTCTGAACCGAGTGGAATGAGCAAAATATCATCACATTTGAATGGTCATCGTATTGACTTATTGAAAATCCTATTGAGAGTGTGTGAGGAAAATAACATACATTATGCGTCAATTTCATTTAAAACACTTTTAAGAAAATGAATTGGAAACAACATAGTCCTGTTTACTAGCTTTTAAAATTAGTCTTATTGAGATTATAAGTAGGATTATTAAAAAAGTTTAAAATGTTTTTAATTTAAATTACTGATTTCGCTTTGAGAAGAAGTGTCTTTGAGAAGTTGTTAAATTAACTGAAACAATCCACGGGAGGCTAACAGCTACAATCTACGGGAGCTACACTTTGAAATTATCAGTTTGGAGGAAACTCTTTATATGAGTAAATTCTTAATGCTGTAAATTTACCAAATTTAACTCTAGGTAAAACCATATATAATATACAATAAACATAATAATACAATTCCATACAATCGATATATATATATATATATATATATATATATATATATATATATATATATATATATATATATATATATATATATATATATATATATATATATATATATATATATAAATATATCTTATATATATATATCATCATCATCATCAGCCCGTATCGATCGACTGCAGGATGAAGGCCTCTTCAGCATGCTTCCAACCTTCACGGTCCTGGGCTTTCCTCTGCCACTCGGGTCCAATATACTTAACGATGTCATCAATCCATCGTGCTTTCGGTCTTCTTCGCGGACGTTTGCGATCAAGCGGTATCCACTCCAGGATTGCCTTGGTCCATCTGTCGTCCCATCGCCTCGCTATATGGCCTGCCCATCTCCATTTCAACTGTTTTACTTTTCCAATGACATCATTGGAAGATATATATATATATATATATATATATATATATATATATATATATATATATATATATATATATATATATATATATATATATATATATATAACTGAATAAAGGTATATCACATAAAATAGGTTAGATATTAAAAAATTGAAATGTTGTATTATATCAGTATTAATCCAAATATATAAATAACGCCATCTTTAACGTAACTGTACAGTTTAAAAACAGTTTTAAAAGTTATCAAATTTTAACAGCTACGTTACAAAAAAAACTTGTGAGTATCGGCGGTCGTAGCAAATTATTTTAATGTCTGAGTTTTTGAACTTAAATGTAATAAAATGTTTGCAATATGTTACATAATTGCGCATGATTATGAACTTGTACATAACAGCCGGTTAGCTTTAAATATCCATATTTTTTCTAATTGCAATTACATACTGGGACACAAAAAAGTGCAGCGCCTAGTAAATTTTGAATCAATTTGAAAATAAACTAACTGTATATCGTTGTGAATACAAAAGTGATACACTTTTTGCTTGTTTGTCTTTACGTTTCTTTATGCAATTGCAAAAAAGTGTGGCAAAAGTCAAATAAAAGGGTTTTACGTTTGCTATTTATTAGTACATTTCTTTCTGTAAGACTAGTTATTAAAAATAAAACGCTAAATGCTTTTAAACATTTAGAAGGGCATCTAAATGTAACTCAGTTACATGTATTTAATAATACAGTTAATTATAGTATAGTGATAACTAATACGATCAAGTAAACCGAACTCTGCTTCTCTTTTATTTATATATGACACGATGTAAGTTAGCTGACTCTTCTTATTTTATTGTTGATTCCTTCCTGTCTTTTGATAAAATTGTTATAAGAAATAGGCTTGCATTAGCGGAATGTACGTTGCAGAAGGTAAGTTGAATTTAGTAGACGAGGGTCCGATTGGGCTCTTGATATTTTTAAACGGACAAAGGGAATGTTGATTCTACTCATTGAGTCCGTCCTATTTATATTCGAATTCTTTGATGAAAAAGATATTTTAAACAAATTAATATTGTTTATAACGAGTGAGTCTTGATTATTTGAATATCTCTGTTTTGAATAATTCTTTAGAAATAAGATACGTTAAAATAAACACAATTGTTAACTTCAAAAAGCGCACGCACAAGATAACTAACATAATGTCACTTTGAAATTGCAATTAAAAAACAAATCCATCTCAGATGAAGATGTGGTAATACTAGATGTGGTAAGTATTGAAAACCGTTCAACTTTCGATACTTGAAGTGTGTATCATCTGTCAAAAAGAGGAGTGAAATATATTTTAGAGACAATATATTTTGGACGAGAAGAGGTTTGTGAGATTTTTTTAGTTCATTTAAGCACCATTCTATCGATGGTGTCCGTCTGCAATAATTAAGCTTCGGGTCAAATTTGAACAAGAACTACGGGAAAAGTTTTCCAAAGACACCTTGTTTCTTTGCATGTCTAAAATTGCTTTGTGAGAAATTATTGAAATTAGCTTTGAAACTGTCGATCATTCTTTATGTTTTACTGTCAACATCTGATTATAATAATTAAAATAATTGAAAATTTTAGAAGAAAGTAAAATAAAGTTATTGCTGATACTGCGGAGTGGTGTTTTGTGGAAGAGAATTAGGTGTTTTATAAATGTTTTTTTTTAAAAAGGTAAGAAAGAAAAGACTTAATAAAAATATAGAGCATCTTCGAATACTAACCAGAATACCTTTCCCTAACAAGGTTTATACCTTGAAGAGGTCTTTGTGTTGAATTCATAAGGCAAAATCAGTTTTGTAGTGCTAAAACAAAGCCAAACTATAACTTCATACTTCCATTGTGAATAATTAGAACGCGTAAACCAAGTTTGATTAACGGATACATCCAGAGATGGAAGAGTTACAATAGAAAAGGAGTTACCATAGAATCTATATTATAATAATTCGAGGCCTCATTTATCGAAAGTGACTCACGATACAATCAAAAAATTACAATTAGAGGTGTAATGTAATTCACTTTATTCGCTCGATGTTTCAACTATATTTTGCGTGATAAGGAAGAAACTATGTTTTTGATTAAGAGCAAACAAATAGTAGAAACATATTTTGTTTCAATTTATGAAAAAGCAACATTACTTTTGGTTTTACCATTTAATTAATAACGTATTTAATTATTCCGAACAATAAATAAGCTTATCATTTGAATTTGAAGGCTAAAATTGAGTGGTTCTACATGCTTCGATGCAGCATATGGAGGTGCAAGATAGTAACTCATTCATATATATCTCAAACATATTTGATGGATCTGGTATTAAAACATTTGTCAGGCATGATGATTTCAGTTTCAAAGTAAACCCCAAAAATTTAAAATAACTTAAATTATATGATGCGGACGAATTTTTCCATAAATAAATGATTGCTAGAAAAAACAATGAATATCAAAGTTTCTCCTTAGTATTTTTGGGTAATAAGTATACTATTAGTATAGTAGTAAGTGTATTATTGTACAAAGTCTAATCTCGTGTTGTGAATTTACGCTAAACAAAATGTTTATTGTTGTTCAGGAAGTTTTAATAAAATTTTATTCCGATTTACTCTATTCTAGAGTTCTTATTTCTTTGTACTAGTACTTAGCTTTTCGTTTATTTTAATAATTAACTTTTGAGCTAAGAAGAACCCATTGGCATTTCGAGCTAGAAAATAGCTATTCCCTATTTTATATACTGTAAAAACAATGTTAAATTATGTTGACTTACGTAATACTTTATGTTATTCATTCCAACAACAGTTTTGATGTAATAGTTTAATTATCAGAGGCTTTAAACATACTAGCTATCGAAAATTTCTATGCACTTCGCAGCACACATTATAGTTCCAATTTCTCTCTGGTAATATTCTGGCTACTATCGAACTATTCTAGATGTGATGTAACAGCTGCGGAATGAAAAATCTGTTAACAGGTTATTATGCTTGTCCACGTTTTATTACATGATTAAAACCTTTGCATTGTTAACACGGACTTATTTAGGCGTTTTTTTATTTTAAAATCTATTATGATAACATTTTTATTACTTCTATGTTTTAATAAGTGGCGTAATATTTTCAATTTATCTATTATTCTTTAACTGCTTTAAGTGGCCCATAAAATAAAATACAGCGATATTTTACATAAATAATTCTCAAAGAATTTTCATTCGCCCCAGCCCCTATTATTTAGACGATCCTATTCCTTGATTTCTTTTGCAAAGATCGAATTTCAAACGATTTTATCGTTATTCGTATTTCGCGACATCTCCGTCACTTCGCTAATATTATTTTTCCCTTATTTCATTACAGAAAGCCTTTGGCATTTAAATCGCTTTAAATTCCTTTCAATATTGCCGTGAAAGCGCGGAAACCAAATGAAAACGCCTCAATCAGAAATATTGGTTTAAGTTTGCACTGATAATTTTTCTAATGAACGGCGATGCTTTTTTTTCGATAAAAAAATAATGTTTTTTTTAATAGATGAGTATTTTGGATGACCTCATAGTACAATAGTATCTTCAATTTTTAATTAGCCTTTTTTCTCTTATGGTATGAAAAAACGCCGCTAGAAGAAGCACGGGTAGGCGGTACAAACATTTTCATTCTGCTGTGTAAAGTATTGTTAAAAGTACATTTTCAAAATTGAATTAACAAAAGATGATGTGCCTGGTGATAAATTAAAATTTATAAAGGTCCCAGACCATATTGTCCGCGATCTAAAACGATGGTTAGCATGTCTCAATTTGCCTGTTCCGCTAATAAAAGCGTTTTAGTCGAAAGGTTAGTTGGTGATAATTTTTTTTGTTGAGAGGACGTTATACTGTCACAATTATTTCAATATTTTGTATGAATTTTGTTATTGCTTTTTTTTATTTTTAAGTCTAAGAAGAATGTATCAGGAATGGTAACGATACCATTGGCCTTCTTATTAATTTATGATTAATATTATATTACAAAACAAATATGTTGGCATTGATAATGGTAAGTGTTTAGAACAGAAACAACAACGCAGGATATCACTCTATCTACCTATCATCATCAGACTGATGATGCATTATTTCCTAACAGTGGAAATTCAAAAGCACTCCAAAGAGAAGGGCAATATTGTTTGAGTGATTTTGTCATTAACATGGAAGACACAGCTAATGATGTGTTATATTATTTAAGAGCAGATATCAAATCTTTTCGAGCAAGTGTTACCTATAAAATTAATATAGCTTTCGATTATAGTAGCAGCAAATAGTAAAGCAAAATTATGGATGTTCAGTATCTGCTTTAAAAAACTGTTCTTATATTGTTGCTTTATTATACAAACTTGAATATTATACAGTACGCTACGATTATGATGCTCTTAGATGTACTTCAAAATTAAAAGAATGGAACAAGGGTAAAAAATCAGGCAAAAATCAAGATAATATTTTAACAGCAAACTATCCTGCTAAAAACATACATCCAGTCCATTACAAATTTTAATCTAAGAAAACAAAGTAAATAAGGTTTATGATACAAATCAGTTTATTTCTGGGTTCATTCAAATAATTCAATCTAAAAAGAAAAATAATTTCATGTAGGATACTTTGTTAGCTATTAAATATGATAATTATGATTTAAGTACTAATGAAAAATTAGTTTTAAATGAAAAAAAATCAGTTATAATGAATTTAACTTGGGTTGAATCGGAGGCGGTTTAAATTATTCTAAACATTTTTACCATTATCAATTCCAACAATTTTTTTTATCATTACCTACTATTCGCGACACAAAAGACACAAAGAAAAGAAAACAAACAAATCAAGAACAAAATTCATGCAAATATTGAATATTGAATTAATCGTGACAGTATAACGTTTTGACAACAAAAAAATATTATCAAAACTAACCTCTCGAATAAAACGCTTTTATTACCGGAAATAGGCAAATTTCGACATGCTAACCATCGTTTTAGATCGCGGACAATATGGTCTTCGACTTTTAAATATTTTAATTTAGCACCAGGCACATAATCTTCTGTTAATTCCATTCTGAAAATGTGTTTTAACATTACTTTAGATAGCAGAATGAAAATGTTTGTATCCCCTACCCGTGTTGCTTTTAGTACCATCTTTGAATAAAAACACGCATTAGGTAATAATGCATTTAAGCTTTCACTAACATAAATGCCACCGCACTGGCATCTCTTTGTTCAATCGTAATAATATAAAACCTGACTACTTTTTTGGGCGTTGGTCAAAACATTAAGTATTTTTTTAAATTGGATAAAACTGCTATAGAAACATTTATGTTGGAAAAGCAATAAACTGTTTTAAAAATGTTTTCAAGTGATTGGAATTCTTCAAAATGACTGTTGTGTATACCAGCCTTATATGCCACACTGATAAAGGATATAGAATATGAGTTTGAGGAGGTCAACAGTTTCGAGTATCTGAAGGTTGTATTTATTAAGCAAACAGACGCAAATATTGAAGTATACGTTAGAATAAGCTGACAACAGATGTGTAGAATCATTTAACAGAAGACCAACTAAAGAAATATTCATAGAAAAGCAAAAACAAGAATATACAGAACAGTTGTATGACCAGTAGTTCATATGCTTGTGAAATGCTGAAAATTTGGAAAAGGAAAATACTTGGAAAAATAGAATGCAGGTGACCACCAATAGAATGCAGGTTACCAATGAAATGCAGGTGACTGCGCTCGCTGAAAAAAAATTAAAAATCTCAAAAATCTTGTGTTTTTGCCAGGCCAACAACTTTTCGAATGATCCTCGTATCTGTCCACTATGAAATCTATAGTGAGACGACGGTATTCTGGTTGCGACGGTGATGATTCTTCTTCGCTCAGGATGTAGATTTTTGTAATTTGTATGTATTTTCCAGCAATTAGTTTTTCCAGCAAGAGTATAACATTCTGTATAAGTCCGGTTAAGCGCAGATGTTTTCTGAAAGATTTTTTACATTGATGTCACGCTGGTTAGTATGGTTTTCATGAAAGGTTAATCATAAACCAAGGTTTTGATAGGGATACTAACCAGGGTTAATCAACATCTCATGACTCTGGTTCAAAATTCATATTAAATTGTAACTCCAGCTGTTAAATTATCTTAATGATTGACGTATCCCTAACATAAAAAATACTATCACTAAAGAATATATCTATTTTGACAAATTTACTGCTATTTTGTTTTGTTTCTAAAACAATCTATTTTTATTTAAATCTATTTAATTTGTTATTAAAATCTGATTTTAAATCAAAATAACTTTTTCTATAAAAAATGGTTGATTAAAAAAAAATAATTTAACCTTATTTAATCATTGAAATATATTTGGAAATCAATAAATATTTTAATTAAAACTACTATTACATTTAAAATATTTCATCATAATGTATAAGAATGACTAGATAGAGAGATAAAACAACATTGATATATAACAGTTACCTAATGAACACCTATTTAAAACAGCTACTAATTTCGTATATCGTGGTTTCCAAAGAAAAAAAAAGATTTTTCTGCTATTTTGACGGCCCCCTACTGATTTTTTTATCATTATACGAATTGCCCGAGAGACTCGTCGTTTGGATAATATTATTTCTCCCTTACATCATTACTAAAAGGCTTTGACATTTAAATTGCATTGTGTTTCTTTCAATTTTTGACGGGAAGCACCGAATTTAAATGAAAATCCTTTAATCAAAAATATTGATTTAGTTTTTTAAATTTTAAATTCAATTTTATCGCTGTCTTTAAGAAATATAATCAGAATGTATGCAAAGGTTCCGTGAAACAATGCAATACGGTAGTATGAAAAATAAATCTTCCTATCCTCCGGCCTTCTTTAGGGCCCAATTTCGTAATATACTTATAAAATTTCAAACCTATAATTTGATCTTCATTGATGGCTCGAAATCCTCCTCATTATGACTGTGATCGAATACAATATTATTCTTTACATGGAACTGAGTCTCATCATAAAATAATAAAATAGAAATGGAAGAAATTAAAAACAGAAAGTTTAGAAATGGTATCAATAACGAATACTATGTTGACTATATACGAGGTGTGCAAATAAAGTAATGAGACTGATTTTTCATATATTTTTTTAATCAGCTGCCTAGCCTTAATAGATAGATTTCTCATCACCTTTAATGTAACCCTTTTGAGAATTGTTTAGATTAGAATAAGTATATAAGTATCCACACGAACCAGACATGACAATCTATAACTTGTTGTAGAAGGTTCGACTTCGGTCTTTCTGTAACGATTCAGATTGTCTTAAGGAATTTTGTGATACTTATTTGTTAGCTTTAAAATAAAATTTTTAAAAACAAAGTATACTGAAAATTTCATTTAATTACGGTTTGTCTACTCATAGCAGTGCTAAGCACTGGAGTCGCTCATACTGGAATCGCTTTCACCTGATCGGTTACGGCTTTTTCGATGTTCTCCAATGTCTCAAAATGGTATCCTTTGCAGTGGATTTTCGATCTTGGAAGAAGGAAAAAGTCACAATGTCTCAAGTGTGGTGAATAAGGGGACTAGGGATGTTTTTATTTGCCAAGAACTCGTTAATTGAAATCGGTGTGTGATCTTGAAGTTCATGATGTTTGGTCTCACCCGAATACCCCTTTTTCATCTTCCTGTTTCCTATCGTATTCAAAAATCCAAAACTGGTCACCAGTAATGACATTCCCGAAAAAATCGGTAATTTTCAATCCGTCTAAAATGGCCAAAACATGTTTCCTTCCTGTTGTCTTTTTTATCCTGCGAGATGTTTATCGGGACCATTTCTACGCAGATTTTCTTCGTCCCCAATTCATTGGTCAAAATCTGATGAATAGTGGTGGGAGTCAAATTCAGTCCTTTTCCGATCATCAGTGGCGTAACTATACCATCTGAGGCCCGTGGCAAATTCATTGGATGGGGCCCTTCCAGTAAAAAATCGTCACGTGTATTTTAATTTTAATAAATCACTTAAGTAGTTACCCAGCAGTATTACTAATATTGTGTGCATTTTAGTTAAATATCTAATACATTTTATTTTCAAAATCATAGGTATTACATAATTTTAATGAAATAACAATTTAATATTAACAAAATATTTATTAATCAAATTCTTTTCTCCGAGCTTTCTGTTCCGCAAAAGTATCAATAACATCATCAAAGTTTAAAGATCGGGCCACAGAATTTTCAATAGACAGAATAGCCAAGTTACGTAGCCTGTCTTGTCCCATACAATTTCTTGAATAGGTTTTTATTAATTTTAGTTTCGAAAATGATCAGTAGCTGTAGTCACAGGAATTGTAACAAACAACATTAATGCAGTACATACTTACATATACATATAAATCAGCAAACTATTTCATCTCTGAAGGTGGACCGAAAACTAAGAATTTCTCTGCCAAATGATTCAGATATGTCTTTTTTATAATAAGCTTTTTTTTAATAGTTCAGTGTTTTTAATAGTTTAATTCACAGTTTTTAATAGTTTAAATTTTGCAAAGTGGTAGGTTGCAAAACACTGAAAATGGAATCAATTTCATTCATTGGAAGGAAACGCGATTTCAGTTGATTAATAATGATGTCCAATACTCGATAAAATATGCTCACTTTGAACAAACTTTCCGGGTCTTGGAGACGCCCGTCTTCGCAAAGTTCGTTTAAATGGCGTTTCACCTTCCTCTGACGAGTTTTAGAAAATTCAGGGTTGATGGACCATTTTTTTGCTACACTATTTGCTTCCTTTTATAAATTTGTCATACGTTTTAAGGCATTTGAAAGATCGGTGGCTTTAGACTGAAGTGCTTTACAGGCTGTATAAATGGTTTGTAGAATTTTGCAATGGAAAACCAATAATATTATCAATAATAAAATTGTAGTTCTCGATCTTCTTATTGAGTGAAATAGCTTCATTTTTTTCATCCGATTTCCAATTTAACATAATTGTTTTCGTTACCACTTTTTTAACTTCAACTAACGGAACTTTTAAAGCAAAAATAGCATCATAACGTCCTGCCCATTTAGTAGGGTTCAATGTTTTTAATGTTATCGAAGTTGAAGACTCCCTTTATCATATATAAAACTTGGATAAGATATTTCACCTTTTGATACTATGTCCAAAAAATTATACATTTATTGAACTGTTTAAAAAAAATTTTGCATATCAATAACCTTTCTTACTGCATCATTAAGTACCAGATTTAATTTATGAGCAGCACAATGAACATATACCGCATTTGGCTCGATATATTTTATGAGTTTTTGAACTCCACCATAAGTGCCTTTCATTGTGTCAGCACCATCATATCCTTGTCCTCGACACTTATTTAGAGGTATAATTTTGTCATTTATGGATTTAATAATTTGGTTAGACATTGTTAAGGCAGTTTGGTTCTTAACTTTATGAAATCCTAAAAATGACTCTTTAATGACGAGGGCCTTTGGGATTCCATTTTTGTCTTTCTCGATCATACAATAACGGTAAAGTTCACATATTTGATATGTCTTTGAAATATCTTGAGTCTTATCGAATATAATAGAGTAAAATGGTGCGGCATTTATTTTTGCATTTATGAGTGCATTTTCTATTTTTACAACCAGAACAGAAATGAGCTCTGGACTTAAGTATTTTATCTGGCCCTTTGGTTTACTTAACAATTCTTGTAAAATCGGATTGTATTTTGCTAATAACTCAACAATATTCAAAAAGTTTCCTCGGGATCTTGGATCATTGATATATGTCTTTTCTATGTGGCCAGGAAAGGCTAAATTACACATGAAAGTGTCCAGAGTAACATCAAGGAGTCTAGAGAGTACTGGTGCCAAAAAGATTTTTCTTTCTTGATCATAGACTCTGCTCTTGATCTAGTGTTCCATGTAGCCACAATTTTTGATACGTAAGACAAGAATCCAGGTGAATTTTCGATGTCTCGTGTCTTTTTATGGCGTCTACAATCTGTTTCCAGTCGCCATAGCCTAACCAACATGGTTCACAATAGGCCTTCTGAAGTATCAAGGAATAGGATAGCATTGTCCATGTACGTCCAAGTTTCACGCCAGACTTGCTTTAGGTCTTTTGGTAGTAATGTTTTTCTAGGAAAGAGCTATTGTCACTGTCTTTTAAGAAAGGACCCTTAGGTTTATAATGCCCGTTTTCGATCACGAACCGTTTCACTTGATCAATTTAGTTCTTTAAAATTTATGGTGAAGATGCAATATTGTTCACACTAAAATATGATTCACTTTGATTTTTGCTTGTACCTTGTTGTAGTTGCTCTGGATCTGGATATACACTGGTGTCTGGTGCGGCATCTATTATACTGTTACTTTTAGTTACGTCCAATTTTTAACTTTCGAAGCACTGTTCACTCGCTTTTTTATCAATAAAGTTATCATTTCTAAAGACTGATTAATTTTGGTTAAATTTAAATTTTTTTCTTCGGACTCCCTCTTTCTCTTTCGTTTTTCGCTCTCACTTCGATATTTTCTAGAACTAGACATGTTGATATCTAACTTTCACAATTAACTTTACTTTGCATCTATTTGCAGATTCAATAAAACAAAAACTACGAAAAATCAAAGATACAAATGATCAATTGTCATAACAATCAAACTAAGAATTCGTAGTAGAGCCCTCCGTACTCTGAGCTCGCGGCCTCTCGGACTGGGGGCCCTCGTCGGGTCGGGGGCTCGTGGCATTTTACAAGCTCTGCCACACTATACTTACGCCATTCCCGATCATTCTGACCTTCAATCGACGATGAAGAAGATTTTTGATTCTATAGATATTTTCGTCACTTCTAGCAGTTAAAGCCTGCTGCTGTGAGGTTAATATTTAATCTAGTCCCAGCCTTCTGAGAATGTCTTAAACCATTTGAATACCAGGCAAACACTGTTTCCATAGGCCTATTAAAGTTTGCAAAAGTTTTCGTCGCTCTGTATTCAAGTCGGAAACAAAACTTGATAGCGCACCGTTGCTCTAAATTGTTGTCACTCATTTTTAGAACGCGTTAGAAAATTCTAGTTAATGAAAATAATTGCTACTGACTAGCAAGTGACTCTACGGAGTTCAAATTCGCGCTGAAAACGCATCAATACTAGTTTGCCTCTCCTCCAAAGGGGAAGCCAACAGTGTTGCCTGATAGAATGCTAAATTACCGGTCTCATTACTTTATTTAAAGACATCGTATGACTATGTAGTCTAACTATATTTAAATTTGTCTCATAACCGTTGTTCTTAAGTTGCGTTTACATCAATAAAAATTTGCGTTTTGCGGGCTGTGTGTTTTATGTGGTGTGCGTGCATGGCAATGTAGGCTTTTTGACACACAAGGCCACACAAATATTTTCGCCGCACAGCACGGAGCCGGACCATCAGTTGTCGGTTTTCTCGCTAAAGTCAAATAAATTTGCGGCATACAGAATTTGTGTGTGGACGTGTTGTTGAAATTAACGTTTCTGTGTCAAAAACATACATACGCGACGTGGTTATATTGAAATATATTGTTTATTGAATAACTGATTGTAGTCAAAGCTTGTCAGAGCATATTATTATGTTGAAGAAGTGTGCTGCATTCATAATAATGAACAATTTAATCAAGAAAAAGGAAAAAAAATCACAAGAAAAAGCGTTATTGGATGAAACATTTGTACCGAAACAGAAAAGTATAAACTACAGAAAATAAGAAACTAATTATAAGCACTGAAAAATATAAACTTTATATAATTTTATATTTGACATTTGTTGGAATAACCCAATGGAACATAACGTACCAACATCTCACTGCATACACAAGACGGAATGGTCGCAAAATATTTTCGCCGCACAGCAAATTCAACACACACGCAAATTCTCACTGGTGTGGACTCAGCTTTAGAGACATCTGGATTAGCATTATATCATCAATATACTCAGTATATATACAGTTTTGACTTGACATGAGTAAATGAGAATTTTCTTCTTTCAGACATTATAGACATACTAACTTGTTATTCATTATTTTAGAATTTTAAGTAAATGAATGCTGGAGAGAGCTATTTTCTAATGGCAGGTATTGTAGGTTGAATAGAAAAATTATGTGTTGTGACACTCATTGAGCATAACAATTTGCAATTTGGTAGATTAATAATCTGAGTTTTGGATTTCATCTTCAGCGTCTACACGCTGGGTCGGTGATAAGCTAATATTTGCACAAAATTTCCCGATGACTCTTTTCTCCAGTTCAAAATGAAGTTTGTACATTCACGAACAATGATATCAAATATACTCTTAGCGAGATTTGGGTTAGCACTACTACAATTTTCGATTGGTTTGAAGTTCTTTTAGTCAATTATGCAAGTATATTCTCTGTTAACGGCCTGTAATGGCCATTATTTACAAGGTTTGAAGGTAATCCTTCCTCATTCCACTGTTACATATAGAATAACCTATTAAATGTAACCGTTTTGTTTTATATTTATATCCCTGTCTACGTAACTGGAATTAGTTACACCTAATAGTTCATTCAGATCAACCGATTAATACAGACAGCCGGTGGAGCAAGTATTGCACTTCGTACCATTTTAATTAATTATAATTTTTAAAAGAAACAAGATACATTTTGTTTCTATATGTTTATTTCGTGTTTAGATATTGTGTTAATTAATTTTTTTTAATTGTATCAATCAAATGTAAGCAGTGCAACTTTGTACCCACATATTTTCAATAACTTTTGTCAACATATCTGGTGTTAATGAACTGATTAATTATTGCAGCACCGATGTTGCCCTTGAGTTGATGTATGATTTGGGTGTGAACCTTTTCCGTCAAATATTTCCATTAAAAATAATCTGGGACTGTCACATTAATTTTGTGAAAATTGAATGGGTTGGAATTGGAAATTAATGGAGGTGGTTTATGATGCCATTACATCATTCTAATAGTTTGTTGTTGTCTGTATACAACAGGTCAATTTGAATGTTACAGGGAAACATGTTTAAGTCAATTCGCTAAATCGTGCACCATCGAATTGTGCACCATGACCCCGAATAGACGTTTCTGGAGATTCCTCTACACCTACAATATTTTTAGCGCTTCGCACTTCATCCTTTCATGCGGAGCCTATCCCTAACTGTTCCGAATTCTTGAAATTGAAGGGAAAATTAATACTGAAAAATTGGACAAACGCTTCAATTAAGTAAAAACACGGTTGAAGATATTGTGTAACTCTAAAAAAATGATCACAACATTTTTCCAAAGTAGCAAACAGGTAGTCCAAAATACTTAAATGAAAGAGACCAACGCTTTATTTTAAAAAAAGTACATACAATACCCTAAAATTAGTGCACCTAAGTTAAAAGCATTGATGGAAAACCATTTTTAAAAAGTAACACCGAAACAATACACAGTTGTATAATAAATCATGTATATCCATGATATCCCGGGCAACACTTCCATGTGGCTGTGGCGCGGGAACAGCCTTAGTTATGTAAGAAAACTGTTAAAACTCGACTGGATTTTGCTAAGCAGTACGTTTTAAAGTCTGAAAATTATTTGAATGACGTTATTTTCTGTTATGAGTCAAAATTCAAGATTTTTGGCTCAGATGGACGTCAAATAGTGTTGCGAAATGGTATAATATAGAGTTCAACACAGAAAACATTGTCGAACTATCAAACACGGTAGGGGATAGGTAATGGTTTGGGGGTCTATATCCTCAGAGGGGTTGATAACTTGGTGTTATTGGCGGTATAATATACAAAAACATTTATTTAAATATATTAAGGCAAAACAGTAAGCGTGGAGAAAATGAACATTTAAATTTTACCAAGACAATGACTCTAAACATAGTGCGGGTATAGTTCGCGAATGGCTATTATACAACTGCCCAAAAGTAATTAAAACGCCTCAGTCACCTGATCTTAATCCCATCGAAAACGTTGGCATTATTTAGAATCTAATATAAGGAAACATGAAATTACTAATAAAGAAACTTTAAAGAATATGTTTTTAGAGGAATGGGTTAAAATTGATGTAAATTATTAAAAATATTGGTAATATTCATTGGTCATATTCAAGGCATTGGACTTTTGACATTGCAACGTTAAATATACGGACTATGAAAACAGAGGCCCGATTGCAAGAACTGTTAATCGAACTTGATAACATACATTGGGATATTATTGGGCTTTGTGAAACACGAAGGAAGGGTGAAGAGTTAATCAAACTGGAACCAACTGGACACGTACTCTACACTCGAGGTACGGAAAATGGCCGATGTGGCGGAATTGGATTCCTCATCAATCGAAAGCTGAAGGACAGTGTGGTAAAATTTGAAAGTACATCCGACCGATTAGCCCAATGCGTCATTCAGCTGAATAAAAAGTTTAGGCTTCAAATCGTCCAAGCTTATGCACCAACTATAAGCCATAAAGATGAGGAAATTGAGGAATTTTATGATGATGTGGCCCAGCTTTTATACAAGGAGAAATGTAGGTACAAAATCCTGATGGATGATTTTAATGCCAGAATTGGAACAACAAGAACAGACGAAAATGCAACTGGCCCATATGGAACTGGTGAGCGAGACAATAGAGGTGACAGATTAGTTGATTTTGCTGAAGGACAAGAACTATATATTATGAATTCATTCTATAAGAAAAATATCAGCAGAAAATGGACATGGAAAAGTCCATCTGGGCTCACAAGCGAAATTGACTACATCATGACCAACGATAAAACAATATTTACCAATTGTACTGTCCTTAACAATTTTAATGTTGGAAGTGACCACCGAATGGTACGAGCAAGGGTTCGGATTGACTGTCGAAAAGAGCGCGAAAGAATGGTAAGATCAAAGAAGGGCAAGGTGGATTCTGGAAAACTGCTGGAGAGAGGAAGCGATTTTGAGATTGCTTTGTCAAACCGGTTTGCTGCATTACAAGATCCAGAGGACGTGGAAATATCAGTTCAATATGAAGAAATCGCCAACAATGTACTTCAAACGGCTGCTTCAATAGCACCAGAGGAAAAATGTCTCAAACAAACAAAAATCTCCAGTGAGACCATTGATTTAATGAAGAAACGGCGAGCAATGAGAAATGCAGGTAGTCCTTTTGGCAGGGTCGAGTACACTGAGCTCTGCAAAACTATAAGAAAACGTATCAGAGAGGACACGCGCCGATTCAATATGCAGCTAGTGCAAAAAACCCTGGAAGAAAACAAAGGAATTAACAAAGCTAAACAGAAGCTGAGAAACAAAAGAACGCAAATATATGCTTTAAAGCGTGAGGATGGCACAGTGTGCAGGACGCGTACCCAAATGTTAGAGATTGTCAGAAGGTTTTATTCCCAGTTATATGAAGATCAGAGCCAGTCAGGGACAGCAATACCCACGGAAGAACAATATATAATGCCAGATATCCTAGTGGAGGAAGTAACAAATGCTATAGAATTGATGAAGAACGATAAGGCTCCAGGAAAGGATAGTGTAACTGTCGAAATGCTAAAAGCTGGTGGTCGGACGTTACATAAAACACTGGCAAAATTATACTCAAAATGCCTCAAAGAACAAAAAGTACCGGACTTATGGAAAAATGCAGAAGTGATCCTTTTACATAAAAAAGGAGCACAGGAAGATTTAAAGAACTACCGTCCAATAAGCCTCCTATCAGTGATGTACAAAGTTTTCACTAAGATAATTTTTAAAAGAATATTAAAAAAAACTGAATGACGCACAACCAAGAGAACAAGCAGGATTCAGAAGTGGATTCAGTACAATGGATCACATCCAGGTTGTACAGCAGGTCATAGAAAGGGACAACGAATATACCATGCCACTGTGCTTGGCTTTTATCGACTACGAAAAAGCATTTGATTCCATCTCAAAGCATGCAATAATGGATGCACTGCTTAGCCAAGGTATAGAGAGAACCTATGTAAACCTATTAGAATCGATATATGATGGAGCTACAGCCACAATTCACCTTGATGATCTTGAAGTGGGAATTAATATAGAACGAGGTGTACGGCAGGGTGACGCAATATCGCCTATTCTTTTCTCGGCTGGCCTTGAAGAAGTATTTCGTAAACTGGATTGGGAACAGGATGGTGTAAAGATCAATGGTGTAAACTTAAACCATCTTAGATTTGCAGATGATATTATTCTCATTTCACAAGACCCAGAGGAGCTGCAAAGACGCATACAACAACTGCAAAGGGCTGGTGAACCATTTGGCTTGAAAATATACCTGAAAAAGAGTCAGGTTATGTTCAATAACTTCGCTCAGGACAGAAGAATTTCAGTTCTAGGAAGGGATTTAGAGATTGTGCACAGCTTTATATATCTTGGGCAGAGGATTCTCATGGAGGGGAATACCGCCCGGGAGGTGGAACGGCGTGTTAAATGTGGCTGGCAGGCATTTGGTAGGCTCAACATAGTGTTTAAGAGCAGACTCCCACTTTGCCTGAAAAGAAAAGTATTCGATCAGTGCGTTCTACCCGTTATGACATACGGAAGTGAAACCTGGACACTCACATCGCAATCAATTCAAAAACTTCGGGTGGCACAGAGGGGAATGGAAAGATGTATGGTTGGCATTACAAGACGAGACAGAAAGACCTGCGCATGGATCAGGGAACAAACAAAAGTCTGTGACATCATTGGAAGAGTAAAACAGTTGAAATGGAGATGGGCAGGCCATATAGCGAGGCGATGAGACGACAGATGGACCAAGGCAATCCTGGAGTGGATACCGCTTGATCGCAAACGTCCGCGAAGAAGACCGAAAGCACGATGGATTGATGACATCGTTAAATATATTGGACCCGAGTGGCAGAGGAAAGCCCAGGACCGTGAAGGTTGGAAGCATGCTGAAGAGACCTTCATCCTGCAGTGGATCGATGCGGGCTGATGATGATGATGATGATGATGATAAGGAAACATGAAATTACTAATAAAGAAACTTTAAAGAATAAGTTTTTAGAGGAATGGGTTAAAATCGACGTAAATTATAAAAAAAATTGGTAATATTCATGCCAAAACGTTTAGGAAATGGTGGTCAAAGGCCAAAGGTGGTCAAACGTCAAAGGTGGTTATACCAAATATCAGTTTTTTATACAGTTAATTTTTTTGTTGATACTAATTAATGTCCGAAGATTTTTGTGACTAAATTTATAAATTTATCTTTTTTATTGACATATTTACTATTAATATGGGTTTATAGTTATTTAATACTTAATTTATGGTTGTATTAGAAATATTTATTAATTTTCTTAATAAATTCTTTTTTATTATTTTTATTATATTTTTTTTAATTTTCATAAGTACACATATCAATATACTTGTTTAAATATTTTTGGAATGTATGGAATGTTATATTTCACTTAGTCAAACCAGAAATCGAAACAGTCGATCTGTTAACTAAAATTATATATATTTATCTGAAAATCAAATTCAAAAATTCTGAAAACATTCTCTATAGAATGATGTTATTTATAAACGTTAAAAGAAAGTTGATTACCCTCAATAACTGAGCTTTGAGTTGATTTAATATTTTTATTTCGTAAACCTTTATAGATTTGTCAGTACTATTCTTTCCTTAATTCATTACAATATATCTTTGGTTACTACTCTTTCTAATTTTAATTATTTAACAATCATTAAAAGCAAATTGCTTCATTGCAGATTAGTTGAAACATTGTTCCAATTTTAGTTAATTCTGTCGGCCTATCCCAACTGTTCCGAATTCTTGAAATTGCTTGAATAAATGATAAATTGTTTGGAGGCGCCGGACGATTAGAACATTTTCGCCAAAATTCGTTGATCTGCAATACTTGAATTCTTTTTTTTTTCATTGCGTTATTTTAGCGTATGTGTCCATAATAAAACTTACACATTTGCTTGCAATAACAGCCAAACGCAAACTGTCGCAAATATAACGAAAACATTAATGGTGCCATACTTTCCTTCTTTTTGTATAATATACTGGGAGACAAAAAAGTGCAACATCCATTATACATATTTGAATAAAACCAAAAATGATAAAAGTTCATACAAAGTTGATATAAAGATCTTTGCTTGTTTACCTTTTTGTTTATGTATGCAATTTTAAGCATGTGGCAAACTAAATGGTTTTAAAATTATATTTTCTTCATGTTCTAAGTATTGGACATACAGTCAGTCAAAAAAGTTTCCATACACTAGTCTTTGTTTAATATTTTATTAGACTTTTTTTTTTAAGTTTAATTAGAAATATATTTCAAGGTAAATATCGGCAATCCCCCAAGGAGTAGTAAAAATAAAACTAAAGTCGTTTGAAATACTTTATTTGACCAATGAAAAAGAAAACAATATTAGCAACAAAAAATTATATCAAAAAAGTCTCCAGGCACTAACATTTCATATGTTAAATTGCAACTTTCTTTAACGCTAATATTTTGTGCAATTGCCATATGCTTTAATGATGGTATTAAACCTTTTTGGAAGACCTAACACAAGTTTTCTTGTGTAATGTTCTCCCACTCTTCCAACTTGGTGTTTTCTCACTGTTAAGTTTTTGTATTGAATTATTCCTTAGAATGTTTAAATAGCCATGATGGTTCATAACACTGTCAATGAAACCTAAATTGCAAATTCCTTTGCTTGATATACACCCCCACAATAAACCATTACCCTGTTTCATTGTAGGACATTTTCAGTTTTCAAAGCTGTATTTTTTTTCCTGACTTTATCCCGGCCATTCGACCCAAAAGGATAATTTTTGTTATGTCACTAAAGATACCGCTTTTCAAAAATTCACTGGTTTTATTAGCATATTTTTGGGCAAATTCTAAAGGTTTTTTTTCGATTTTTTTTTAAATTAATTATTTTCTTCTTGCAACGGTCCATTATAACCATCGATTATAAGCTCGATGCAGTTTCTAATTGTTTTAAGAACTAACATTTTTTGAGAACTCTTCCTTGATTTCTTCTGCAAGTTTTGGAGCGATTTATTATTGCGGTATTTTAGAATTGATTCTAATCTTTTTCAGAACACTACACTCTTCCCATGCAGTTAACCTTCTGGAACGACCAGACCGTGACCGCATTTTATAGCAACCAGTGGCTTTGTACTAATTTATTACGTACTGTATAGTGGCATGTGATTTTCCAATTATTTTGCCAATATTTCTAAACGACTTTTTCTTTTTCCATAAATCTACGATAATTTTTCTTACAGGCATTGGAACTTCGCAATTTTTATCCCTCATTTTACTTCAACTACGAAAATATAGATTTAAAAGTGACACTTTTAAACAAGTGTGATTCATTTGTGTTAAGCGAAATTTGATACAGGCCTTCCAGAAGTTCCAGGTCCTTCCAGAACTTTCTGGAACGACCAGACCGTGGCCGCACTTTATATGAATCAGTGGCTTTGTACTGATTTATTACGTACTGTATAGTGGCATGTGATTTTCCAATTATTTTGCCAATATTTCTAAACGACTTTTTCTTTTTCCATAAATCTACGATAATTTTTCTTACAGGCATTGGAACTTCGCAATTTTTATCCCTCATTTTACTTCAACTACGAAAATATAGATTTAAAAGTGACACTTTTAAACAAGTGTGATTCATTTGTTTTAAGCGAAATTTGATACAGGCCTTCCAGAAGTTCCAGGTCCTTCCAGAACTTTCTGGAACGACCAGACCGTGGCCGCACTTTATATGAACCAGTGTCTTTGTACTGATTTATTACGTACTGTATAGTGGCATGTGATTTTCCAATTATTTTGCCAATATTTCTAAACGACTTTTTCTTTTTCCATAAATCTACGATAATTTTTCTTACAGGCATTGGAACTTCGCAATTTTTATCCCTCATTTTACTTCAACTACGAAAATATAGATTTAAAAGTGACACTTTTAAACAAGTGTGATTCATTTGTTTTAAGCGAAATTTGATACAGGCCTTCCAGAAGTCCCAGGTCCTTCCAGAACTTTCTGGAACGACCAGACCGTGGCCGCACTTTATAGCAACCAGTGGCTTTGTACTAATTTATTACGTACTGTATAGTGGCATGTGATTTTCCAATTATTTTGCCAATATTTCTAAACGACTTTTTCTTTTTCCATAAATCTACGATAATTTTTCTTACAGGCATTGGAACTTCGCAATTTTTATCCCTCATTTTACTTCAACTACGAAAATATAGATTTAAAAGTGACACTTTTAAACAAGTGTGATTCATTTGTTTTAAGCGAAATTTGATACAGGCCTTCCAGAAGTTCCAGGTCCTTCCAGAACTTTCTGGAACGACCAGACCGTGGCCGCACTTTATATGAATCAGTGGCTTTGTACTGATTTTTTACGTACTGTATAGTGGCATGTGATTTTCCAATTATTTTGCCAATATTTCTAAACGACTTTTTCTTTTTCCATAAATCTACGATAATTTTTCTTACAGGCATTGGAATTTCGCAATTTTTATCACTCATTTTACTTCAACTACGAAAATATATATTTAAAAGTGACACTTTTAAACACGTGTGATTCATTTGTTTTAAGCGAAATTTGATACAGGCCTTCCAGAAGTTCCAGGTCCTTCCAGAACTTTCTGGAACGACCAGACCGTGGCCGCACTTTATATGAACCAGTGGCTTTGTACTGATTTATTACGTACTGTATAGTGGCATGTGATTTTCCAATTATTTTGATATTTCTAAACGACTTCTTAGCAGATTGCCGATAGATGCTTTGAAAGATATTTCTAATTAAACTTAAATAAAAAAGGAAAATTAAAAAAAAATCCGAAAAAAGTCCAGTTTATGGAGACTTTTGAGTGACTGTATGTACAGGGGCGATTTTTTTATATGCTACTAAGCAATTTCAATTCTTGTGGTTCTTTTATAATCTTTAAAACGCCATGAGTTCGTGCATAAGGTTGTTTTAGGCAATTATCATAACTTGAAATGGGATGAGACAAGGAGCAGGTTTAAGTTTTCGTGAAAATACAATTCGGTTGAGGCATATATAAGATGGTTTAAAGATCGGCTTAAACTAAACTTGAAGTATATGCATAATTTAATCCATACCTCAAAAAATTACATGGTGTTATAATCGTTGTGGCAGATCTACTCATTATAATCTTGATTGGGCTAAATAATAATAAAATTTCTTAATTTTTTATCACATGTATAACACTATCGTGAGGTATACAAAAAGTGCGTAATTAATCCAATAAATTTTATTTTTCGCCGTGTTGTATTTTTTCTTTTCCATTATGTATAATCATTGATGTGTGATCGTCGTTCTCCCGAAAATATAATTTTTACCTTTACATTATTACTGAAAAGCTTAGACATTTAAATCGAATTATGTTTTTTTTTTCATTTCGTCGAGGAAGTACTCAGATCAAATGAAAGCGCCTCAATCAGGAATATTCTTGAGAGAGACATAAGTACGTAACTATATTTGCACTTCTTTGGGAAATTTAGGCAGGGTATGTGAAGCTTTCTTGTCTTGTTAAGTATTTCAGTGATAAGATATTTTGAGTTATGACATAATGTTTGCATAAATAATTTCTAGTTCTATTAATTTGCATTTCATTATTTAAAACGGTGCATCTGTTTCAAGGTTACAGCCATTTTAATAACATGGTCACTGGGGATTCCCTAAAAAATTACCAATTATATATGGTAAAATTATATAATAAAATAAATATTAAATAATGATTGCGATTCTGTTTTTTTTTCATAAATAATTGTTTAATTAAAATATTTCAAAATAATTATATTAAACTAATAAGGTCCGGTATAAAATAATTTACCTGATGAACTGATATGAACGAAGATTGTTACATCTGAAATTTTTTCCAAGATAACTTTATTGGAAAGATTTATAATTACAAATTAATAGCCTGTTAACTCCTCTCCGTTTTCTAAACCTGCAATCATTTGATTGGGAGTTTCGTAAAAGCGTTTTACGTTATTGCGAGGAAATCTGGCCCGTTCTTTCTCAATTGTCTTCTTTAATTTTTCTTAAGTTTGAAATTGCCTCGAACCTTTGGAAACTATTCAGATTAACTGTGGTCAAACATTTTGGATGATGTTTGCCCAAACATTTTAGATAATGTCCAAATATTTCCGTAGTGGTGTATGAATCGTATTTAAGAAGTCCTGATTATTCATTCGGCCAGAAATGAAAACTGTGTCAGTGATTTTTCATACCCGATGGCTGCCATACATATGATGCTACTACCATCCAAAAATCGCTTTGAGAAACATTTTTCTTTCTTTCTCAAGTCATGCAAGTAGTAAGAGCAGCTGTTCGACCCGTCCAGATAAAATTTGTTTTCGTCCTAAAGCATTATTTGCCTCTATTAATGTTTTTTGAGTATCTCTGAGGACCGAGGTAGTATTCAATTTCTTCCTCAGAATATCTGAAGCTGATTGGAGGACTAACGTTTTTAATGTTGATAATAATACCTGTTTTAGGCACAATCTGACTATGTGTCAATGTGCTATGTGCTAGAAGCGGTGTGTAAGATTACACGTTTGCCTGTCTGTCAGTGCAGAGGATCTTCCAGTAATCTTTTTCTTTCTGTACCCTTTACGATCTTTAATCACATTAGCAACTATATGTGACTAGTACTTGTACATCGCATTGACACGGCGTTGAACATTTTGAATCTCCCATGATGATTTATTGTCACTTCGATAAAAGAAATATAATTGGATTAATATTGTAGGTTGGAGAAAGATAAACAGGCTGTATTTACAAAATAAACAATAAGTGTCCTGTCTTTTTGTCCTACCATATGATTAATATTTGTAAACATTTCATAGGTAATCTATGTTATAAATAAATGGATATATGCTTTTTTTGTTTAGTAAATTCACTTATTATATACAAGAAGAGATCAATAATATTGAAGAATAATGTAAAAAGACGCAAAAACATAGGGTGCTCTATCTTTTAGGCCCAGACATCATTATTACTAAAATAGAAATAAAAAAAATTGTTGTATATTATGAAAAATTACAGCTGATTTAAATCATACAAATAATTTTTAAATGGTACCTGTGAAGACTTATTTGACCTTTATTATATCTATTTTGAACGTAATTAGTGAAAAAAAAAATGTAAACAATATGTCTCAATTGGCTCTGCGTCCACAGATTATGTTCAAAAGTGTTTGAAAGCTTATTTGATGTTGACTGATTTCGATTGAAACCAACACGAATAGTTTTGCAAGCTGGCTATCAGTTTTGAATTTTGCAAGTGTTGAGTTGAGAATTTGTTTGCATATTTTTTTTAACAACGTTTGGTTTCTTGACTATAGTTCATTGACCATCATTTAAATGGTCTGAATTTAATAATATCAAATATTTGTACAGAAGTTGAAGACGTGGTAACTTGATGTAAATAGAATTGTTTGAGAACATATTCATTCTTCATAATTATTTATGATTATTCCTGCTTTATAAAATTGTTATTGTACTAAACATTTACCTAAAACAATAAAACATTTTTCAATTTAATTATTAATTTTTTACATGGGTTGAAATACGAAAATGACAAATTATTTTTAATGTAACTATTTAAATGATATACTCTTTCAAACTCACGTTCAATTTTCTCGATTTATTCCTGAACGTGGTGTTTCATCATAGAGTTACTTCGATTATAATTGCATTAGTTTAGCGATTCGTTTTTAATACATTTTCTCCAAATGTTATCCATATCTTAGGTCATATTTATATAGAATTTTAATCAAATTAAGTTAAAACTAATAGGACAAACATGCCAAACTTTATTACTTTATTAACTTTTTACTTTACTTTACTTTATAACAATTATTACTTTATAACCAACAAATGGTATTTTAAAAGATTAAAATATAGCAATAATGCAAAAAAAAACTAATCAAATTTAACCTGCGCGCGTTAACTATCGTAAGAAAATGTAGAATGGTAGAACTGTATGCGACTTCTACGTAAAACGTCATATTAATGCTTCAAACAGTTCGTAAATAACGACTTGTGCAGGTGAAAATAATTCGATTTTCAAAATATCAGAATATATTAAACGAATAGTTTGTAATATTTTGAAATAAATTGCTGTAAAACATTATTTCTTATTAATTTTCACGTTCGCTAATTATGGAAATATTAACAAACTGGTGTTAATGAGTACATCTCACAATCATGTATTTATTGTTATAAAATGATCATTGGTATGTAATCTGTTGAAAATAATTCGCCCTCAGGAAGACCATTCCCTTGAAATGATGATGAACTTATTGAAAATATCAATGATTTAGTACTCCATGATCGATAATTAAGTAGAAAGATGTTTGAACTTGTTGAAAACAATTGACTTTAATGCAGAAACAAGATAGCGTAAGTAAGCAGAAATGGGCAGAAAAGAGTCAGTTCTAACAGAGATTATGTTAACAGTCTTCGATTATCGTAGTGCATTATGAATTTCTTTTAATGATCTTATTAGGGAATAAATAATATTTCATTGCTGTGCGATATTTATGTGAAACAAGTTACGGCATAACAACAATTTTTACATTTTGCTTCACTACAATCTATTATCAAACATTCAACAAGAAACTTTTCACAAGTTTAAAATTCACTATAGCCACCGTTTCGAGACAACAAGAAAGATACCAGAGAATTCGTTACTGGTTGAAAGCTATTCCGGAAGTAAACTGTTACAGTGGTTTCGACGTTTTACAATAACAATGTTGTATTACAGTAGTCTGCGACTATTTTGAAATAATACATACTTTGTTTTTAATATTCTTTTTTTAACTTTGTTCAATATTGTTTGAGTACAATATTATATTTATATTTTATTTTATTTATCTATTTATTATTATTTTTTTTATACCGTTAACAGTCCGTTCTAGGCGACAGTTGTATAGTATACTTTTATAGTTGTATATGGAATGTTTTATAGTTGTGTATGTATTTTATATAAATATATTATTAAAAATATAATAAAGCTGAATTAGGTTCACTTTGCTATATTCTGTTAAATTTAGATATTTGTGTCATTACTTATATTAGCATCATTACTTATAAAAGAAAGTTTTCTCCATTATAATCAATATATATTTCAAATTAGGATTTTCTTTCTAAAATTTACATTTTCGTAAAATTTGCCGTTAACTGTTTGGCCAGCGGGTACAAACTCCTTGTGGATCACACTTTTTGCATCAAAGAAGACAATGAGCATCGATTTCACTCTTGAGTTGCCCATGCGAGTTTTTTTTAACTTTGCCTTTTGGTCTCCGGATCGTACTCGAAGATTCAAGTTTCGTTACCGGTTATGATTCTGTTCAGAACATTTTGATTGGTCTCGAAACGTTTCAACAGTTCACGGCAAATCGCCACACGGTGTTCCATCTGCTCTGCTCGTCTGACAAAACCATCGTCACTAACTTCGCGCACACCTTTCGCATTTGCAAATCATCGGTTACAATTGAATGCACGGTTGATTTCTGTAATTTCAACACCTGTGCTATAAGACTAGATTGCTTTTCACATTGTGCGAAGAAATGTGTGCCAAACACAATTCAGTCCTTTTCCATACTGAAGCCAGGTAGTTGTGAGGAAAGGTTCTAACGAGGCTTTTTGAATTGCAAGATGAATTGAAAATATTATTTAATATAAAAATAGCTTATTTTTAGAGTCTTTACAAGATAGAGAATCTATTACTGTTGGTTTACTGAGCGATATATTTTCACAAGTTTTTGTAAGTTTATATAAGTTGTGTAAGTTTTGGTTTGCACGACGATGTGACTAAGCCTAATAACGGAAGCTTTGAAAACATTGATGCCTTTGCTACTTTTTACTTAGGCGAAAAAAAATCTCATCTATGGTGGCTTTAAAAACTAACAATAGAGATATCGTCTATTATCACTGGAAAATAATTTACTTTATGTTGCTTGCCATGATGATCCACGTATAGAAAAACTTTTAAGTGAAAATCAAAATCAACCATCGCATTAAATTACGATTTCAAATAACTTTGGCTATTACTTTACTTAAGATTATTTTATTATGTTGTTATAACCTGGTAATATTGAATTTTCTAACACTTATTTTTAAATTAAAAAAAATTGAATTAAATGATTTCGTATACGGGTCTTATTTTCTGAACACATTGCGAAATCTATTTTTATCTGAATAGGAGTATTGCAGGGAAAAAGGAATCTCCAAGGAATTTGTATATCTCTTTGTAAATACTTAGTTTTGATAAGTAGCAAACTCACATGTTACATAGTTGCAAGTTCCATAAACTTATTGCAGTACGTGCGGCCAAATTCGACATGATATAGTCCAAAACCACCCCTTATTTGCCTAGGACGCTACTCCAATATTAAAGTTGCAACAGGTTAAGTTCCGTCCTAACCCTTTTATTACGACTTCTCAACCGTCTCGACCTGTTCTAATAACGTTTAACGAGAGAGAGATATTGCGTCGACATTTCTGCGAGAGGATTTTACGTCTTGCAGAGGTCCAATTTCGGTTTAAGTCCCGTAGGTTAGATTAAAAGGCATTACGTCAGGTTTCAGCGGTAGAACGTTAAGATTATTGACGTCAGACACTGAAGAGCAAGCCGTAAATTCAACTTTATCCTTAATATTACACTTTCGGTTAATTGTTTTGTTTCTTGTTAGTTCAAAGTGATGATTTTGAATGATTTCTAGGGGTCATTTTTGCAAGTTTTGGCTTGGTAAAGATAAATTTGTGTGTTTGATGCAAATCACGAGTCGACAAGTTTTTGACGTCTGTAAAAACAAATATCGTGTTTTTTTGAACTAAAGCGGAACTAAAGGAATAACTAAAAATAAATAGGTTTCAACTTTATAGTATCAAAAAACATGATAATTTTTTTAAGTGATTTGCAGTGATAATGCAAAATTACTTTTCCGTGTCTTGTAGCCCATTCTGGTCGCTTTTCGATCAGTGCATGTTTTAAATTAATTGTTATTAAATTTTGTTGATGATAGCTAATGGTATTAACTGTTTCACCTGGTTTCAGAAGCTCATAGCACACGACACCTTTCTAATCTCACCAAATGCACAGCATTGTCTTCTTTCCAGAGCGATTCGGTCTTGCGGTCGATGTTGATGATTGTCCTGGGTCGATCCATGATTTTCTGCGTTTAAGATTCTCGAAATATATCCATTTTTCGTCTACAATCACGATCCGATGCAGAGTCTTTCTATTACGCCGAGAAAGCGAAATTTTCCATTCCTGTGCTTTCTGGATCTTTCCCATGGTATACAGACGATTACAAATGGTTCGGCGACAAACATTTAACTTGTCTGCCATTTGTTGTGAGTTTGCATATCGTCTTCTTCCAACAATGCTTGCAATTCGGCAATCAAAAGGCGGACGCGAAAAACCATACAGGCTGAATCGCGTGTACCAATTCTGTATCCTTCTGGCCCTTAAATGCGCAGATGCGGAAGAACATGTAGAACTAAACTGGGTTATCTGAGCCACTATAAAACTCATAATTCTTCAACAATTGCTAAGCAAAACTAACAGCCATAACTGAGATCATACTCGTATCGGGTTGACAGCCATCATATGTATAGGTAAAATGAAACAAGATTTTTTTTTCTCGCTTTGTTTTTTTGGCAATTAACGACTATCAATGCTTACTGTGGCGGAAAAAGTATTTAAACAAAGAAACAAAACAATTTTTTTCTAAATTTTCTTTATTTTAACTGACAAAAAGTTCAAAGTTTTAGAGCTTCAGCCTACAGCTTAACGTGGGTTCCGAACCACGGTTATCAGCCACCGATAACCTCGATTAGCACCCCTCTCAGGCTATTAACTCTTGATTTTGTACTTAACCATAAGTCTATCGAGAAACCTACTGATTGGTGAGTGACCATCATAGAACACCTCTCAGAAGGCATATGGTCTCACCCATCCTCGAACTGGCATGGCTGAGGGGTAATTCCTTGTCGGATTTTACACTCTTGCCTGGAAACATTCACTAACATTTAAACAAAGTCATGAACATCCATGTAGAGCACGGGAATCGAACCCGCTACCGCGCCAATTACATTGCCGACACTGCGGCGACAAGCCACTGGCTTAGACCCCACAGTTATTTCAAGTGCAAAAACTAATACACTATACTATGTGTAAAAAGTAGTAAAAATAATGTATCGCTTTTTCATAGCTATAACGTAGTTTTTTCAGTAAGTTGTGCTGATTTAATCCACTTTAGAGGTAATAAATAACTTCAATATATAAAAGCAAATATATTTAGTCCTTCCTAATCAGTTATAAAGTGAACGTTGAATTTTAAACTCGAAGAGATTTACAACTAACACCAATACACCTTTTTAAAATATTCTCAACGAGCGTTTCGTTAATCACGTTAACATAATCAGGAGATGGTTCAATTTAGTTCTAAAAATAAACTATGTTCTATCGATAACAACCGTACTTAATGAAGCGTGTAAAAAATATGAACCGTCCTTGATGTCGGTTTATGGTTTTGTTACATTTTTCTATTTGAATGCTTTCATACGAATCCAAAGCCCTATTATCATATATACTTTTAATAAGTCTTACATTATTAATATCTATATTATGGTTATGCTCGAGTGCATGGCCAATACAAGATTTTTGATTTCTCCCATATCTAATATAGGCAATGTGTTCTTTATATCTGGTTATGGATCTTTTATTTTGCCCAATATCTATTCGATCACAGTTTTGCCGACTAATTTCGCAAATTTCTGATTTTTCATGTTGATCGACTTATCTTTGGGCATCATTACAATGAACGATGCCCAATTATCCCATTGAACATTGACATTAAATGGTATTGCCATGAATTTATTTTTATTTTTTCCTTTTGAAAACTCGGAGATTCTTTCTGTAATTATTTTTTTCTTTCTAATTAATCTATCTACGATATTTTTATTATAACCATTCACTTCGGACAGCTCCCTAAATCATTTTAATTCTTATAATTATATTTGTTTATAATTAATTATTACAAATGACAAATTTTATTTGTTATAATTATCTTTGTTTATGGGAAAATTGATTAATCTGTCTACCATAAAATTTAAACTAGCCATCTTATGGAACTTTAATTCGAATCATTAGAAATGTAACTCGAAGTGGTGATGTTTTTTTTTTAAATATAAAAGCATAAACTATTTTTATTGTTCCGGCTCAACAAATCATTAATAATGGTAGTCTATAATTGTTCTCGAGTTCATACGTGAATGTTATGGTTTCGGATTTACCATTTAGATTCGTAACAAGATCGTTTAAATTTTCATTTGAATCAAAAATTACAAAAACATCATCCACATATCTTAGCCACAGCCACGAAAAGTAATTGTTTATGGTATAATATTTCATTATATAATGTTAAAAATTTTAAGGTAATTAAAATAAACGAAACGGAGAAAAATTGGTTCGTTCATATACTTTTTCCCTCTCTGTATATCACAGATTTTTATTTTTATTAACTGGTAAATGCTATCGAAAGTAGCTGAAAAAAAGTTTTTGATCGATTTTGAATGCTTTTAGGATTTGCTAATATTGAAGAGTGCAGTGTTTTAATGAGTAAACTAAAATTGGTAAAAATTGACAACTTAGGTTGTACGTGATTGAGAATATTCATCTAAACAATATTTATAAAAAAGTTCTACATTCTTCCTAATCGAATATTATATAGTTTTTGTTATGTAACTATGTCTTCAATTGGTATTTGGTAAAACCTAAATTTATCTGTGTGCATGATTTTAATAGTTTGAAAATTATTTTCTCTAATAAAGAACCATATTGAAACAAAAATCGTATCTCTCGTTATAAATGTTTAGTTCTGTATGCATAAACAAAAATAAATTGAAGGTCGAATCGAAAGTTTACCTTAAATATTGATAGTAAAATAAACATATTAATGGCGTTAGTTTGTCTTTACGCAATATATTGAACGGTTTCGTCATAATGCAATGATTTGTAGTCTGTGTTTTTTATTTCTCGAGTTCAATGGAATTTTAGTTGTATGGTTGTATGAATAGAGTAGTCGTGTCATTCTTTCTCAAAATAATTTTCTAGAAAACCTCCAAAACTACCAATATAATTACATATTTTTAGTATTGTTTTAATAAAAATGTAGTGATTGTAAACAAAATTATGCCATAATCAAAACATAATATAAAGTTTACTAAATAATAGATTATGAAATAACAATTTTGAAACAACAGTTTTTAAATATCTAAAATACTTTTTAAAATTGCCAAAAAAGCTTTCTGTAGGTTTTGAGGTAACATTGATGAAAATAGGCGTATATGAAGTATTTTGTAGGCCTAAATCCGAAAATTATAAGCTAATTAGTGTAACACGTACAGTTTTTTTGTTACAAGGGTTCGGAGGTGCGGAAAAAAAGGAGACGACATATTTTTACAATCTAATATTTGTTTAATATAATCATGTAAGACGTGTTAAAAACTATGCAAAATCATTACTGATGAATATGCGAATAAAAAATTTACTACATGATGTGTCATACAGTTATAAAAACTTTTACTTTTTCCTCTTGGGTTGAATATAGATGGGTTCCAGCATTCCTGGTATCTTGCTTCCATCGTCGTGATGTCCAGGTGAAACCTCTCTCCTTGTTCGTCCGTCCCAAATTTTCTGGAAAAAATCCAAATGGGAGTGTAAAAATGCATTTTTAAGGACATGTGATACCTTAGAATTTCATAGACTTTCAACAGTTCATCTATGAGATTTTTATAGTTTTCATCTTCCTTGTTTCCAAGAAATCCTTTCACTACACTTACAAAACAGTTTCAAGCTGCCAATTTCTTTTCATTTAATTTTTCTTAACAATACACAGATATACATAGCGATATGAGAAAAAGAAGACTTAAGTTTTACGAACACATAAAACGGATGAATCCGAGTAGGCTAACTAGACAAATAGCTGAATTTTATGAAAATAGGAGTAGAGCAAAAGTAGAAATAATTAAATGGATTGCTGCAATTAAATAGAACCTAAGATCAGCAAATATTACACAAAGTGAAATTCAGGATAGAGGCTGTTTCAGACACAACGTTAACGTTTGGAAGGTTGGCCAGAGAGAAAAATGTAGGAAGACTGGAACAACTTGATCTGATGGAAGGAAAAAAGCTCATAGCGAAATAATGAAATTAGTATGGGTGCAAAGGAAGGCTAACAACAACAAACGCGTCTAATTGTACTTCGCGTGGTCCACCAGGGCCCATACTTGAATAATATAATATAATATATATATATATATATATATATATATATATATATATATATATATATATATATATATATATATATATATATATATATGTTCACTGGGATTATTTTTCGGTTCAAATTCATTTCGATGCATTTTCTGTTTCTCAGCGTAATTGTACAATTCGCATTACCTTTCGGTGAATATATATATAAAGATTTGTTGTGTTTTGAGTAAAAACAAAAAAAAAATTTGCAATATCATCATATTTTATATTATTATTTCAGAGATAAATGAAAAACGAGCCGAACGCACGGCAAAGGAACGAAATAGCAAACGAATCTTCCAAAGAATATATCGAGTACGAGGGTCGGTCGAAGAGTTCTTGGTTTAACACAGAGAACGTTCGACGAAGTAACTATATGAGGCGAAGTTTCAAACAGATCGAGATCGACATGTTTAGACATGTTCTGAAAAATTTTTAAAACTGAAGTTCTACCTATTATAAAGTAATTTGTTTCATTCGATTTAACCCTGTCGGGGGTTAACCACATGAAACAATAAAATTGTATAAATTCAAAGGATTATTCCCCTTCGTTTTTGATATGCTCGAAGCGGTCGGGACACCCAAAAACCGCTACGATCGACACAATGACCATGTCCACGATGTTGAAAAAACTCTCCGTTCAATGGGTGCCACGTTTGGTAACAGTCGACCAAAAACAGATTCGAATGAACACTTCTCGAGTGTGCTTAGATTTGTTTAATTGCGATTATGCTGAGCTCTTTCGACATTTTATAACAATATAGGTAAAGCGATTCACCATTATTCACCAGAAGTAAAGCAGCACTCCAAACAATGGATGAGGGCAAGTGCAATTACGAGAAAGAAAGCGAAAAAATTAAAAATTCCCAAAACTTTATATTTTTTTAGTCAGACCGAAAATTTTCACCCGCATACAGGGTGTCCCAACAGTGCAATATCGGTTGATATCTTGATAATGGCTGGATATAGAGAAAAAGTTTAAGTACAAGAGTTGTACAACTAAATAGGCTGCATAATTGAAAATTAATTTTATTTATACAGAGTGTCTAACAAAACCTTGGCGGGGTATAGTTTTGTTGTTTTCTTATTCAACACCCTATATATTCATCCATTTTTGCATTGTGCTATTAATACTAAACATATTCTAACATATGACCTATATCTAAACCCAATTGTTTTACCGATATTTGCGCCTTTTTGTAAAAAATATCGAAGTTGCATACTCTAATTTTGCACAGTCATATCTCAATTAGTTTTTGATATAGGATTATAATTTTTGGTAGGAATATTAATGAAACTATGACTTAACTTTTAATGCAAACAAAATTTGTCTACGTTATACAGAGTGTCCAGGATAACTGAGATAAATGAAAAAAATTCAGAACATATCTCAAGTCCTTTTTAAACGAAATGCCTAATATTATTTCATATTCCTAAAGCAAAATTCTTCTATTTTTGTTAAATATGTCCTATACCTATCGGTCATATTTTCCGCGATTTTTACATGTTTGTTTTTAATATTTCGTTTTCAGGTCAATCTTTGGGTGTCCCATAAATTAATTGATATCAACTTCCCTCCTCAACTCCTTATGCATTTTTTTGTCACATGACAGTTTAACTTAGTAAACTTGTACTATGTTTTAAACCCAAAGTTAATGGTAAGGTTTTAAAGGCACCCGTATAACACTTAATCAAGTTATTTTGAAGTTGATGTCGTGCTGTTGAGCTACACGAGGCAAAAATTGTATTTAAGAAAATTGCTAGATGAATGTGAAGAAATATTAATATATGTAATGTTATATGAAAGACTGATTTAAATCATGAAGAGGTGCTGATTATAATATATGAAATTTTGATTTTTAATCTGGCGATGGTGAAGTACGGCAAACTGGTTTGTTTTGTTAACAGGAATATGGTAGAGAATCACAATGTATTCCATACATTGTTGTATTTAATCCTTTAGGATCATTATCTGTAGTCCAAGATTAATATTGCCTCTTACCAGTAGGCACTGTGCAACTGACTATTGGTAATTGAGCTATATTTGAATGTTCTAATCCAACATAGCATTTTTTTAGGAGAATCTTGTTTTGGCTTATTTACTTACTATGGTCGATGATGAGTCAAATCAATTCTTCTATTGGAACCTTCGATATGAAACATTAAACTGGAAGAGATTTTCCCCTAAACACCAAATCACTTTTAGAAAACTGCTCGACGCGCGACCAATCTAAACAATCTAAAACTAAACTATGGTCTATTTTCAACCGTATTAGGTACAACCGTACCTAATGAAACGTGTAAACATTATGAACCGTGAAGATGACCGTTATATTAATAATTGAAAAAGTGTATTGAACGAAATAGGTCCTTTATCCCGGTTCACGGTTTTCTTACATTTTTCTATTTGAATGTTTTCATACGCATCCAAAGCCCTATTATTACTTGCACTTGAAAAAAGTCTTAAATTACTAATACCTATATATTGTGGTCATGTTCGAGTGCATGATGCCAACACGAGGTTTTTCATTTCTCCCATATCTAATGTGACCAATGTGTTCTTTGTATTTGGTTAATATGAATCTTTTAGTTTGCCAAATATACCTCCGATCACAATTTTGAACTAATTTCGTAAATCACCGCCTTTTCATGTTGATTTACTTTATCCTTGGATTACAAAGGACTTCTCTTAATTTATTATATGGTTTGTAGACAACCTAAGTAATTGCACTTTTTTCAAAATCTTGTCTAGCCGTCATGTTAATTGGGCCCCAAAACGGTATTACTACGAATTAATTTTTATTCTGATCGTTTTGAAAAGTCAAAGATTCACTTGGGAAGCCATTCACTTGTGACACCTCTCTAATTAATTTTAATTCTTTGTTATAATTATCTTTGCTTAAAGAAAAATTGATTAATTTACCATAAAATTTAAGCTAGGCGTCTTATTTTGGAAACTATGATTCCAATCGTTATGGTTAGGTTCACTGATTTTCCTGGTTTATGAATTTTTGGTGAAGCATATAATCTTGTCACTTTTAAATTTGAAATATGCAGATTATTTTTCAGAGAAGGAGAAATAAGGCTGTTACAAGATTTCAATATATCTCTCTTCATTAACTATTTTTTACAATGAATTCCTATTTAATCGTTTTGAATTAATTACCGTCTTGAATTCATTTTTCAACACGTTTAAAATAATCAGATTTATCCATTACTACAATCTTCTCTCTACTCTCTTCTCTCGCAGATGCTTGACAGTCTTAGAAACACTTGGTATATCTTGATTTTTATTTGAAATGCGTATGAAAACATTGAAATAGAAAAATCTAAGAAAACAACCAACAAGGATAAAGGACCTATTTCGTTCAGTTACCTTTTTCAACTGTTAATGTAACGCTCAGTTAACTTCATGGTTCATGATTTTTTACACGCTTCATTAGGTGTGGTTGTAATATAAATAGCCCTTGGTTAATTTTAGAATTAGATTAAATCATTTCCTGATAACACGGTTAGCGAAACGCGCGTCGAGAAGTTTTATAAAATTAATTTGGTGTTTAATGGTAAATCTCTTCGAGTTTGATGAGTCAAATGTTAAACAGAAGAAAGGATATTCTTTTATAGTCAGAATATGAGTCAAATCTTATTACCAGATTGATGGTTTGGGGTCGAATTAGTATATGCAGTACCACTCTTTTAGCATTCATTCAGGTCATTTAAATTCTAAAATGTACCTTAACGGAATTCTGTACTTAGTTGCTTTATCATACTCGCAAGGACTGAATAATTACATCATTTCAATCTCATCCCCATCTTGGACAGTTGGATAAATTACGATTCCTGCAAAACCAACACCAATCGTTGTTTCTTTTAGCCTACATGGTTACATATGCTAAATAATAAATTATTTGTCATTTTGAAATTGGATAGAATTGAACTGAATTCCTGGATGGATTATCTTCTCCTTCGCTCATGAATATGTTTAAGATGATTCTGTAACATAATATATTCTCTGCCCAATGGGGTATAAAAAATGAATTAACTGCTTTTCCAACGCAATACATCGATATGGTGTCTTTCAGTTCGGTCTATAACCTAAGTTTTTTATTATTGTCTATAACAAATAATGTATAATTTATGGTACCGGTGGTGCCTAAGGTGCTAGTACGGTGCAGCGATGCGTGGTCAACTTGCTTATGGTGTATATGTATATAATATGTCAGTATATTTTGATTTGTTCTCCAGACAAGATAAAATACGACATCTGTGTCTCCAATTGCTGAATATCTGTAGTGTCGACGTCTTTCTAGCACACAAAATAATTCAATACTTTATATAGGAAGTCACCGTTATTAATGGATGAAAAAATTGAAACTATGATTTTACAATTGTCTAATGCAAACATTTTTTACTGGTTACTATATTTGTGAGTTTATAGAATATTAAATGTTTATTCTGATACATTTTCTAATATTCATAAAGTTGCTATAAGTACATTACCGAAACACTATCGAGGTTATTCCTGTTATTATAAAAAATAGTATAAAAACCGACTCTTATTTGGCACATCAATATAATTGCGGTAAATACGTACCCTATATATGCAAAATATAATTACAGAATATGTGGAGATTTAAAAATTACATTATATTAAGATGTTTAAGATCATTTCAGATATTGAAAACTCTGAGAGCTGATAATAATGAGGACTGTCGAAGGAATGGAGTTGTCACTTTTCTAGCTTGAAAGGATGACTTTGTACCTTTCGTCCCTTTTCAGGTGTAAATATCGACCTTGTTCACGAACTATTAAAATGTGGTAATCAATTTCAATATCAAAAATATCCTATTGCTCATAGTTACCCAGTTATATTCCATTAAACTTTCTACACATTATATATAATTTAAAAATTTTCCAAAGCAGAAGCCATATAATCATCCAAATCTTCTACGTACGAACGACAATACGTACGAACGATACCGACGAAATAACTCACGAGTTATTTCTTTTATACAAACGTCTCATTTTTTTTATTACGAAAACACTTTTGTTGTCTATTGCTTTGATTCTTTGAAGTAGTTTTAACATTTGATATGACCGCGTTTCACTACTGTTTTAACTGCTTTTTTGCGTTAGTATAGAATGATCAATTCAAATCTCATAATTTTAATTGTAAATCGGTTGAATCGGAAATCCTTTTTGATCATATCTGCTATTCGATATAGGGTTTTTATCTGGATTAATGTTACTAAAATGAAATTCACCCATCAATTATTTTGATTGAAGCGAATAACTTCTTCAACCTTTATAAATGTTGTCTAATTTGATACTAAACATTACTTTATGCAGACTATTCCTCGGAGGTAGAATTTTTTAGTTTAATAGCCTTGTATTGTTGGGAAAAAACATCTAAATACATTTAATTTTAAGGTCATGTAACTAAATTGAAATTATATAAATTGATTATATATAGTTTTAGTGATATAATTACTTTTAATAAGTTATTAGTTATTAATGTTAATGTTAAAGTATTTTTATTTTGAAATTTCCAGAATTTTGTACTTTTGATACCTGAAAATGACTTGATTGAAAAAGTAATTGATTTTTCACTTGGTTGATTTTAATATTTATTATAAATCTGTTTTAGAAAGTTGAGCTGATCATGAAAGTTGAGTTGAGTTGATCATGAAAGATCACTAAATTCATATATTCATTTAACGATATGCGTATGTTGGATTCAAAATTGTTCTCCATATTTTAAGAGACACCCGTAGGGGCACATACTACTTGTGCCCTAAATTTGAGAGCAAAAGTAGGTCGACAATTTGGCAATTCCAAGAGTACTAATTTATTTATGGGAAATTTTCAAAGTTGAAGGAATTATAGGAGGTGGATTATTTTTTAGTTTAACACTCTTGTATTGTTGGGAAAAAATTATCTAAATAAATTTAGATTTATGTAAATATATTGAAATTATATACCTGTAGTGATATAACTTCTTTTAATAATTTATTAGTTTTTAATGTTAATGTTAAAGTGTTTTTAAATTTCCACTTCCAGTGACTTGATATTGAAAAAGTGATCGACTTGTCACTCAGTTGATTTTAATATTTATGATAAATCTGTTTTAGAAAATTGAGCCTGCATGATCAAATTCATCAATAAATATACTGACATACTGAATAAGTGACATAGGAAAAGGAACATCGAGGAATAATAATGAAATTTTAAAAACTATTTTATAGATTTATTGCTAAACAGTACAACTGATTAAAATTTGAAGATCTAATTACTATGAGTTAGAGAGCTAGAATCAGTAGTGGGTGGATCGCCCTCCACTTTGTATGCATTCATGGAGGCGCCTAGGTATTGATCTAATTAGATAATCAATTTCCTCTTGAGGCACAGTGTCTCATCCTACTTGAATTTCACCTAGTGTTTCACCACCCTAGCGCCTCCAACGTAGGCAATCTGAACAATCTTCAACCTCGGTGGTCAAGGCAGTAAATTTATTTGGGCTTCTTCAAAATGACCTGCAAGCCGTGGGCGTACATTATCCTGCTCGAAAAGTGGATTTGGAAGTGTTCGAAGGTAGGGTAATAAATGGGGTCTACAATTTCTTCGACATACCGCTGAGCCGTCACACTCCCTCGGACAAAAACTATAGCTGACCTACTCCCATGTGCTCCAAAGCATAACACCCACCGTACTATGTACGTGCTTTGATGTACGTATGATGTACGAGTACGCGATATCTTCTTACACGAGCACGGCTGTCATAACTACCTATACAGAAGCGGGACTCGTCACTAAAAACAATACAATTCCATTCCGCATCCCACTGATGTCTTTCTCTGCACCACTCCAGCCATTGATGCCGATGTTCTGCCGTTAAAGGTAAAGCCAGATGGTCTGTATGAAACGAACCTAAAATATCTAATTCTGCGGTACATTACTCGCATTCCAATTAACCTTCCATGCTCTTCGTACCACTGGTTGGCAATTCTTCGTGGACCTTCTTCGGCCCACGCTCGCCAAATTCTCAACACTGTGTGGACAGTCCTATTCATTCTTCTTCCAATTTCCCGAAAAAATAATCCGGCTTATGTTAGACTTACAACGCGGCTCCTCTCAAATTGTGTCAACTGGCGATAATGTGTAGGTCTTCGCATTCAAGGCATGATAACTTTTTTAAAGAAATTAAATTGCAGAAAAACAAATCACTGTCAAATCGCAAAAGTACTAAATATATCTTTAAACAAAAAGTGACAGTGCAAAAAAAAAGTTTTTATATGAACAAGTGTTTCGTTGCTTTGGCTGAATTTTTGATCATTTATTTCTAAAGTTACCAGAAACAAGTATACAAAATGTAATTAAAATATAAACACTTTTATTGGATTACTTTTTTATGCCACTTAGTATATATTAATTTAACGATATTGGTATGTTTAATGCAAAATTGTTCTCAATATTTTAAATGCACATACTACTTGTGCTCTAAATAGAGCAAAAATAGGTCGACAAATTGAATTGAAGAAATTAATTATTTTAACATTACAGAGGTAAAACATCCGGTTCTCATTTCTCACTACGTATCGTGGAGGAGAAAATCAGAGTTTTTTTGTAGAACGTCAAACAGGACTTATCTGAAGATTGATGTGGTTTGAAGTGGAATTAGCATTACAAGTAGAACCCTTTTGGTATTCATGTAAACTTGTAAACTGTAAATGGTTGTAAAGTGTTAACACGAGAAGAGTACAAAGTCATTTGAATTACCTCCAACTGAGCGATTTTGAGAAGGTTTTTATCGTTGAAATTTATGAGGTAGAAATTCCATTTCGTGAAATTGCTAGGTGGATTTAAATGAATATTGCGAGCTATATTCCTTACTGCATAAACCAGTCTCCAGAATGTAGCTAACATCGCAGAGGTGAAACATCCGATTCTCATTTCTCACTACGTATCGTGGAGGAAAAAATCAGATTTTTTTGTAGAACGTCAAACAGGACTTATCTGAAGATTGATGTGGTTTGAAGTGGAATTAGCATTACAAGTAGAACCCTTTTGGTATTCATGTAAACTTGTAAACTTGTAAATGGTTGTAAAGTGTTAACACAAGAAGAGTACAAAATCATTTGAATTACTTCCAACTGAGCGATTTTGAGAAGGTTTTTATCGTTGAAATTTATGAGGTAGAAATTCCATTTCGTGAAATTGCTAGGTGGATTTAAATGAATATTGCGAGCTATATTCCTTACTGTATAAACCAGTCTCCAGAATGTAGCTAACATCGCAGAGGTGAAACATCCGATTCTCATTTCTCACTACGCATCGTGGAGGAGAAAATCAGAGTTTTTTTGTAGAACGTCAAACAGGACTTATCTGAAGATTGATGTGGTTTGGAGTGGAATTAGCATTACAAGTAGAACCCTTTTGGTATTCATGTAAACTTGTAAACTTGTAAATGGTTGTAAAGTGTTAACACGAGAAGAGTACAAAGTCATTTGAATTACTTCCAACTGAGAGTTTTTGACCAGGTTTTTATCGTTGAAATTTATGAGGTAGAAATTCCATTTCGTGAAATTGCTAGGTGGATTTAAATGAATATTGCGAGCTATATTCCTTACTGCATAAACCAGTCTCCAGAATGTAGCTAACATCGCAGAGGTGAAACATCCGATTCTCATTTCTCACTACGTATCGTGGAGGAGAAAATCAGAGTTTTTTTGTAGAACATCAAACAGGACTTATCTGAAGATTGATGTGGTTTGGAGTGGAATTAGCATTACAAGTAGAACCCTTTTGGTATTCATGTAAACTTGTAAACTTGTAAATGGTTGTAAAGTGTTAACACGAGAAGAGTACAAAGTCATTTGAATTACTTCCAACTGAGAGTTTTTGACCAGGTTTTTATCGTTGAAATTTATGAGGTAGAAATTCCATTTCGTGAAATTGCTAGGTGGATTTAAATGAATATTGCGAGCTATATTCCTTACTGCATAAACCAGTCTCCAGAATGTAGCTAACATCGCAGAGGTGAAACATCCGATTCTCATTTCTCACTACGCATCGTGGAGGAGAAAATCAGAGTTTTTTTGTAGAACGTCAAACAGGACTTATCTGAAGATTGATGTGGTTTGGAGTGGAATTAGCATTACAAGTAGAACCCTTTTGGTATTCATGTAAACTTGTAAACTTGTAAATGGTTGTAAAGTGTTAACACGAGAAGAGTACAAAGTCATTTGAATTACTTCCAACTGAGAGTTTTTGACCAGGTTTTTATCGTTGAAATTTATGAGGTAGAAATTCCATTTCGTGAAATTGCTAGGTGGATTTAAATGAATATTGCGAGCTATATTCCTTACTGCATAAACCAGTCTCCAGAATGTAGCTAACATCGCAGAGGTGAAACATCCGATTCTCATTTCTCACTACGTATCGTGGAGGAGAAAATCAGAGTTTTTTTGTAGAACATCAAACAGGACTTATCTGAAGATTGATGTGGTTTGGAGTGGAATTAGCATTACAAGTAGAACCCTTTTGGTATTCATGTAAACTTGTAAACTTGTAAATGGTTGTAAAGTGTTAACACGAGAAGAGTACAAAGTCATTTGAATTACTTCCAACTGAGAGTTTTTGACCAGGTTTTTATCGTTGAAATTTATGAGGTAGAAATTCCATTTCGTGAAATTGCTAGGTGGATTTAAATGAATATTGCGAGCTATATTCCTTACTGCATAAACCAGTCTCCAGAATGTAGCTAACATCGCAGAGGTGAAACATCCGATTCTCATTTCTCACTACGTATCGTGGAGGAGAAAATCAGAGTTTTTTTGTAGAACGTCAAACAGGACTTATCTGAAGATTGATGTGGTTTGAAGTGGAATTAGCATTACAAGTAGAACCCTTTTGGTATTCATGAATCATCCAGTTTACATATAAACTTGTAAACTTGTAAATGGTTGTAAAGTGTTAACACGAGAAGAGTACAAAGTCACTTGAATTACTTCCAACTGAGCGATTTTGAAAAGGTTTGTATCGTTGAAATTTAGGAGGTATGAATTCCTTCTAGAATATTAGATTTGTCTGCATATTGCAGTAGTTGCAATACGATTCCTGAAAGAGGCTAACATCAGTATCCTCCATTGACCTACATGAATGCACAATCTATCGCATATTATAACCCTACAATGAATTTTTATCAGCTGGATAAAGCCTAACTGCATTTGCTTGGAATAAACTCCCTCAGGAGTCAATAGTGCATCTCATTCGAAGCCTTGCTCATCTACTTACACTCCTTAGTGAAGTGTTTGTCTCTGCATTTTTTAGGCAAATAACTAACAAATTGGCAGTTGCAAAACACATCACAACTTGGCTGACATCTGAAATTGGATCTTAACTGACTCATGTAGGAAACTGTAGATATTCTTATTTTATTTAGAGACAATTAGTTGTACAATAGCCGTTGCTCTGCATTATTTGGTGGTCCACCTTTCCATATGGACTGGATGAAAGCCCAGCTGCAATCATCCGCAAGAATGTATTGCAGTCGGATTATATTATTTTGAAGAACTGAGATAAAATCAGATAAATTATCATCATACCTTGTCATATATTTTATCAGTTTCGTCACATTAATTAAACCCAAAATTAAGAAATAAAATTAAAACTTAAACGAATAATTTTATAATATTTTATACATATCAGCTTATCAAAGCAATTAATTCTGTATTTTAAGTCACTTTTTTGATTCATGTACTATCAAATTGAACTGTTTTGGTATTCAGTAGGATTTAAAACTGTTTTACTATCCAATTTGATTTAAATGTCAGTCTGTTATTTCAGGTTTTACTAATTATGTTTCAAAATCGGATTTCACTGATTAGAAAATAAAATTTCTAATATATTGACTTGTTTGTCATTTTTTGCATTCACATTTGCATTTGCAAATTGTAAAATAAACTTTTTTTTTTGTTTCTATAATATACATTTCATAGATACGAGGGTCGTTTTAGATATTTGGAAATATTGACTAACTACCGCAATTTCAAACAAGAAGAAAAAAAGCTGGATATCTGGAAAGCAAACATTTTGGGAAATATTTTGGGTGGTGTCAGAATAACAGGAGGTACATGGAGAAGACGAAGAAACACAGATGTAATGAGCATTTATAAGTAGCCGAATATAACAAGATATTTTGATCACAAAGGGTTGAGCACAAATATGGTTGGGCTACATAATTCGGATACCAGAACATGAATTGTTTTTTGAGAATATTATATTATTATATTATATTATAATATTATATTTTATTATTATTATTCACGTATAGGCCCTGGTGGACCACGCGAAGTACAGTTAGAGGCGTTTGTTGTTGTTAGCCTTCCTTTGGGCTCATACTAATTTCATTCTTTCGCTATGAGCTTTTTTCCTTTCGTCAGATCAAGTTGTTCCAGTCTTCCTACATTTTTCTCTCTGGTCAACCTTCCAAACATTAACCTTGTGTCTGAAACAACCTCTATCCTGAATTTCACTTTGTGTAATATTTGCTGATCTTAGGTCCGCTTTAATTGCAGCAATCGATTTAATTATTACTACTTTAGCTCTACTCCTATTTTTATAAAATTCGACCATTTGTCTAGTTAGCCTACTCGGATTCATCCGTTTTATGTGTCCGTAAAACTGAAGTTTTCTTTTTCTCATATCGCTATGTATATCTGTGTATTGTTTGATTTCTTGGTTGTCTCGAAGTGGGTATGTTGTGCTATTTATTTGTTTGGGGCCTAAGATTTTTTTTATGCTTTTTCTTTCCTTTTTTTCAATGTCCTCGATGTCCCTCTTTCTATTCAAAATTAGCGTTTCTGCCCTATATAGACATTCTGGCTTAATAACTGTGTTGTGTTTAGATATACATTTTTTGTTGTAAATATTTTCTGTAAGTTTCAATGCCGTTTCTATTTTTTGACATCTACCCTTATTGGCCGCTTTTTCCAACCTATTTTCCATGATTATTTCACCCAAATATTTGAATTGAGACACTCGTTTGATGTTACCATATTTTGTTTTTATATATATATATATATATATATATATATATATATATATATATATATATATAATATATATATATATATATATATATATATATATATATATATATATATATATATATATTTATATATATATATATATATATATATATATATATATATATATATATATATATAATATATATATATATAAATATATATATATATATATATATATATATATATATATATATATATATATATATATATATATATATATATATATATATATATATAAATATATATATATATATATATATATATATATATATATATATATATATTATATTTTATTTATATATATTATTATTTATATATATATATATATATATATATATATATATATATATATATATATATATATATATATATATATATATATATATATATATATATATTATTATTATTATTATTAGGTGCGTATAGACTGCTGGCACTGTTGACTTGACTCCTTGTATGTACGTAAGAATTCTGTTGGTGAGTCTTGTCGGTGGGAGTCTACTGATATGTCCATATAATTTCAACCTTCTTTTTCTTATGTCCGCCGCTACGTTGGACATTCTCTCTGTGGTCTTTCTAAAATGTAGTCTGTATCCTTCCTCTGTCAGTTTTGGGCCGAGAATTTTCCTCCTATTTTTGCGTTGTTCTTTTAGTTTGTTTTCTATGCCGCTTTTTCTATGGAGCGTAAGTGTCTCGCTTGCGTATAGTACCTCTGCTTTGATTACTGTATTGTAGTGTCTTATTTTTGCGTGTGTGGATAGGCATTTCTTATTGTAGATATTGTGTGTATTGCCGTATGCCCTCTTCATCTTCTGCAATCGAGTCTTCTGTGCTATCTTCTCTCCTCCTGTGGGTTCGAGGATCTCGCCCAGGTATTTGAATACCAAATTGTGGACATTTAATTTTGAGCAGAATAATTCGTAGGCCAACTTTCTCTGCACATTCCTTGAGGACTTCGATCTGTTTGGTTGCCCTTTTTTCATTGTCTGCGAGTATGGCTAGGTCGTCTGCGAAGGTTAGGCATGATATTTCTATATTGTTCTTGGTTCGTCCGAGTCGTATTGGTTTCCAGTGTCCTTGATTTTTTAGTTCCGTTTCCCATTCCCTTATGACTTTGTCCAGGGCCAGGTTGAAGAGGAGTGGGGATAACCCATCTCCTTGGCGTACTCCGGTTTTAATCAGGATATATATATATATATATATATATATATATATATATATATATATATATATATATATATATAAGGGTATTCCATTAAGAGGTTTCGAATGTTGGTAACGAATAAAAGAAACGTTTCATAACATACCTGAAAGTTATTTATGGCAGTGCGAAGCTGGATAGTGTACAATTATACGTGGAATACAACATCTGACCGCAACTACTTCTCTGGCAGCTCACAATTCTTCTGTTGAAATTCTCGATTACTGCTGAACACATTTGCGGAGTTATGTCAGGAATTATTCGCCTAATTTCTTCTTTCAACTGTTGAACGGTTTGCGGATTATTTTCGTAAGCTTTGCTCTTCACATAGCCGCAGAAAAAATAGTCTAGCGGCGTCAAGTCGCATGACCTTGGTGGCCAATTTACGTCCCCATTCCGGGAGATCAGCCTCCCTTCAAACTGTGTACGCAATAAAGTCAATGTATTACGTGCTGTATGACATGTCGCACTTCCGTTCTTCCGTTTACTGTAACAGCTCGTTCATCTTCATCTTCAAAAAAATACGGTCCAATGATACCCTCAGCCCAAAAACCTCACCAAACTGTGACACGTTGAGCATGCATCGGGATTTCGTGGATTTCTCTAGGATTTTCATTGCTCCAGATGCGACAATTTTGTTTATTTACGTAACCGTTTAAGTGGAAATGAGCTTCGTCACTGAAAATGATTTTATCGCAAAAATTATTGTCATTTGCCTTCATCTGTAGGATCCAATTGGCAAATGCACGGCATTGCCCATGGTCGGCTGGCTTTAGCTCCTGTGTTAGCTGAATTTTGTAAGGACAGGAGAGGCTGATCTCCCGGAGTGGGGAATAGGTAAATAACTTTCAGGTATGTTATGAAACGTTTCTTTTATTCGTTACCAACATTCGAAACCTCTTAATGAAATAACCGTTATATTAGCTCTACAGACCGAGTTGGCCCATGACTTGGTCTGATTTGGTCACCCAACCAGATTGAGATCGCGACCCATGTCGCTTAATTTCAGTTATAGAGAACTGATGTTCGACGCGAAGCGGCTAGCCTTTGGCCTTGGGCTTAGCCTTTGAGATTATCCTCAGCCATTGTCTATCCACATCAGTATGATTGTTTCTTCACCCTGCTTTCAACTCGCGCGGTCCTGACCTATTTTAACGCGTTGTATTGTGTACGATTCCATTTTTATAAATGTCATACATTACACTTCTGGAATGAGACTATACCTAGGCAAATTGGCACCGCTATGTGTGTTTTATTCAAAAACTTTAAAAACCGCTCAATTTGAAAGATCTGTTATATATCTTTTGAATGTGAAGGTCAGTCAATCATAATTTTGTATGTTTTGATAAAGCGGCGATATAACTTGACAAAACATTAGTGAATACCGTGGTTGATGATAATGAATGTTTTAGAGGTAAAACATAAACTATGGTACCAGAGGTTAACCCTCAAGAGAAGCCGTATGTCTTTGATTATTAATATCTTTTGATTAAATTATCCAATTTAATAATTTTTCTAAATTTAAACCTCAATCGGTATAGAAAAAGACTATATCTATAGAATGTTCCAAAAAATAATAGTATTCCTAATACCCTCGAAAAAATCAGCAAATATAAAAAAAAAGTTAAAATGAGGTGTTCTATTCAAACTATCATATCTAGGCGAAGTTAATAGATAAAAACTTTCTTCCAACCATAAAAGGGGACTTAATGTACTTTCAGATACTTATTACATAATTTAGCTTTATTTTAAAAACTATTTTTATTTATTTAGGTAAAGTTCACTGGTATGATGCTTTCATTCTCTTTGTCGTCGAAAATATCACCTGCCTCATATAACGCTTCTACTTCAGACGTATAGCGAATACGAGAATGCGTGTTCATTTTGAGCTAAATAGAAAATGAAAGAAAAATAAATGTTAAAAAAATTGAAAATCAAAGTTTAAAAAAAAATACTATAGAAAATATAATATTTATTATTTACAGTTTGTGGTAACAAACCATGTCAAGATAAAAAAAACACATTATTTTGTGCCAGAACTGATATATTTTTGTTAGTATTTACATTTTAAGATAGCTACAGTGGGGGATCTGTAGTGGGAATAGTAAAAATGTTTTCCCCACTCAAAGTCATCCCCTCAACGTGACCATTTATAAGGGAGAACCACTTTTAATTCACCCCTGAGTATCCCTTATCCAGTGCTTCTCTTGAGGGTTAAGAATGAATATATTTAATGTTCCATACATCATTCACATCAATTTGCTAAAATTCACAAAGGAGATGCATTGATGGATTCCACACAATTTCAATCAGGAAAACAAACGATACATATTTCATACAGAAATATAGTTATTAGTGTATCAGGTCGGTTGAAAAGCTTAGCCTGACATACACCAGAAGTTATTTAAGAATTTTTTTCAATGTAGTCACAATTACAATGTAATGCAATTTATTTACACCAGCGATATTATAATTTTTTAATATTTTCAATATAATGTGATTTGTCCAACTCTGCAATGTAAGCAATTGTCTCAGCTTAGATCTCATCATTTGAAGCCAGTCTTCGCCCAACGAATTATTGTTTCATAATTAGGGAGAGGAAGTTATCAGTGTAGCGAAATCAGCAGCCATTTTCAGCAGATTTTAAAACTTTAAATTTTGTTCAAATCAGAAAAAAATCAGATAAACGTACGAGTCTGAAACTTCACAGCACTTTATTTAGTCATGTTTCACCACCTCCGTGTCAAATCGAGAACATTTTGAATGACCCTCGTACTAGATTCAAAAATGAAAGAGGTTTTGTTTTCTCTTTGAACTTATGTATCTAATGAGATATGAAATATGTATATTACGAGCTCCTAAAAAAGGCCTTATATTGACAGTGACAGCAATTAAGTGATTTTGTAACATGATGCGCTCAAACATGTGTCGCAAAAAATGCCAGAGCCATCATCTGTAGGTTGTGTTGTACATTTTTTGGTCAGTTTATTCATCGCTTCGTCCTATATGAATACGAGATCTTGTTCTGCTACTTACTTCGGTCATTTCCGCTTGGCTAATGAATATTTTACAAAAATAGTTGATAAAGTTGACAAAGCATCTGCGGATTTATATAGTTAATATCATAAAGTATTTCTCGCGCTGGCATTCAGTTGCTAAAAAGGTCGACTTATGTCATCGAAAATAAAGAAATATATTATATTTGCATTTTGCATAATATATTTGAATTGCTTTTTTTTCTGAATAAATTTTGAGTTTTATAAAAAAACTTATTCCTTTCAAACTTGAAATATTTGATTTTTAAAAAAACGTTTATTAATTACTAGGATAATAATTTTTTACATTCACTAATAATGCTAGTAATAAAGTATACAACTGTTACTTTAACATTCTACAACCGTTCTTCTCGTGGGAATAATGATACGTGACGATGCTGCTCTGTAAAGAGCTGGTATGTAATGGGAAATGCTGATAATGCTCTTCTTCGTGAGACGCAGTATGTAAATCTTCCCGTCCAAGATGAAAGTACATTTTATGGTTTCTGTTTCAGGGGTTAAAAGTCGATTTTTTCTACTGGATTGGGTTGATTGTTTTTCGATTTCGATTTGGTTTTTAGCTTTCTGAGGCAGTAATTTTATAATATAAGATAATTGCAATCATTATGAATATATAAATTAATATAATCTAGAAGCTGGTGTGGTTCACGTCAACAGTGGTTGAGAGTTCTTCCAGGTCTTCTTCTTGATTATTCAGTTTGGATTTCGTCAAGTGCATATTACTATAATATAATAAACTGCACATTTCAAATCCAAAAGTGCCAAGATTATATCTTCTATCAAAAATTCATAAATCTCGAAAATCAATGACACCAATTGTTGTGTATCAGTCACTGATTCTCCAACATACAACTTGGCTAACTGGCTTGGCAAAGGTTGGTAAACGAATTTGAAAATTTGCCAAACCAAATACCTATCTGTTGTTTGATGAACTAAATAACATTCAAAGAATGAGTCAAAAACTCCAGAATATCCCGATTCCACATACCTTGAAATATCTGACGGAGTTACTGGAGTTAAACGGTTTCAATAACAAGATTATTTCTGAGTACAAGAATACCTATAAAGCAATATTGTTTTCAGCTTAATAACAGAATTTACGAAAAACAAGAAGGAATCGCATTGGGTAATTCCCTTTTACCGTTCTTAGCGAACTTATTCATGAGTAAATTTAAATCCGAAGCGAAGGATTAATTCAGTGACTTTCCGAAGGCATAGTTAAGATATGTGGATGACGTTTTTGCAATTTTCGATTCAAAAAATTAAAACATAGATTTTGTTTAACATAAATGGTAAATCCTAAAACATAGTATTCACGTATGAACTAAAAAAAAATGATAATTTTTCGATGTTTTAGTCAGTAGAAACAATAAAAATAGGTTAGATTTTGATATTTTTAGAAAAAACACCACCACTCAATTAACATGAGGGCTAGACAAGATTTTGAAAAAAGTTGACATTAAGGTTGTCTACAAACCATATAATAAATTAATTCGTGGGTAATCCAAAGGATAAAGCAGATCACCATGAAAAGTCGGGGATTTATCAAATTAGTTGTGAAGATTGTGATCGAAAGTATATTAAGCAAACTAAAAGATAAATATTTGACCTCATGACCATCATATAGATACTAATAATTTAAAATTTGTTAAAAGTGTAAGTTATATAGAAATAATTAAGATAACCTTGAACCGGAATAAAGGATCTATTCCGATGATCTCCTGATGTTTCTAACATGGTGAGCGAAACGCGCGTCGAAAAGTTTTTTAAAAGTGATTTGGTGTTTATTGGTAATCTCTTTGAGTTTAGTGTTTCGCACCGAAGGTTCCAATAGAAGAAATTATTTCATCGTTGGCTTTCAGGTAGATGGAATTCAGATGGTGGATTGAATATTGATTGGTGACAGGTAACTTGATTTATAGGTGTCTAATTTAATTCAACTTAGGTGGATTTTCCACTTTTCCAACTTGGTTGCATTTCTATATGGTAGGAACCATATAAGGGTTTGTTGGTAATGTTGGTAATGTTTTGGTAAGGGTTGTTACTTTTATGACACATAATTTGATGTTGAAAGCAACAAAGCATTACGCATTTCCACAGTACAAGGGTTGATTGCACACAGCACAACTTTGATCAATTCTTCTATTGGACTGTGTGGAACCGTGTCATCAGGAATTATCAGGAGATGATATAATCTAAAAACGTGAATTGTGCATCGAAAAGTGAAAAAAAGTGAAAAAAGTGGTGTTTAGTGCTAAATCTTGTCGAGTTTAATGTAACTTTGACTTAATTTGTACACCTATTGTTTTGAAGAAAATGAAATAAACTTTGCTTTTTATTCGATTATCTTTAGAATAATATTGTATTATCTGTATTAAATAAATGCAAGGGTATTTCGATTTCTTAGAGATGAATATTTTTTGACATATATTTTATGATTTATTAGTTTATCGTGAACTATTACACTCGTATTATTCGCTATTCGCTGAATAATTCTTTTAGGTTAAAGTCAAAATTAAATTACGAAGTATCAAATGATCAACAGCTGCCTAGTAGTACGTATCGGTCGTTTTGTTTATGAAGTTAAGTCAATCGTGCTCGAAACAATACCGCAAAACTTAGTCATCTGTTTGTGTCAAACTTTACATTCCGATGGTGCCAGTCCTAACGTTTTGCTATAATCGACCAATCAATTTAACCTGCAGTGTTTTGGCTATGTATGGGCCGCCTTAAAAGTCTATTGAATAACTGATACGAGATGGTATTGGTAAATAGTTGGCCTTGAATATTTCCTGTTGACAAAAATATACTGGATATTTAAATGCAGCATTATGAAAAATATGTTTTATGTACATGTATTACAGGGTCCACGGAAAAGTACTTTCATAAATTTAACTATGGGTTCTTTATATCATTTTGAACAAAAAACAGATCAGAACTAATGAAAATTTTCTTAATAATTGGCAAAGTAGCACAGTCATTTTATTTCGATCTACGTAATTCAGTTTTTGTCTCATTGGCCTGCCTCTTAAAGTACTATTGGAAAATTAAATTTAATATTTTTATAACCGTTCATTCCATACGTTTCAGCATAAATTTGATTTGTTTTGGCACAAAAACAAAAGAAAGTTTACACATTATTGTCGTTTAATGTCAAAGTTGAAATTATTAGCACTAAGTATATTCACATCATAACACATTTTAAATGATTCACGTCACATTGAGAAACTCATGATTAATTATTTTATTAAATTAGTTCAATATATCCACGATCCCATTCTTCGTGAAAGAAGCTTCGTTGGTTGATAAAATATTATAGTCATATATTAATGTCAATGCCAAAGGAATTATATTATATAATATAATATAATTCCTTTGGCATTGACAATAAACCATTCACAATATTTTGGTCTGTACGAAAAATCAGGTGGTAACAGGGCTTGTACCCTTTGTAAATGATAAAAGTTGAGTAATCAACTTTTATCTTTGAGTGTTCTATGTACAATCCAATATGAAACTTCAATTTGTCACGCAACACTTCCTTCAATATATGTGTTCAAAATATGTAAAATTTGTTTTTCGACTTCAGGACCGATTTCTCGCTGCCATACACTTTTTGAAATTTTGCAGCCACACTACCCGCATCCAAAACTCTTCGAGAAACTTGGATAACTGTTTGCTGAGTTGGAAACAGCCTTTCTGGGTATCGTTGCTCGTAAATACGCCTTGCTGCTTTAGGATTTTGGAGAGCTTCTTTATATTCGCGTACAGAATATATTTTTGGTTTCAAATCAAATTTAAATGCACACTCTGAAATCATTTTTGATGCAATGTTGAAATATCATCATTTTATAATGAACTTCAACGTTGCCGCATCGATGTTGGCTGATATGTGGCGTCATTTTTAATTTTTTAAAAATTGTTTTAAAATGTTCATTAGTATATTCCTTAACTAATAACCAATTAATATTCGCCAAATATACCTTTGCACATAATTGCTTAAAATATTAATTCTTATCGTGGCTGTTTGATTGGCGCTTTGATAACTTTGCTTTTTTTCGGGAACCCTCAGGTTTTTTACCCTTGTTGTAAGGATCTTTTTTATTTAAAATTTTGAAAAAAACGTTGGTTAAATTTATAAAATTACTTAATGATAGAAAGTCCAAGAAATTTAATGGAATTTTATATTTGATATAAAAAAACCTAGTAATAATTTTGGCCCACTATAGCTATTGTAATACTTTGTATATATGCGAGGCATATACTTAATTAGCCGATATATGTCTTCTTAAGGCAAATTATTCTAGGTGCTGCTTCAATGATAAACGTGGTGTTCTCGCCGGCTATACTTTTGTGGCTACCATAGACTCTTCAAAAAATTGTACTTCTTGCTGGACTGTCTGCAGTCTGGCATTATCTTGCTAAAACCTGTGATTTGAACGAGCTTGCAGATCGACGTTATGTTGGACTGCAATATTTCGGGTACCTAACGAGCTGCAATAAACTTTCTCTAATGGTTAAAATGGACGATCTGCGTCTCAAGCATATGATTTCTATAATTCTATAATTCCTGGATAAATAGTATAATTAGGATAATTAATAATATTAGCTATAATAGCGAAGTTAAATTTCATTCAAAATTCAAAAAGTCTCATCTTTCTAGGTCCATTATGGCCACCTAAACACTAGACTCTATCACTATAGCAAATATAGTCCCATAGTACCATTCAACTCTATCTCGTCATCATTTTAAGCATCGTGTCTTGTATTACGTTATAAGAGGAAGAACTCAATATGAAACAGTTATAGTTATTTTTAGCTCCGACGAAAACATTACATCGTCCTATCTCCGTCCTCATAGGGGTAGAAGCAATAATAAGCAATTGTTTCGCTATATAAAGAAATTTTAAAAAGTGCTTTTTTATACCAATAACAATTCGTACCATTTCAAATTCGGATAATTCCGTGAATTGACGCGGTACACGAACTCATAACATTTTAGCATATTTAAGAGGACCTCAAGAATACTGCTTGGCTTTGTAGCATAGGAAATTATCTTACTTTTGTTTGATAACTGAGAATAGGAATAACCTGAAACATTTAGCTGATGCTAGTTACAGTTCTACCAATTCGAATATGAAAAAGCTTATTATCTAAGAAATTGAATCTAGTAATATGAATTCCACGCCATAATAGTGATTATATTACAGAGATTGTAATAGATTAACTTTAATTATGGTAAATATACCATGAAAAAAATATATTTTTTTATAAAAAACATTCTGAAACAATTTTTATTTTAAACTATTCATCATTGTGAATTTTATAGAGGAATAAACACTAGATATTAACTAAAGTTGACCACCACAGTAGTCAATATCGGTTTGCTTTCTTTTTAAATCGGCTGTTATTGACCGTAAAGTTTCGCTTCATTTGAGTTGTTACAAACATCTGTTATTTTTTCTATCGGCTGTGTCGGAGTAATTGACTGAACTAGATGAAGTAAAATGTTTTTGTGTCTGGATAGATTTCATCTTAGATTTTTTTTTTGAAAAATAATCGTCAGTTGTGTACGAACTATTTTTCATCATATCATATATATATATATATATATATATATATATATATATATATATATATATATATATATATATATATATATATATATATATATTATTAATAATAATAATCAAACTGAAAATATATGCACTAAATAACATTTGTTGAACACAAAATCGGATAAACTTTTGCAAAAAAATCGCACTATTCCACTACCCTAAGCAGTATTTTTGAGGTTTTGGTAAACATGTTAAAATGCTATGTGTTCATACATCGTCATTTTAGTCAATTACCCAAATCTGAAGAGACGGATAAGTAACAAGATAATTGAACATTGTGGTTTTTGACGTTATAAGAACATGGATAGGATGGTTAGAAAATTAGAGCTATGCACGTATTATAGGTTCTGGTCGTTCTAGAAGCATCTCAAGAGGTGACGAATGGGATCTTAGCCTTCTTAATGCACGAAACCGACAGGATAATATGCAGCAGGGTCATGAAACTTTTGTTGCAGTTACATATACAACCTTTTCTTCTTGAGTGTTTCCTCTTGTCGTCTTTTACAAGACGTGACTGTTTGAATAGTGCCTAGCTAAAATTGAATGGGACTGGAACTATATTTACTGAAGTCCAGGTTATGATGGACTTATAAGGGTTCGGCGTTTTTGGAGTGAAAGGCGAAATTTAGTATTAGAACGGTATAAAGCTCCAAAAATTATGATATGGGAGATTAAATGCTTGGGAATCAAAGGAAGTTTTAATGTATCCCGTTCTGTACAAAAATATTGCCATCCGTTGTTGGGTCGTATCTATAACTTCGTCCAAATCTCATTTTTCGCAAAATATCAGCAGATCGCTTATATCTAATTAACAAATAAATTTTAGGAACACAAGAAGATGATTCGGCAGCCTCTGACTTTTTGTCGGATTGGTAAATACCAAAAACCAGGACAATTGGGCAGTTTTAAGATTAACTTTGGAAAAACCATTTAAGAGATGACCAAACCTTACTATATCACCAATTAAAAAAATCATCATCAAAAACGTCCTTATTTATGCTATATCCAGGAGTCGAGATAGCATTTCTACGTCATCATACCACATAAATTTATGCAGTATGATGTTCAATAAAACTCTAATGGAGGTCTCCAAGTTGTTCGCTTTTACCAAACTTGACTTTTTAGTAATTAATAAGTTTTATTTATAATTGGAAAAAATCTATCTGTAACAAACAACCTTTATTGTCTTAAAACTAATCAGTAATCTTTGGGTAAGTTTTTTTAATCCAATTAAAGTTTATTTTTTCTCATCATTATCAACTGAACGGAACTGAGATTATTCGAATTGAAATTATAATTATGATAGGATATGATAATAGGGAAATAACTCAAAATGAAGTTTATTTAGAGCAGAATTTTCTGACTTAAAACAAAATATCTCAGAATATTATAATATTATTATCTCAGATTATCATATTGGAAAACAGTGTCGGAAGACCAGATATAAGGGTTTACTAAAAACAGCAAACCATGGCCCCGGGTATTGAACGATTAAATTCAACGGTATGTTCAGTATTTAAAAAAAATCTATTAGATTTACCCGGCAATTGGTTTTTGAAAATATAATTAGCTAACCTTTACCATCACGGATACTTTAACATTAAATAGTATATATATTATATATATATATATATATATATATATATATATATATATATATATATATATATATATATATATATACACACACACACACACGCACGCACACACACACGCACCCACACACACACCTCCACACATACCCCCACACACACCCCCACACATACACCACACACGCACCACACACGCACCACACACACACACCACACACACACACACACGCCCCGAAAAAAAAGTTACGAATTTTTCAAAAAAATCCCTCTTTTTTTCAAATACACATCACTTTTTCAAAAATTATGTGTATATAATATGTGTATATATTTATTCACAGTTATATGAAAATCAGAACCAATCAAAGACAACAATACCCACTGAAGAACAAATGCCAGATATCCTTGTGGAAGAAGTAACAAATGCTATAGAATCGATGAAAAATGGCAAGACTCCATGAAAGGACAGTGTAACTGTCGAAATGCTAAAAGCTGGTGGTCGGACGTTACATAAAACACTGGCACAATTATACTCAAAATGCCTCAAAGAACAAAAAGTACCTGACTTATGGAAAAATGCAGAAATGATACTTTTACATCTACTACAAAAAGGAGCACAGGAAGATTTAAAGAACTACCGCCCAATAAGCCTCCCATCAATTATCAAGTAATGTACAAAGTTTTTTTAAGATAATTTCTGAAAGAATATTTAAAAAAAACTGAATGACGCACAGCAAAGAGAACAAGCAGGATTCAGAAGTGGATTCAGTACAATGGATCACATCCAGGTTGCTCAGCAGGCCATAGAAAGGCACTACGAATATACCATGCCACTGTGCTTGGCTTTTATCAACTACGAAAAAGCATTTGACTCCATCTCAACGCATGCGATAATGGATGCACTGCTTAGCCAAAGGTAAAGGATATGTATATCTATTAGGATCAATATATGATGGAGCTACAGCCACAATTCACCTTGATGATCTTGAAGTGGGAATTAAGGCAGAACGAGGTGTATGGCAGGGCGACGCAATATGGCCTGTTCTTTTATCGGCTAGTCTTGAAGAAGTATTCCGTAAACTGGATTGGGAACAGGATGGTGTAAAGATCAATGGTGCAAACTTAAACCATCTTATATTTGCAGATAATGTCGTTCTCCTTTCACAAGATACAGAGAAGATGCATACAACAACTGGAAAGGGCTGGCGAACCATTTAGCTTGAAAATAAACCTGAAAAAGTGTCAGGTTATGTTCAATAACTTCGCCCAGGACAGAAGAATTTCAGTTTTAGGAAGAGATTTGGAGATTGTGGACAGCCTTATATATTTGGGGCAGAGGATTTCAATGGAGGGAATACCGCCCGGGAGGTGGAACGGCGTGTTAAATGTGGCTGACAGGCATTTGGTAGGCTTAACACGGTGTATAAGAGCAGACTCCCACATTGCCTGAAAAGAAAAGTCTTAGAATACATAGATGGGTCAAGGCAATCCTGGAGTGGACACCGCTTGATCGCAAACGTCCGCGATGAAGAAGCATCTTAAAAAATGTGACCCATCAACCTGTATGACTGCAAAAATTCAAATCTGTATTCATTTTAATAGTGAAAATATGGAGATGTCTTCATCTTAAATGCGACACACTACTGCGACAAATAATTCTTTCCTGTTAAACCATTGTCTAAATGTAGATTTTTGAAATATATTTTTGTTCTTAGACTAGGTCTAACCGTTTATGTACAAAGTATTTTACTTTGAAAATAAAACATAATTTAGAGCGACAATATTAATTGTCTGTTTGTTCGCCAACTATTCTCGGTTGGTTTTTTTGCTTTCAAAACTCACTTGCTGAAAAAGGGACTAAAGAACGTCTCTTAATGTGGCTTTTTCGTGTTAATACATCATCTTATTTGACACCACTCACCGAAAGGAGCTGGGGTTTACGTTTCAACTTCTTGTTGCAAAGTATCGCATAGCTCGGTCAGCGGACTTGTTTGTGAAGCTTGTCGGGAATATGAATCGATCATTTAGAGTGGCCCGATACAACAAACTTTGTAAAGAACAAATTAAATTGCTAAATTTCCGCAAGATTAATATCGTTTAGTGCAGTGAATATTTTTTAATGAGCACTCGTATAAAACAAATAAATATATAAGACATAGAAGAAAGAAGACATATACATAGAAGTAAGACTTGAAGAAGATTGGAGGAGGTTCATGTTTAACATTGGACAAATGGGCTGTAAAGAAGAAAAATTATTTTTTTATATTTTTTTTATCTAGTTCCATTATGATGTAGTAAAGAACTTAATATTAATATATGATTATTAGCAATTACGGCAATTTTTATTTTAAATTGAACACACATTGTATCTTATGCTGCTTACTTAATATGAAAATTAAACAGAATAAATAATTTTGTTAAGTCATGTTTGAGTGTCATCTCAGAAAATTAAAGTTTTTTTTATTCATATATTCACAAATTATACACTTTTCAAGTATTGTTGGAGGTACTGGTAGATTAATTTAGTGAATGTAAATTTTATTTTATTGCGTTCAAATATAAACATTTTATTTATTGTAGTAAGAAAAACAAAAATCATTTATACTAAAGGTACAATTAGAGAAATTAATGAAATAAACATAAATATGTTTTATGAGTAAGCAATATTTGAAGTAAAATTGCGATTAATTCTATGATCTATCATCCTATCTATATCTATGATATGAATGAACTTGTCATTTTCAGCCTTGATAAAAAAATGGTTTCGATCTTTGAATAAGCTGTCTATATAAATTTGTATAAATTGAAAGAATACCTAGTTAAACGAAATGGTCAACAAATTGTTGTTGTGCAATTTTGCACCAAATGTGCACAAACCCAAGTCCCAAATGATCGGTCAAAATGTGATGATTGAATATTTGGATATGTTCAATTCCATTTCCATTTCCATGTATGAAGATTTTGGCTGATTTTTTATAAATTCACGCACAAATTCAATGTCACGTTGAGTAACCACGGAATTTTTCGGACCAGGATGTTCGTGGTCCTTGATATCCTCACAACGTTCTTTGAATCGTTTAAACCAGTTGTGGACTCTGCCTCGGGATAAACAATCCTCACCATTAATTGAAACGTTTCGGTGAATGTTTTACCAAGTTTAAATCAAAACTTAATATTTGTTCTTTGTTCGGTGTTCATTTTTCGACCAATGGTATACTGACACTTTAAGCGCGATAACTTGGTTTCTAATGATCCGAATGTCATGAAATTTTATCAAAACGCCAGTGGTGGATGCACCTTTCCAACGCTTATCTTCGTCAAAAGATGGCGCCTCTAGAAATAGCTGTTCTTAAAAAATCCTGTTTTCCGTGAGATTTGAGACGTTGTATAACATTTTTAAAATGAAACACATGTTTCTACATTCACTGTCAATTGAATACTATATTACGATTTTATAAAAGCACAATACATTTAATAGACGTTGCACAGTTTTAACACTAAATGGTAGCATTTACACCAATGTTGATATTTGTAATCACAACACCCCCATTAAATATCAACTCACCAAAAAAAAAAAAAATAATAACGAATCTATCTATTGTAACATAACAAACAATGATAAAACCACCAGTATATCAGCAAACAACATATGCATATAATTATAATTTATTATAATTATATTATTATTATTCTTGAATGCCTAACAATTTCATAACATAGTAATGTTTAACACTATTTAAGCTCTTTGTTAAAAGATCAGCTGGCATCTTTGCTGTTTCCAGATAATGTACACTTACAATATTATCATTGATTCAGTCCCTACAAAAATGGTAGCGTATATCAATATGTTTAGTACGTTTATGAAATACATTATTCAAGCTTAACTTGAGTGCACCCTGATTATCATTATATAATGCTATGGGGTCTAACTGACCTGTGATTTCATATAATAAATTACGTAAATTTATTGCTTCCTTACAAGCTTCTGTCAAAGCAATGGGTTCAGCCTCTACAGTAGATAATGCAACTGAATTTTGGTTTTTGGTTTCCCAAGAAACTACGCAACCTGACATTTTAAAACATAATCCTATGTATAGGGTATGACTTTCTATCAATTACATTATTTCCCCAGTCAGCATCAATATAACCTTCCACCTTAAACTCTCTTAGCATATGACCAAGTCTGCTGATTTTAACAATTATTAAATTGGCTAAGATATGAAACAGAAAATGCAATATCTGATATAGTTAAAACATCTAAATATATAAGACCATCAATAAGATTTTGATATGGAATCTGATCATTACACTTTTCTTCCTTTTTAATATCTATTTTACATTCTAAAGGAGTATTAACTGTTTTACAATCTAACATATTAAATTTATCTAATAACTTATTGATGTATTGTTCCTGGCTAAGTGTAATACAACCTATGGTTTTATCAACATAAACATTCATTCCCAAACATCGTTTAATTTCTGCCAAATCTTTAATTTTAAAATATTTACACTTTTTAAATATTCGGTCTCAACATTGTCATTGGAAAAAATGACAAAATCATCGACATACAGTGTAACAATAGTTTTAAAATTGTTTTTATTTTTAGTATATAAACAAGATTCTGTTCTAGATTGTATAAATTTCATACTAAGAAGACAATCGTGAACTTTCTTGTTCCAGGCTCTTGAGGATTGCTTGAGACCATAAATAGCTCTATTTAGTTTAAGTACTTTACCATCATTCTCTGCACTAGAAAAATAATCTGGCTTTTGCAGTATACTGTCTCTTCAAGTTCCCCATTCAAGAAAGCTGTGGTTACATCAAGATGAGTAATATCCAAACCTAACTGCACAGATAATGCAAACATTAATCTTAATATATAAATAGTCCACACCCTATTTTTGCATGAATCCGTTTGCAACAAGTCGAGCACGATAACACACTTCATTGCCACTGTTACACTTTTTCTTCAATACCCACTTGCATTTCACTATAGTACTATCTTTTGGAGCATCCACTAACTTCCAAGCACCATTATCTTCAAAGCACTGAAGTTCCTTATTCATGTTAACCAATTATCTTTTTCTGGCCCTTTCAATGCCTCTTCTATGATAAATCACTGGCATCATCAATGACTTCGCTTTTAATACACATAGTTGTAAATCCAAATCTTTCAGGTTTTTTGCCTCTCTTTTTGGCTTACAGTATCTAACCCCTGTTTCCACCTGAGCATCCTCATACTCACTAGGAATATATGATTCATCATTCACATGATGAAGGTAATTCAGTCAATGTTTCTTCCTCTTGATCACAGTCATGTCCCCCACTGAATACCTACTTTCTTCAATATCTGTCGAATTCTCATTCACTAGTATGGTGGTATCTGTTTAATTTCTATTCTCACTAAAGATGACATCCCTGCTTGTTGTCACAGGTTTGGTCATGGGGTCATAAACTCTGTAGCCTTTGATATTTTCTGGATAGCCTACAAAAATATGCTTTTTGGACTTTTTGTCCGATTTCCGTCGTTTTTCTTTTGCAACATGGACCATAACAGTACTACGAAATATCCTTAAATGGCTGATATTGCGCTTCTTTCCTGTCCATATTTCATAAGCAGTTTAATTATTTAAACCTGATACCACAATCCTGTTTTGTAAATAAACAGCAGTGTTTGTAGCTTCAGCCCAGAATTATTTGCTTAGGTTTGCATCGAATAAAAATATCTAGCTTTTTCAACGATTGTACGATTAGCACGCTCACACAGTCCATTCTGTTCTGGTGTATAAGCATTTGTTTTCTGATGATTAATCCCTTCTTTCTGTAAAAATGAATCAAATTCTCTATTACAAAACTCTCGTCCATTATCACTTCTTAATATCTTGATTCTCTTATTGGTTTGATTTTCAGCTTTTGCTTTGAAATCCTTAAAACTTGTCAGGGCTTCGCTCTTATGTTTAAGAAAATAAACAAATATCATGCGACTATAATCATCTACAAATAGAATGAAATATCTGGATCCCAATAGATTCAATTTCCATTGGTCCACAAATGTCATATGCACAATGTTAAGTAGTTCTTTGGATCTAATTCTTACAATATTAAAAAGCAGTCTACTCTGTTTACCTTCACAATAAAATGTGCATGTTGACTTGCTAATATCAACTTTCTTATTGAGTTCCATACCTTCAACAGCATTTCTCATACTATTCAAGTAATTATTGTTAATGTGACCCAATCGGCGATGCCATATATCTCCTGACATTAATGAAACAGCTATGTGACTTTCAGATAACCTTAGTTTATAAACTCCATTAACTAGTGCTGCTGTGGCCAGAATTATACCTTCCTTATTGTATTCATCGTTGGATGCAATAATCCTTGGTAAATGACACCCTATTGCCATTGCTAATCAACTGGCTCACAGACCGCAGGTTCGTTGTCAGATCTGGCACACATAAAACATTTTTTACTGGCATCTGCAATTCACACTCTTCAGTTTTTGTCACAATATTTATATCGCAGATACATAGAAGCTTAATCTTGTTACTATTCACAACAACAATCTCCTTGTTTTTTTATACAAAACATTCTCCATCCATTCCTTGTTAGCCGTTAAATGTGCATTTGCACCCGAATCAATATAACACTCGTTTTTGCTAAAATGACCATTTAAAAATACGGCACTGAATGCATTTGTCTGTTTTCTAACAGTTTTGCCCATAAATGCCCACTTTGTTTGCATTTATAACATTTGACGTTGTGACTTGTCATTCTTGTCAAACGAATTTGTCTTCGGTGCTATGGTCATAGACTTTATTTTTATACGGTGTCCTTCTCGAGGTAAGAAATGCGCTGCCAACATCGTTCACATCAACTTCGGCTTCCATATCCAATAATTTGGTTTTAATGACGTCCGTTGTAATGGGAATGCCGGAATGTTCAATCGCTATAATCATTGGCGAAAATTTATCTGTTAACCCAGCCAATAACAAACATCCGATCCAGTCGTCACTGATATTAAATCCAGTACCACTTAATTTCTGTCCAGTTTCGACAATTTGCGTTACGTAGGATGTCATGGAACTACTGCTTTCTAGACTGAATGGAGATCAAATTACGAAGCAAACTAATTCTGCTCGTAAAACCAGAATCATCAAATAATGTCCTCAGCCCATAATTTCTTCCATGTCTTCACATTTTTTTATATGCATATACAACGCGGAATCTATTGTCAATATCAGCTTCGCTTTTGTCTTTGCATCATCTGGGATATCTATTTCCTTTCCAGAAACGGGCTTTATACAACCTAGCATGCCCTCTAGAATTAGATAATTCTCCGCTGCGAAAGTATATTCGATATAGTTTTCTCGGCCTTTTAACTTGACTAAATAGTTCGATGCCATTTTTTTTTATTATTTAAAGATGCAAATAACGATATAATAAATAACAAAATAAAAAAAAGAACTGCACTCAACTCCTAACTGCCAACAAAAACGTTATTTTATTACTCGTACCTGGGTCTATAACCTAAAATGAAACACATGTTTCTACATTCACTGTCAATTGAATACCATATTACAATTTTATAAAAGCAGAATACATTTAATAGACCTTGCACAGTTTTAACACTAGATGGTAGCATTCACACCAAAGTTGATATTTCTAATCACAATAATTTTGATGCCCAAAAAAGTAAATATTTAGTAATAATTGTTTTATATTATGATTTAGGTCAGTTAAACTTGTATTTGAAACAAATAAAAAAAACACAATAAAAATGAATAATAAAACTTAATTATATTTAAACTTTTTATGCATGTGCATCTACTTGTTTGAATCTTGTATGGTCTTATGAATGTTATTTCCCAGTGGAGCAAGAGCAAGGAATTTGTTGCATGTTGAGTGTAATTAAGTTCTTAAAACAACGGATTGTTGCTGCAAATTGTTATATAAATAAATGATTGATAGAAATTGAATTCAATGACTTGAATTCTATATATATATATATATATATATATATATATATATATATATATATATATATATATATATATATTGCACAACATTTACTACAAGTTTGGTTTTTTAGGACCTAGGTAAGGTCCTGGTTATTTAATATCTTAAGCAAACTATCGGGTTATCCGGAAAGCTAATTTTTTCAAGATAAAGAGAAACGCAAATAGTTTATGCCAGTATTTAGTTAGTCTTTTATGCAATTATGATCATTATTTACAACTTTTTGCCAACGTAGTAATAGGTAATACATTGTTTGTAAATTATACAATAGTTTCTACCTATCTATTATTGTTTCTATAAAATAATATTTATTTGCATCAAAAATTATATGATTTCAGATGTCAGATTCAATATATTATAATGAGGGAGTTGTCATTCACAAATTGTTCATCTTACCATTTGTCGTTGTCGAAAAATATATCTAATGGATTTTTGACAGCCATCCATCATTTTTATATGCATAAAAATTATGGTGTGTGTTTGGTATTGACACATGCATCCCAGATTTTAAACCTAAAACCATCAATTCGACTTGGCGTTAATTTCGGTTTAACGGGTGGCTTTAAAATATGGAAAACACGTGCTTAATAGTGCTCAATTTGTCTCGCTCTTGATCTACTGTTAAAATTAATTAAAAATTCGATTCGGGTACAGAGGCACCATGTGTTGTTGTAGGTTGGAATGGGCCCGAATATAATACCAAGTTATTTTTTAGCTTTGAAAAATCTAGAGAGTTGTTATTCCGCAAATTATCGTAATAACGTGCTTGTGATTTGCAAAATGTGTTTGTGTGTTTTTTTGGCATTTTTATATTGTATCTGAAGAATAACCCGATTTTATTTCTGGTTTTCTGACTGTGATATCAGACTTAAAAACAATGTAAACCAGCTTTTTGCGATAGCGACACTAGGCGTTTAAGACCCCATGGCTAAAAACCCATGGCTTGATTTAATTGTATCAACGAATGATATAATTCCAATCTCAAGATGATTTTTTCGACAACAAATTCTTACAATGTAGTCTTTGGGATCCTCAAAGACTGAATCGTAACAATTTGTTTTGGCTTGGTTTAAATGGTTAAAGAGAGTCCTTAAATGGTTAAAGTGATGGTCCTAAAACCTACATATCGTAAAGATTTGCTATCGAAAAAATCATCTTGAGATTGGAATGATATCATTAGTTGCTACCATCGAATCAAGCCATTATCTAGGACAATGCCAGAAATCATGGAAGCTTTTTAAACAATTCTGCAACTTCCTTGATATTTTTATGTATCTATTATGTAGGTTCGATTTTTTGACACACGTTTTGACTATTATCTGTCTGGAAAATAAGCACTATTGGCGATCAAATCGGGTGTCACACAGGAAGGTGTGTGATATTCCTATTAACTATGATACGCGGGTTGCTATTTATGTATACAAAATAATAAATAAAAACAAATATTTATCATTAACAATGCTTTTATTGATTTTCAAAATATTTTTGACGATGATCGATACACTTTTGCATACGTTTGAACCAATTTTCATAGCACTTTTTCCATTCTGATTGAGATATCTCCAAAACATACATTTTAAACGCGTCAACTGCTCCTTCTGGCGTCGAAAATCGTTGATCACGTAGTTTATTTTTCGCGGACGGAAACAAAAAGAAATCATTGGATGCCAAATTAGGACTGCACGACGGATGACCCATCAATTCGATCTTTTGATAGGTCAAATATTGAGTTGTTTGTTGCGATGCGTGAGAGCTTGCGTTGTCATGGTGAAGATGATCCTGCATCGCTGTTTTTTTTTTCTTATTTCTTCAAAGACTACTGGCAAACAAATAGTTGTATACCATTCAGAATTGACCGTTCTACGATGCTCTAATGGAAATATAGCCACATGCTTATTTATCCCAAAAAAACAGGCGATCATTTGCTTTGAAGTGCCTCTAGCGCGAACAATTTTTGTTGGGTTTGGCTCATTTGAAAGACCCATACAGTCGATTGCTATTTACTTTCGATCTCATATGCATAGATCCAAGATTTCTCACCTTTTTTGTATCTTTTTTGAGCATTTTTGCACAAATCGACAAGAGCCTTTTTTGAGCGATTGTCAAATTATGCGGAATCCAACACGTACAAATCTTTTTCACTGCCAAATATTCATGTAAATTCTTGTGTTTGCTTGTCATACTAATGCCTAGGTATGCCTCATTCTCACGGTATATCACATGACAATCTTGCTTTAAGAGTTTGTGCACAGTATCGATGTTTTCTGACACAACAACCGATTATGAACAATGTTCTTTTTAAATTCGTCCATGAGCAAACGACGGCGACGATTGAATTTACTAAACCAGTGATATACAGTGGTTGTAGATGGTGTTTCATCGTCAAAAGTCGAAGTGAGTTGATCGATGCACTGTTGTTGACATAATCTAAGTATCTATCTGTACCTATACAGTCAACAATGTCAAACTTTACGATGTATATATTGTAACACTATTGTTACTTTTGCTGACGATACGAGAGTATTGGCTATCTACAAAATACCAGTAGCAGCAGTATTTGGCATGCCACAACATAACAAATAAAATACAAGTTGGATTTAAAAAGTGGTGAATAAAAGCCAACTAAAACAAATCAGTTCATAAAACATTCACACTAAAGATAATTACCCTCCCATTATATATATTTATATATATAATATATATATATATATATATATATATATATATATATATATATATATATATGTATATATATATATATATATATATATATATATACATATATATATATATATATATATATATATATATATATATATATATATATATATATATATATATATATATATATTACAGAAATCTTTTACCCTTTCTCCACGTAGTGCCACCGCCGTCTCTACCCAACTGCCACGATGCGCCACCACGTATTTCTCGGGACCCATTTCTAGCCTTTCAGTCATCATTAGCCGAGCTCTAGATGAACGCAAGGAAAGCAGTTGGGAGCAGACGATCGGGGCCAGGCCATGTCAACTGCCTATTTTGATGGCGGGTCGTAATAACACCCAAATACTGGAAAGTTTGTAGTAGTCAGCACTGCCCGTAACACATCTGCCTATAACCTCGCGTATAGTACCAGGTATACCCAAAAGCAAAGGAACCGTGGAGGGAAATATTACAGATATCTTTCACCCTTTTTTCACGTGGTGCCACCACTCGTCTCTGCCCAACTGCCACCATGCGCCACCGCGTAGCTCGCGAGACCGGTTTCTAGCCTTTCAGCCGTCATCAGCCGAGCTCCAGATGAATGCACTGAAAGCAGTTGGAAGAGACGATCGGGACCAGGCCATGTTAACTGGCCATTTTGATGGCGGGTCGTAATAAAACACAACTCACGTGTCACATGGCGAATGTTCATAGCAGTTAAGACTGGCCGTAACATTCTGCCTACAATCTCGGGTGTAGTACCGGGTATGCCAACAAGATAGCACAACGGTACCGTGGAAGGAAATATTTAACCCTTTCTCTACGTGGTGCCACCGCTCATCTCTGCCCAACTGCCCCATGTGCCATCACGTATCTTTTGGGGCCGGTTTCTAGCTTTTTAGTTGTCATTAGCCGAGCTCCAGATAAACGCAAGGAAAGCAGTTGGGAGAGGTGATCGGGATATCGGTAGAGACGACGACGATCATTCGCCGTGTGATGACGTAACTTGTGTGTTATTACGACCCGCCATCAAAATGGCCAGTTGACATGGGCTGGTCCCGCGATATATACATATATATATATATATATATATATATATATATATATATATATATATATATACATATATATACATATATATATATATATATATATATATATATATATATATATATATATATATATATATATATATATATATATATATATATATATGCATATATATACATATATATATATTTATATATATATATATATATATATATATATATATATATATATATATATATATATATATATATATATATATATATATATATATATATATACATATATATACATATATATACATATATATATATATATATATATATATATATATATATATATATATATATATATATATATATATATATATATATATATATATATATATATATATATGTGTGTATATATATATATATATATATATATATATATATATATATATATATATATATATATATATATATATATATATATATGTATATATATATATATATATATATATATATATATATGTATATATATATATATATATATATATATATATATATATATATATATATATATATATATATATGTATATATATATATATATATATATATATATAATTGATTTCAATTTTTATTTAAATTTGATGAACTCTTACTGTTAATTGTAAACCAAATGAAGCTCCTTCAAATATTAATTGTTTATAGTAATTAATGTACCGTGTCATACCAAAACAAAAATATGTTTATGTAATAAATTATATCATTATTCAGTTATGTTATCGTATTATATATAATTGGGTAGAAACATTTATTTATATATAATAGGGTAGAAACATTAAAAATGACATGATATTTTCGATGTCATCCTCGTTTCGCGGTACTAAAATTTTTTTTAATGCTATAACTATTTAAGCAGGAAGTGGAACAGAAAATTACAGTACGAAGATAAATGAGTGCAGACTGAATTGTTGAGTAAACTAAAACATTTGTGGTATAATAAAATTATCATAGGTTCAACTCTCATCCAAGGCATTAATATGTCTTTGTTAAATTTGATGTGATTTTAGTATTAGAGGTGATTCCAAGAAGGCACAGGACTTCCTCAGATAAAACTAAAAAATTAAACTGGAAATGATATATCTCAGTCAACCAGAAAATTCGGATACCTTCTAAGAGAGTGTAAGTTGGTTACTCATCCATTAGTACACTTAATCATCCATTAGAGTCCACGTTAAATAAAAATAAAGCCCACTACAAATAGACGACCATTTGTAAATCTACAGGATACTAACATTTGGATGAAGTTGTTTTAAACACATTAATGACAATCACTCAACTTTATAGAATTTGTTTTCTAAACAAAATTAACAAAAAATAATTCCTTGCTGGAAAATCCAATTGAGGCTACAGTCTATTCAATATTTGTGGTGTAAAACACAAATGATTCTCAAGATAAATATAATGAAATAAAATATAATTTAATTATTTTTTAGGGATAAATATGAAAGGTTGTTTTTTTTATCTTTGGTTAAGTTGTGTGAAATGCACCGACACAATGGCTTTTCTGTAGCCAAATGTTCATTCAACATCGTATGTATTTGTTTCATGTCAATACCTAGGCATGCCTTAATTTTATTATGTCACATTATGTCACTACGTTGAAGTTTCCTGCAACAACAAATGTTGATGGACGACTTTAACGCAATTCGTAACTGTTTGTGCGCTCGTACTTATATTCTGTAAACCAGCAATATCTATTGATTCGTACTTTATGTACCATTATGAATTATTATTGAGTTGAGTAATGAGAGATTATGTTAAAAAAAAGTAATACCACGAGAATGTTCACGAAATTATTCCATTTTTTTGGAATATTATTTTTTATTAATTATTTTTATTACGATTTATGGTGGTTTTGTATATGTTAATGCTATGAATCATAAAAAAAAATATCAAACTTTACGATAGTGACAATATAGAAATATCTAAATCATCAAGATTGGACAGTTGCGAATACTTTTGCTGTGACCTATGCAGATCAAACATTGTGACGCATCTTCTGCTTTAATTACTTTTTAGTTAGTTTTTTATTTTATATTAAAATATATAATTATTCTTTTATAAGATACTATATTTTTATTTTTGTTTTGGTATGACACGGTACATTAATTACTATAAACAATTAATATTTGAAGAAGCTTCATTTGGTTTACAATTAACAGTAAGAGTTCATCAAATTTAAATAAAAATTGAAATCAAATAGATTAAGTTCCATGTTAACCAAATTGACGCTAATTATGAAATTGTACAGACCGATTATTTACATTTTTGCACAAAAACGTGCACGGCAGATTAAAGAAGGGATAATGAATAGGTGCTTGGCGTTGCAGATGAAAATTCTCTGTTGGCGACCAAGATTTATTGAGAACTATATTCCGTTCCGATAGCGACGATCTAAAATAAAACATCGTTTAAATGATTCGAGACGAGAGTAATATATGTTTTAAAGAGAGTAGTTGATTTGGGACCTGAGATAAGATTTTTGATTTATTGAGTTGAACTTTTACATATATATATATATATATATATATATATATATATATATATATATATATATATATATATATATATATATATATATATATATATATATATATATATATATATATATATATATATATATAAATTGAAACTTGAATTAAAAAAAAATGTGTAATATTGTAGGGTTCTATGAAAATCAAAATTACATGCAAGCGACATCTAGTTTTTTTATGGACTCGCAAAGTTTTTGAAAGAACTAAAAATAAATTTAAAGCCCAACTTTAAATTACATATAAAAAAAACTAAAAGATATCATGTTCTTCGAATTCTTTAAAAAATCTCTGGTTTATCCTCTTTCAAACGTTATGCATTCATGCCATAAAAACGTTTTACAAACTTCATTGATTTGCTAACTTTGTGCCGTGGTTTTAGTTCTTTTACTCGAGATTTGACTGTCTTTGCTGATTAACGCATTTGTTGTTCCAACGCAGCGCCGCTAATCTTTTAATTATGTTACATGTTTAATTCTTCTATTAGTACCTTTGGTGTGAAATACTAAACTTGAAGAGATTTATCACTAAACGCCAAATAACTGTTTTTGAACTGCTCGACGCACGTTTTGCTAGCCATGTTTGCACCATCAGGAGATGATTTAATTTAATTCTAAAACTAAACTATGTTCTATTTATATGAAAAACCCTACCTAACGAAGCGTGTAAGAATCATGAACCTTGAAGTTTACTAAGCCTTACATTCATAATTGAAAAAGTTGACTGAATGGGATAGATCCTTTATCTCGGTTTAAATCATAGCTTCCAAAATAAGATGGCTAGTTTAAATTTTATGGTAAATAGATTAATTAATTTTAATTTAAATAAAGATAATTATAACAAAGAATTAAAATTAATTAGGGAGGTATCTGAAGTGAATGGTTGTAATAAGAACATTGTAGATAAATAAATTAGAAAACATAAGTTCAGATAATTATTGAAAGAATCTTCGACTTGTTAAACTTTTTAAAAGGATCAGAACACAAAGAAATTCATGGTAATGCCATTTGATGCCCAATTAACAAGAGGGCTAGACAAAATTTTGAAAAAAGTGGACATTAAGGTTGTTACAAACCATATAATAAATTAAGAGAAGTTGGGTAATCCAAAGATTAGAGCAGAGGATTTACGAAATTAGTTGTCAAAACTGTGATCGAAGGTATATTGGGCAAACAAAAAGATTCATATTGACAAGATATAAAGAACATATTGCTCACAATTAGAAATGGGAAAAATGAAAAATGTTGTGTTGCCCAACATGCCATCGAACACGACCATAGTATAGGTATTAGTAATTTAAGATTAATTAAAAGTGTTAATAATAATAGGGCTTTAGATGCATATGAAAGCATTCAATAGAAATATGTAAGAAAATCATGAACCGAGATAAAGGACCTATTCCGTTTAGTCAACTTTTTCAATTATTAATGTAAGGCTTAGTAAACTTCACGGTTCATGATTTTTATACGCTTCGTTAGGTAGGGTTTTTCATATAAATAGAACATAGTTTAGTTTTAGAATTAGATTAAATCATCTCCTGATGATGCTAACATCGAAGCGATTAGCGAAACGTGCGTCGAGCAGTTCAAAAATAGTGATTTGGTGTTTAGTTATAAATCTCTTCAAGTTTATGTTACATGTGTTATTTGTTTTTGTTAAGTTGTGTTAGTTTTGTTAGTGTTTTTGTGAGATTTTGTAGATTTGATGATGGATGCATTCTCTAATGATTAATACCGACATTTTGATGACATATATAAGCGCCAATGGTGTTGCACCAGAAGCGCAAAGAATCTATCAAAACACTTACCGACGCTTGCGCGAAACTATATGTAAGAAACCCAATGTAAGAAAGAGATAGCAGTCAGATTTCACTGCGCAAGAGTGATATAACATTTTCTACCTACATAGCGTATGTAATTTACGCAAATAAGTAATATCGAATATCAGCTTAATGCGCCAAATTAGTGAAGTTAGTAAAACGTTTTTATTGCATGAATGCATACTGTTAGAAAAAGGATAAAACAAAGATGTTTTCTAAAGAATTTGAAGAATATTATGGCTTTTAGTTTTTTTTTAATATGCAATTCAAAATTGAGCTTTAAATTTATTTTTACTTCTTCCAAATACTATCTATAAAAACTGTCTATAAAAAAAAGTAGATGTGGCTTGCATCTAATTTTGATTTTCGTAGAATCCTATAACATTACACATTAAAATAAAAAAGTAATTTGGAGGCTATACCAATAACTTTTTTTTAAATTCAAGTTTCAATACTGACTTTTGGAATTTTTCATATAAAGAATTACATAATTAACATAAAAAAAACCCCTTCTATCGGCCATTTTAATTTGGCAAACGATGCAATAAAACTATATATATATATATATATATATATATATATATATATATATATATATATATATATATATATATATATATATATATATATATATATATATATATATATATATATATATGATATCCCTTTGGCAGGGAGGTATGGTGTATATAAAAATTTATTTTACTCTTATACTCTTATACTTAAACTTTTTCTCTATTTCCAGCCATTATCAAGATATCAAATTATATCGCACTATTGGGACACTCTGTATATATATATATATATATATATATATATATATATATATATATATATATATATATATATATATATAGATTTTTTTGCTTTCTTTCTAGGAGTTTTTGCTAATCATATTAACATTATCAGGAAATATTGAATTCTATTTTCTTGCGCTGTCAGATTTGTTCTAAAGTTTTTTCTAAGTCTCCGTTTTAAGATACCACTTATACTTTATTTACTATATAGCCGAAGTAATTGAGTCATTATAATAACTTTATGAAGAAGAGCAATTCTGCATACATAATTATAGACGAATTAATTTTTTATTATCGTTAAATTCTTTTAGGGAATATTTGGGAATATATGAACAATAAATTTTACTATACATGTCACATTGTGTACATCACTTTTCTCAAACTCAGGATGAATATCTCACAATTTGAGTACAATAAAAAAGAGTGAAAATTGTTATGACGTTGTCCGTAAGATTAAAAAGTAAAGTAATAACAATAGTTATTACGATTATGTTATTACAACAATAAAATATGTTTCCAAAATAGTGTGGATTCGGATTGGGTCTCCCATGCGAAGCCAGATCTTTTCTTAGAGTGTCACCTATTTAGGTCGTTCCAAAATCAATTTGGGAAATTATTCATTCAAATTTTCATGTTTTTAAAATTTCTTTTTCATCATCAAAATTTCTTTTTCGAGAACATTCGTCAATTATATAAAAGTTGGAGTGAGGCCATAGAAAATAATGGAGGTTATGTTAATTATGATATTATATAATATGATATTATATATTATGTAATATGAATAAAATTATAAATATGAAGTCGAATGTGTTTTCTTATTAAATATTGCTATTATTATTAATAAAATTATGTTTATTAAATTATTTATCATTTACAAAATAAAAACTTTATATTAACCCTTTTAATGTGATGACAAAACTGTATATCGTAGCAAACGCATTATGTAAATAACTTTTTTTTCACATTTTGGTTATTATTTAATTATTAGTAAAACAAATTTTTTGTTTTGAATATATAGAAATATTCCAGCCTAAAGCTAGTACAGATAAAAAAACAAAGTCGTTGCCATTAGTGTATCGTCGCCGTCAGTTGTAAAAGAAAACGAGTAAAAATTGTATGAAATATGTATTGGCAAGTTTTCCTAAAGCTTGTAATATTATAATTTATATTCTTCTTGAGCATCGTTTATGTCTCCATGCTACGTGCGATTTATATTTACAATTTAATTTATATTTTATTTTGCAATTTCGAGCTCGATGTTCTTTTTTTTGCATACATCAAATAAAAAATTGATTTTTTTTATTGATAACTAAATAATATTAAAAAATATAACATTAATATGAATGCTAATGTTAATTGAAACGAACGGCAATAGTATTAGTTTCTACTTGAAAGTCTAAATACATAATTATTATGTATAAGGATTAGCATAAATGTATTTTAAATTAGTGCTACAGCTCACAGCGATTAAGAACTGAATTTGTACTTGAAACTTTGCGAGAAACGACTCTTAAAATTAAATTATTTATATTATTAAGAATGTTTAATATTCAATTATTATTGTTAACCCCCATTATTTATTTTATATTTTAAAAGTTTTATAAAGATCTATAAAGTCTCTATAGACGTTTTTCATTTTTCTTGATTATATCCCATATTCCTTAGTTTTAAGATAGATTTTCGGCTTTCCTCTGTGAGTATTCTCTTTTAGTACGAGGTCTATTTTTTGTATTGTTTCCAGGTGAGTACCATGACAGGGTTGCTTGGGCAGAAGTGTTAGCCGGCTTTCTTAGTCTATAATCTAATTACTTATATTTCCTTCTTTTGATTTATTCATTTACTTCTTTTTGCAGTTATTTGCCATAATTCTATGGCTGTGATTCTTTCACCGAATATATTCTAAGACCATCCATGTTTCAGAGCCTTAAAGCAGTATTGATTACACCATTAAATTGTTACATTCATTTTGACGGATAAGTTTAAAATTTTTCACATGTATTTTCCTCACCTTATCTACTCTTTGTTGGATATCTCTTGCTCTTCGTTCGTTGTTTGAAATGGTGCTACCATGATAAGTTTTTCTACTGTCCATAATGGTGATTTTTCTATATTTATTGCTGCTTCTGGAGTGTTAATTGTTAATAATCTTGTTTAATGTCTCTTTATTCAAATTTCAATTTCCTTTTATTTTCTTATATAATTCAATTTCGTTTTATTTCTCATTTCGAATAATTATTGACACAAATCATACATCCTCAACACCTTCAAATTTCAATGATTTCCTCTCTGTCTATTCTATGTTATTTCATAAATTGTAGTTTCGATCATAATTAGAAAATGTAGTGTATAAGCTTTGTTTAACTCCGGTATCTGTTTTATAAGTATTTCACAGTTGATTCTATAGTCCACAGTCTATTGTGGAGTATACGGTACTGTCTATTGTGGAGTATATTTGTATTCTTTTCTCTGATTAGTCTTGATTATTTTTTGTGTTAAGCCTTTGTTTTTTTGTATAATTGAAATGTTTTCTCTATTTATTGAGTCAAATGTTCGTCCATAATATAAAAAAATACAGTTCAAGTGATTTGTATTCAAGAGACACTCATATATCATTTTCACGGTGTATATGTCATCTAGATCATTCAATCTAGAACGGCAGTAGTCCAATTTAATACAATGTAGTTGAAAACCTTTCAAGCTACATACAATTGCGAGATGTCTCTCCAGTTATCACATCTTTGAGCATCAACTTTTTTCGACATCTTAATTAGTATATCCGCTTTCCAGTCCTTTGTAGATCTCCCTTTCCTCTTAATATTAAATATATTGATTTATATTTTTCCTCATTTTCTTTAGTCATACTACATGTTAAACTAATGAATTCAATAAGGAACTAGGAAAAGTTTTATTGAGTTGATGCAAAAATTAGTTTCATTTTTATGAGAAAAATTGGTGGAACGCAATGCCCTTTATGTGGGCTAATTTAGATCATTTGTTTGCTTTATTTAATTCATTTAGTAGTTAATAGTATTTCTCTAAATTAATGGTTTGGTTTTCAGGTAATATAATAATAAAGGCTGATAATAGTTCAAAATATGCGATTCTTATATTCTCTTCAATATAATGAACACATTTTTAAACAAGAGAGAAATATGAAAGAATATAAAAAGTGGTAATCAGACATTGTGAAAATAAAACAAGAAGATACAGAACAAGAAATGAAATACACAGATGAAACCTACAAATCAAGTCAATAAATGAAAAATTGATCGAGGGACAACTTAGATGGCTCGAATACAAACCACTGTGCTGGTGTTGATAGAAGCACGGAAAATAAGGGAAAAATACAGAAAATCTGTATGGGCAAAGGAATATTTAGAACAAACTATAATTTACTACAGCAAAATCTATATTAAAAAAATATTTTTTACACACTAAATTTACAATTTTATTACTTTTTATTTTATTTAGTCTAAAAATCGTTGTACCGTTAGGTATAAGACTGACAGTTTACATTCCAGCATGATGGTATTTCATGAATTTTTACCCTACATGAGTTCCTGTCCAGTGCTAATTTTCTAGCCCTATTTCAATGAATTCTTCGTTTTTCTGCCGCTTGTCGAACTTATTCTTCTCCTCTCAGTCTTGGTCTGGATTTTTTCCTCCTGTTTCCTCTTCATAGATTTCTTTTGCTAATCTCTCTTCATTCATTCTGTGGATATGTCCTGTGTTTATTTTCTTTTTTTCTCCTAGTTGTCTAATTATAAATATCAGATCTTGTGTGCTTCTACCTTTTCTAAAACCATGCTGTGGTTCCTCTAACGTTGCGTCTGATTTTTCTCTCAGCCTATGCTGTATTATACTGGTAAATATTTTTTAGGTAAACTTGTTGATTACTTGTGTAGTTTTTACATTCTTTGCTATCCCCTTTTTTAAACAAAGGCAATGTTAGACTCATATTCCAATCTGTTCGTACTTTCTTTTCTATTATGATATCATATAGTAGTGACAAAAATTCTCTTTTTGCTATTTCTCCCCTATATTTCAATATTTCTGCTCTGATTTCGCCTTACCGTGAAGTTCGCAAAAAAAAATATAAAATTTATTACTTATATTATATATTTATTTTTTAATCTTAAATATATAATGTAACATATATATATATATATATATATATATATATATATATATATATATATATATATATATATATATATATATATATATCATTTAATAAAATTAAACTACTTTACTTTAAATTAAATTTGTAAACTAAAGCAAAAACATGCCGATTATATCAAAAACTTGAAAGCGAAAGCACAAGATACCCAACATCGGTGGGAGTCGGTGCAATATCTTTGCGTCTCGTCATGCGTCATGATTTTTTCTTGCGTCCTTACATGTCTCTCGTTCAACATCGCATGCGTCTAACCTTTCAACAGATGCATGCATCTTAACGACTAAAAGTTGAACAAGTGTGGAAATACCTAATGAAATAGAGGGTGTTTGGTGCATCGTTTGCCAAATTAAAATGGTCGATAGGAGGGGTCTTTTGCTATCCCCTCAGCCTAAATAAAGCATTAATGGGCCCAAAGGTTTTTTTATGTTAATTTTTAAACGTTTTTTTTGAAAAATTCCAAAAATCAGTATTAATACTTGAATTAAAATTAAGTTATTGGTATATCCTCTATACAGGGTGTTCTCCAAATTATTTTTTTATTTTAATGTGTAATGTTGTAGGGTTCTATGAAAATCAAAATTACATTCAAGCGACATCTGGTTTTTTTTAGACTCGCAAAGTTTTTGGAAGAAGTAAAAATAAATTTAAAGCTCAACTTTAATTTGTATATAAAAAAAACTAAAAAGTATCATGTTTTTCGAATTCTTTCAAAAAATCTCTGATTTATCCTCTGTCTAACGGTATGCATTCATGCTATAAAAACTAACTTCACTAATTCACTAATTTGCTAACTTTGTGTATCGGGACGCATTAGGCTGATATTCGATATGCAGAATAAAAACTTGTTTTTGTGTAAACAAAACGAGCAAAGCGGGAAGAAACTGTTATCTCCCTCATACACAGTAGAATTGCATCATCATTGTTTAGTTTTGTTAGTGTTGTGACATTTTGTTGATTTGATGATGGCTACATTTCCTAATGGAGAATATGCGGACATTTTGATGACATATGGAAGCGCCAATGGTGTTGCCCGAGAAGCGCAAATCATATATCAAGAACGCTTTCCTAACAGACGCTTACCTTCCCTCCACACGTTCCAAAACGCTTACCGACGCTTACGCGAAACTGGGAATTTGAACCATAATGAACCAAGAAGGATTGTGACGCGACACAATGTTGAAATCGATTAGCAGATTTTGGCAGTGTTCGAGGAAGAACCTACTAGAAGCATCAGAAATGCAGCTTCATTACTCAAAATTTGTATGTGGAAGGTGTGGAAAGTACTTCGCCAAAATAATAAACATGCTTTTCATTATTTTTTTCTTTTTTTTTTTGGGTTTTTCGTCACGATCTAAAACTCAAAAAAATATCAAAAATATCTGTTCTTATGTAATAAATTTGCCCAATTTATTATATATAATTTATTATTTAATAGGCAAATTTATTACAGAAAAAATCTCTGACAAATTTGTCTCCGTTTTGTTTTTGTTTTTTACCCAGTCAATCTTTATTTACATAAGAACAAATATTTTTGGCGAAAAACCCAAAAAAAAGAAAAAAATATATAAACACGCCACAATTATTCAGACAATACTTATGCTTTTTATTACGCTCCGGTATAAGATTGTCCGGCACACTGGAGCTTAATAGTCAGGGAGCATTTAAATAATGTTTTTCCAAATTTGTGGATTGGGAGGGATGGTACTATTCCATGGCCTCCACAGTCCCCAGACCTAACTCCGTTGGATCTTTACATCTGGGGGCGGGAAAAAGAACTTATACGTCACAGAAGTTGAAACTAGAGAAAATTTATTCCAACGTATAGCAGCGGCTTTCGTCATAAATAAAGAAGAAATTCTTTTACAGATTACTACGGCAAAAATGAGACGAATATTGCGCGCGTGCGTACGCAATGGAGGTCAGCAATTCGAGCAAGATTTGTGATTAATTAAAACATTGATTATTAAGATTTTATTTTTACTTCAAGACCAAGGAACGTTAGAACCCTATGTAAGAAAGAGATAGCAGCCAGGCTTCACTGCGCAAGAGTGAGATAGTATTTTCTACCTACTTAGCGTATGTTATTTACGCCAATAAGTAATATCGAATATCAGCCTAATGCGTCCCGATACATAAAGTTAGCAAATTAGTGAAGTTAGTAAAACGTTTTCATGGCATGAATGCATACCGTTAGAAATAGGATAAACCAGAGATTTTTTTAAAAGAATTTGAATACCATGATCGCTTTTAGTTTTTTTTAATATGCAATTCAAAATTGAGCTTTAAATTTATTTTTACTTCTTCCAAAAACTTTGCGAGTCTATAAAAAAAGTAGATGTCGCTTGCATCAAATTTTAATTTTCAAAGAACCCTAACACTACACATTAAAATGAAAAAATAATTTGGAGAACACCCTGTATATGGCAGGGCAATCAGTCTAAATTTAAAGCGTTAAAGGTAAATAGCCATAGGAATACATAAACATAAATAAACTAATGTATTAATTTCACATATATTGTTTATTTCTATTTCATTAAACATTATATATTCTATTACTAAATGAAGTTAACATTTGGACTATGTATTGCTGAGCAAAGTATTAAGAAGTTTGCGATGTTATATTAGTTAGTGCTTACGTTCCTAGAACGCTTCAAAAGATGGCCATATACTAGAATAAATCTGAAATCCTAACTAAAACCACAACAGCCATATAACCATCGAAGTTTCCAAGAAATTCGCCTATTTCCTTATGAAATGATGTAGCGTAATGCGCTTGCTAAGCTTCTCGCTAAACACGTTATAAATTCGCAAGTTTAACGCTATCTCTTTGTAAAGCCTCGTCGACATTGATGCTTTCTAAAACGTATTATCGCTATGAAAGAATAATATTGTTTGAATATATTATATAAGAAATATGTTCTTGTATTATATTCAATATTGATGATATTATATTTAAGGTATTATATTTAACGGCAGGAAATATCTGATATGGCATATCGTGGTTAACACACAAGATTTTGTGAGATTTTGGATATTAAAGCGTAAGATTATTATCAAAAGGGTGATGTATCAATTAAGTAAATTTCGCGAAGCTATGGAAGGTTATATTGAATTTCTTAGTAGAACGCAGTAATTCTTCCTTGGTGTGTTATTTAAGAATGGAACCTTTCAGTTAATAATATTTAGTCGTCCTTAAAACAAATTATTCTATATTTAATATATAATAATTAACCGTATTTTTAAATGCAAGTTGTGCGACCAGATGAACTGTGTGTTCGATTACTAGGAAAATTCATCCACATCTTAAGACCGGTTTCGTTCTTTAAGAACTCATGTTTTTCGTAAAAGGAATTTTGAAATATTGTTTTTTTAGCAAGAATCTGTATTTTTTTTCAATTTAGACCATTTTTCGTTAAACATTTTAGTGGGTTTTTCAATACACTTTCCGTAATATCTCTCTGTGCGACTTTATATTTGACAACCTATTCATTATCATACTTCAACCGCGAAAGCTTAATAAATTTCCGAGGCGAAAAAAACTCTTGTATTCTACTTTGTATATACGTCGAGGTACTTAAAAGCAGCAACAGCAGCAGTAGCTGCTTTTGCTATAAATTAAATTCTGCTGTACTGCAAGGCCAGGCGCTGTATCGAAACCCCCTCGACCACAACTTAAAACTTTCTTAAGGAAACTTTTAAGCACGCAGTTAGTAAGTTCAGATCGCCTTTTCTGCTCTTAACGGAACAATTACCTATTGTTTGTGTTTAAGTTTAGTTCGTTCTAAAGCCTGGACTGGAGGAAAATGACCTTCGTTAAATATATATTCATTTAGCTGATATTTATCAATTCTATTTATTCTCTTCTCTATTAAAGTGCACTTTTAATAATAAACAACTGGAAGGATTTTTCTTCTTTTTAACGTACATTGAATGGCTGCTTTATGTATTTCATGATTTTTTTATTTTTATTTCTTGTATCTTTGTGTATCTTTCTAAGAGATGTAAAGTATCTGTGATAATTGTGGCTCCAAGCAAGTGGTACAAAATTAACATCAGATGAAACTAATAAAACACTTAAAGAATAGTTATGATGTATAGTAAAATTTCTTTTTCGATCTTATTTATCTTAGATTCGTTAGGAACATATTCAATATCAGTTTAGAAGATTACTGCTTTAGAAGATTATTGCAGTAAATAATAGACATTTCTAGTTTTATTATTGCTCGTTTGCTACATTTACTCTGAAATAAATGACTTTGACTTTTCCGTGTACTGGAACAGGCGCTTCACACGACACTTTCGGATGACTATGGGGAATACGAACTTCTATGGGGATGCATGTTATATGTCTCTATCTAGTGTTAACTCTCAACTGAATATTACTTGTCAAAGCAAAGGGAATAGATGTTCTTTCTATTCATTTCAGGAAAAATAGGTTAATATCTTTTATCATTTGCAAATTTTATCCACCATACTGTAATTTGATTGACTGTAGATTTTCCAACTTGCTTCATAAAAACTAATGGAAATTAACTCCGAAAAACCAAGAACATTTAATGTAAATGGTTTGTATCATTGCCCACCAAGTTGTGCAAAATACGTAAGCTACAGTATTCAGTTTTCACTGGAATATTATGAGTTGCCTTAAACCATACACGTTTTTTTTAATATTATATTAGCATGATGATTAACATTCCTTTTAGATTTTTTGCACAGTCTTTTGACATACTAAACGTATCTGGTAAATTAAATATTTTCTCATTGAAAGAGATGATTTTATTCTTCCAGTTTTCTGAGAAGTTTTGCAAAAGATTCCGTTGTACTGTATCCAAATCTGAACCAAAACTTTTCAGAACGAACTAGAAAAATGCGGTTTACGAAAATAATTGTTTCAGACCACCAAGTGATTCTAGGAGTTCAGTAAGAGTACTTCTTCAGTACAAGTTCAAACTCGTACTGAACATGCATCAGATGTTGGACTGTCTCCCGTCCAAACGGGAAGCGGACAGTTCTGCTAAAATGAACGTAATGCCACCAGACATATTTTATTTACACATCTTATACGTAAAAAGTGGTGAAAACTTATACGTATTCGTACACGTACACGTACGTACACGTACACGTACACGTACGTACACGTACACGTACACGTACGTACACGTACACGTACTCGTACACGTACACGTACACTTATTACTTTATCTGCACGTCTCGTATTTCCAACTCTTGCTGATATCGTAGTTCATTTTAATTCATTAATATATACTTTTTGTTAGTTGTATCAGCGTCTAGGTTTCTTTCTAACTTTTAACATTTATTTAACGGTTAACACTATTACAAATTTTAGAAGATTGAACTTTCTTGCTGTTTACATGAATATTGAATATGCTAATTTTTAGATTATGCAAAATTGCTGTATTTGAAGTGATGAAAATTACTATGACATTAATGAAATTTTGATCCCTCCATTAAATCTTTTTGAAAACTTTTCCGGATTTCAGTTAATAATGGTCGTAATTGCTTGATGCCTTACCATTCCAGATCAATTTGTATTATCACTTTCTACTACTGATTTTACAGAATCTTTCAATCTTTGAGTATCGTGTGATCGATCAAATCAACATTTTCTTTTTTCTGATGGTTCACAAGAGACTATTTTCCGAATTTAAAATATCGAGATTAATTTTTAGCTACTTGATATGAAGCATACATTGGTTATTCTCACTCATACATACTTTTTCTGAAATGCAATTAGCCATGATTCATGTGATGTTTTTTTATACATATTGGGTAATTTTTTAGTGTGTCCTAACTTTCGATAGAGGTAGCTGTCAAACGAACTGTGAGTTTTGCGCCTCTAGTTTCAAAATTATTCAGTATAGTCTAGCAAATTGTGTAGAACGTTTAACATCAGAGCAACGCTTGTAAATTGTTGAAATTTATTTTCAAAATCAGTGTTTTGTACGCTAAACTTCTAGAGCACATCGAGAAATTTTAGGGTGTACATAATCGCCCAACCGAGCGATGTATTCCCCGAATTATCAACAAATTCCGAATGCATTTTACGCTGCTCGAGATTAAAACAAAAACAAGACAAAAAATGGTGCGTTCCGAAGGGAATATCGCCGCTGTTGCTGGCAGTGGTGATGAAGATCAAAATTTATCAATTCGTTGCTGTTCGCAAGGAGTTGGACTTTGTTATACGACTACGTGGAAATTTTTGCGTAAATAACTTGATCTGGTGCTTTGCAAAATCTAGTTTGTCCAAGAACTCAAGCCGCAAAAACCATGGCCATACAGCGTCATCAGCGTCATACGTTTGGTGAATGGTCTCAAAATCAATTGCAACTTGATCCGGGATTTGACCGCAAAATTTCATTCAGTGATGAAGCTCATTTTTGGCTAAATGTTTACGTTGCTGCATTTGAGGTGAAAATAATCCGCAAATGATCCAACAGTTACCGTTCTATCTGGAAAAACGTACAATATGGTGCGGATTGTACGCCGGTGGCATCATTGGGCCATTTTTATTTAAGAAGCTGAAAAGTACGTTACCATTAATGGGAATCAATACAGAGCGATGTTCAATGATTATTTAATTCAGAATTTGAATGGTATTGATCTGGAAGAGATGTGGTTCTAACAGGATAGCTCCACATGTCATACAGCCAACGCAACAATCGATTTATTGAGGGGACAATTTGGTGAGAAAATTATTTCAAAGAACGGTTTGGAGGAACGGTTAAATGGCTATCAAGATCATGTGATTTAACTCTTTTAGATTGTTTTCGTTAGGGTTATGTTAAATCTTTGTTATATGCCAATAAACCAACAACTATTGACACCTTGGTAGCCAACATGACTCGGAAAACTGCGGACATAAGACCCCAATTGCTTGAAGAAGTGGTCGGAAATTGCATTGAGAAAATTAGCTTTGTAGCCGCGGCGATTATTTGTCCGAAATTATTTTCAAACTTTAATGCCATTGAATGTTATTTCACATAACATAAATAGTATCAAGGCATTTGGTTGTTTTATTTGAATTTAAAATTCGTACACACAAAAAACAATCGCCCTATATATATATATTCTGTGTAAAATGTACCCAAAATTTGTCATTTACAAAGCCCGCGTAAAATATTCTTTAATTTTTTGTCTGCTGTAAGACTGATGCGGTAAGACTTGCTGCAACCACTGTACGTGGTTGCGATGTCTAATTTGTGCGCTATAGGTCAACTAGTTTGTTTACATCACCTGGTTTTGTTTGTCGACGTCAAGTGTGTGTTGCGATTTAACTATGAATAAAAATATTGAGTAAAACGTTTGCCTTAAATTTTGTGTGTCAAACGAAATTTCGCCGAATTATTCAAAATGTTGCAGAAGACCTAAGGTGAATCGTGTATATCAAAAACACAGGCATCAAAGAAGGTCGGAAAATGGTCAGCCTCGTTCTGGTAGACTTTTAACGTCTACGGACGACGAAAACATCGACAAAATCAAGAAATTGGAGCTTGAAAATCGTCGTGTGAGTTTTAAAGAATTGTCTCATGTGAACATATCTTATAAGTCCGTTCATAACATTATGATTGATATTTCAACATCATGATTGGTTTTCATTGGGTCACATGATTGGTTTCGAAGGAGCTCAGTTTTGTCCAAAAAGAGCATCGAAAACAGGTCGCTGAAGACATTATTTCCCGACCCTCTATTGATCGCACCTTCATGAAACTCATCGTAACGGGGAACGAGACATGGGTGTTCGACTACGACATGCAAACAAACCAATAGTCTTCGTAATGGCGCCAAAACCCAACCGCGCCAAAGTCGCTCGAAAATCGATATCATGTTGACAGTTTTCTTCGAGTACCATGGTGTGAGGCACTCCAGATTTGCGAAAGGATAAATATTATCATGGATCTTGCGCCACGATAATGCGCTATCGGACAAGGCCATCGTTGTGCAAGAGTTTTTCGCCAAAAACTCAACGAACGTCATCGACCAACCACCGTACTGGCCTGATATGGCCTCGTGTATTTTTTTCCTGTCCCTGAAGCTAAAATTAGCACTTCGAGGAAGATGTTTTGAGTCAATTGAGGCCATAAAAGAAAATTCTGAGCTGAAGGCCATATCTCAATCAGCTTATGAACATTGTGTGAATTGGGTCAAGCTGTGCCATAGTTGTATTGCACTCGATGTGGCTTACTTTGAAGGCACAAAATACATTTTGATGAATAAATATTTTTTTTTTGGTTTTATTTAACAATGCCTTTTCTGCTATGTGGTACTTACAGAGATCATATGTGGCCTGAGTCTTATGAAAAACGCCCCTATCGTTTGTGGTATGATGTTTAGAAAATCCGCTAAAGTATTGTTCACACATATTTAAGTATAGCAGCTAATACAGCCAATGGAAAATCAATATAAATAAAATACCTAATGTCTATGTCTAAATTTCCACTATGTTCGAAAACTTGATGACAATTGAAACTGAAGAAGGCACTGTGTGCCGAAACAATAGTTACAATTTTCGAATATAGTTAAAATTTAGACATAGTTCTTCTGTTTAAAAACATTTTGTTATTTGATATATTGCTTATTATTATTTATGTAGTATGAATTATGTTTAATGTTTTTTTTTTATTTCCAGGTAAGGATTAAATTATATCAATTTGGCCATCGGAGTAAAGAAGCTTCAGAAACAAGTATCTTTTATTGAAATGCGAAATATTGACAACAAAGAGGTAACTTCTTTTTCTTAATATTAGGGTGCGGATTTTTACCCGAGCTCGGGTAAAGTCACTTCTTATCATTATATTTAGTTATAGCCGTACACTACTGACTCGGCCAGTAAAAAAATTATTACTAACTTTAGCTTTATCGTTTTGTTTAATTCGTATTGCTACTTTTTTACCATATAACATAAAAAAAACGACACAATTCAGTGTAGTCAAAAAAACTAATTAAAATAAATTTATAAATATTTTGGCGATAGATATTTTCATAAATTGAAGTTGGTCATTGCATAAACCGATTTTTTCACATATATTTTTTAATAAGTCTGGTCTATACTTATTATAACATATAATTGAGTTAGTTCTTTATATATCAATTGTTTTAATAATAAACTGAAAAGTTGTTCTATTATATAGGTCCATATCTCATAATCTATTGTATCTAAATCAGGTTGTTCATAAAACGTTCGTTCTTATTTGGAATATTGTATGTATAACAAACAATTTTCCTTTCAAACATTTAGAGTTTGTTTATTAGTTATTTTATTTAATTATAATACCCTAAAAACTCAATTTTTACTTTTTTTTATAGAAACACGAGAAAGGTATCTGATAAAATTTAGATATGATTAAAAATATTTCTACCTTTTTTATCTTTCGGGAATTTATAGGAGAAAGTTTTTTTTATAAAAAAACTTAATTAGGAGATCTTTGATACTTTAATTCAAATCATAACGTTATAGCTAACACACTATTGAATAGAACATATAGGTATATAATAAATTATAATTTGTTTTGATTAATGAAATCTTTTTTTGTGAATGTTTGGCAGCAGTCCACGCTTCCTTTCAGTATCACTATTCCATAATATCTTGATTTAATATTGTTTTCTTTATACAAATTGTGTGTGTTCTTAATACAAATTGTGACAAATAATAACAGGTCGTTTTGATGGGATTTTTTATGGATCATTCTAGTTTGTGTTTGACAGGTTCTTTCAGGCATTGTTTTGCGTTTTGATATTTGAAAAATTGAATTGTCCCCATTCATGAAATTATATTTCAATAGGAAATAATTTGTGGTTGTACGTTGTCGCACATCTTGTAAGTTTATTTCAACTTTGCTATAAAAATGGTCATGTTGTGAAAAATATTTTACGTAAATTATTGTTTAAATCCTGTGGTATGTAGGGTTTACATAATAGGCTGATTATGCAATGTAGCAAAAATATGAAATGTAAATCAAATATTTGAAATCACTGGATTTGTTTTGAATATAAAACTATCAGTTCGTATTCGTCAACTAATGTGTCACGTGATTGAAAGTGTTACAGACGGATCAAACATATTAATTTCACAACGTTACTATCATTAAGTCACCACTAAATATTCGCTATATTAAAAGAAGTAAGTTTAAGAAACGTATAAAATTTAACTAACAGAAGATTAAATCTGCTTGGTAATCGTAAACGATGGCGGAGTTTTATTTAAATGGATACGTATAAAAACACAAGTTCCGTGTACGAAAAAGTGAAAAATACTTAGGAATGGATTACAATTTTATATAAGGTAACCATCTTTTTGTAACTGCAATTGAAGCATACTTCGAGACCTGGTTGATCTGTGGTTCGAACAAGATGTAACCCATACCTTATAACTATGCTGAAACAATTCTTTGTTACTGGGTTTTTGATTGGGTTCATTTCGGAAATTATGGTGAAGAAGTGATTTGTCATTGTTGGATTACTTTCTTCGGAACTATAAATGTATTAACACGAATAATAACTAACTGATCCAGGACGAGTTAAATGATATATCGAGTCATATGTGATAATGTTAATAGTTCTAGACATGGGAATTATTGACGGCGGTCAACTCGATACGTATGTGATCTGCCATGGCTGTTAATTTTGGTGAACCATTGTTGAAGAATTATGGCTTATATTGCTCAAATAACTCAGCTTAGATCTAGTCTTCCGTATGCTGGGCATTTAAGGTCACGAGGATATAGAATTGTTACATGCGGTTTAGCGTATTTGGTCATTCGCGCAGGCTTTTTGGTGATTATTATCCGCATTGAGCTGCACATCTCTAGATGTCCCCTCACGCTGTTTTGGCCTGTTGTTTACCGTCTTTTCCCATTCAGACACGCTTGACATAGTGTTACTTAGAGACAATTTTATGACGCATCTATATCTTTTTTTACCCCTCCCATATTACGTTTCTTATTCTTTAATTCGCCATAGATGATCTGCTTCAGTATCCTAGTGTGTTGTATTTTTAGCAATTATCTACTCATCTCAGCTGAGCCTTTATGATCTGAGATTCTATGCTCAAACTGTTGACTCTTTCAAGGACCTCCATATTGATCTGACATTCTTGCCATTTTATTCTCAAGTGTGTTACTTTAAGTCTCACTTACTAAATACCCTTCTCATTAGACGTCCAAAATTGGTACCAGCATACATTATTCCATATTACCAGCATACGTTATTCTTGCATGAAGACCGAAAATTTAACTCTCCAAATACGGAAAGCACGCTACTTCCTCCAGTAGTTACTTTTCACAACCACAGCAATATCCGTGGTCTCTCTAGCCTTATTAGGAGCCAATATTTTTGTTTTTTGTTCATTAATTTTACCGAAAGCACCGTAGATCCCACTAAGTAAGTCCAGCATCGTCTGCAACGTCGCCGCACTTTATACTACAAGTTCACAGTCATCCATATACTGTAGTTCTACTATGCCAACCTCCTTTGTTTTTGATTCCACTTTAAGTCGTGCCAGGTTGAATAGGCCTCCATTCATTCTATATGATATGACATGGAAATAATATTATTTAAAAAAATCACCTTGTTCAAAAACTGCTATACATTATTCATAATTTATAGTGATGAACCTATTTGAAATTAAATAAGACGTTGTTCCAAAAGTTCCCAAAGCAAGTTTTAGATGGTAGTTCGATGAATTAATTCCAATTCACTTTAATAACAATTAGTATAATTCAATGTAACATTTTCATAACTAAGTTAGGTTAGGTTTAACTAATGGTTTCAAAGTTTAAATAATGGTTTCAAAGAAACAGAAATTAGTTACTTAATAAATAAAAAACGGAAACAATTACTAATTCATCAAGTATATCCAAAAGTAAAACAAACAAATGATAAAAAGTACTGTAAAATTTTATATCTTGGTTCAAATTCAGAACATATAGCTCGCTCTTTGAAGAAACATAATTTGCAAATAGCGTTTAAAACCACCCAGTTAACCATTAAATTAATTTTTAATACCAAAGATAAAACATCAGCAAATACAAAATCTGGAGTTTATATATTAAGTTGCAACGAGTGCAGTAGCTGCTATGTTGGACAAACCGGCAGAAATTTTCAGACCAAATACAAAGAACATAAATCTGCATACATATTAAAGAAACATCACACATCTAATTTTGCGAATCATTTTATAGATACCGAACATATATTTCCCGAGATTACAAATTTGAAAATTTTATATACAGCGCCCAAAAGCAAAAAATTAAAACATTTTAGAAGCTATTGAAATTTATAAATATAATAAAGATCCGTCTAGACAGCTATTAAACGATCAGACGGATCTCCGAAATTTCCTATTATTTAAAATATTGTAAAAAATTAACCCCAATAAAAGTATAAAATTAGGTACATAGAATAGATAAACACCTGTAAAACCTTAGTTTTAAAGTAGCGTTTGAGAATGTAAAGTCTTTTTACGAAACTATAGTCGTACAAATTTTGTTTAAAAATAAAAATGATAGATAACAAAGTAAAAAATTGTTTTATTCCTTTTTAATGAAAAGTGTTTTGAAATCAATGTAAATTTTGTGTTTTATTTAAGAATTAAAAAATCCACCCTCAATTTGAAAGACCCTTTTTTATATATGTCACATTTGTACTTATATCGATTACTTCTTCCGATTTCCGATATTTTCTTCTTTTTGAGATAATAAAAACAAAACCATAATGTGGCTGAGATAATGCTTTTGATTTTGTTATGATAATTATTTTAAGCAACTCGATATCTATCACGTGGTATCGAATGATTTCCATTACTTACACTCTCGTTTGTACTCATAACTATGCATAATTTCTTGGTTAAACCTGGTGCTTTATTTGACCTCATGTTTTAGTTTTATTCCCTTAATATTTCTTCATTAGGATATTTTGATTGTTTTAGATGTGTTCTTCAGATTAGTGAATTAACTTTTGCAATGCATATTCTTGAGAAAATTTCACATTATTTATAACATTTCGTGATTTCCATTTTGGTCCACACGTGCAATATTTCAGCGCTTTGCACTATTATTGGACCCCAGATGCGAGGCTTATCTCTAACTTCCAAATTCTTGAAATTGCTTGAATAAATGGTAAATTGTCGTTTTATGGGGCGCCGGATAATTAGGATAATTCTGGCTAAATTCATGTTGAGTTGCAATAATTCAATTATTTTTAATGTTATAATTAAAAATAAATATAATTTTTTTTTTAAATTTATAAAACATCCCTGAGGAAGTTTTCCAAAATTACAATCTGACCAAAGTTGATCAATGAGTAATGTTGTACAAACCTAAGTTACTACAAAAGAAAAGATGATTTTAAGAACTTACTCACTAGTATCCCTTAAATTAAATCCAATAACCTAATTACACCAATATTAACGTATACAACAGCACTATGCTCTGCTTTTTTACTAACACAAACGTTCAAACCAACTCAAAGGGTTTGGTCCTCTTAAGTCTTCTGATTTGACTTGCATTATCAAGGAGCTGGATGGCCTCGACATTGACGTGCTGAAGAAGTCGCTGCTCGTGACTCTGGGCAAATCTGCTAATGGTCTGGGTAACGGTGTCCATTTCCAAGTCCCTATGGAGGTCACTGTTTCTGAAATACCAAGGGGCATTTGCAATGTTCCTTAGTACTTTGTTTTGGAATCGCTGGATTATTTCCAAGTTGTTCTTTTTGGCACAACCCCACAGCTGGATGCCATATGTCCATACGGGCTTTAGAATGTGTTTGTTCAAAAGTACTTTGTTGTAGACTGATAGAGGGGAATTTCGTCCAAGCAGCCAATACATTTTTCTAAATTTGATGTCAAGTTCTTCTTTTTTCTTTTTGACATGAGCCCTCCAGCGTAGCTTGGCATCTAATGTTATACCCAAATATTTTGCTGTATTAGCATATGGTACTTGGATATTATTTATACTAACGGGGATATGTTGATTTCTTTTGTTCGTGAAATTAATATGGGCGGATTTAGACTCATTTAATTTGATTCGCCATTGCTTAGTCCAGTTGTTAATTTTATTAACTGAGGTTTGCAGGTTTATTGCCGCTTCTTCGTGGTCTACGCCTACAGCCATAATAGCAGTATCGTCAGCAAATGTTGCTATCGTATCTGAGTCTAATTCAGGAATATCACTGGTATATAATAGGTAAAGGACTGGTCCCAATACACTACCTTGCGGTACTCCTGCTTTAATATTTTTTAGTTCAGAGTATGCATCTTCCTGTTTAACTCTGAAATATCTATCTGAGATATAAGACTTTAATAATTGCGCAAACTGTTTAGGCAAAAGCTTGTTTAATTTGTAGTTGAGGCCCTCATGCCACACTTTATCGAAGGCTTGGGCCACATCGAGAAATACGGTAGAACAATTTTTTTTTTCTTCCAGTGACTTTTCAATTATATTTGTTATCCTATGGACCTGGTCTATAGTTGAGTGGCTTTCTCTAAATCCAAACTGATGGTCTGGAATTATGTTTTTATCTTCAATGATTGGCTTCAATCTTTTAAGGAATATTTTTTCAAACAGTTTTGAAATAACAGGTAGCAAGGAGATTGGCCTGTAAGATGAAACTTCATTCGGTGGTTTTCCGGGTTTTGGGATCATTATCATTTCTGCTACTTTCCATATCTTAGGTACATACTTTAATCTAAAAGATGCATTTATAAGATATGTAAGTTTTACTATAGCTTTACGAGGAAGCTGTTTCATGACTTCTCCCGTGATTAAGTCAAACCCTGGGGCTTTTTTTGTGTTGATGTTTTCTTCAATTTCTGATGCAATTTCTTTTGGGGTAACAGGTCTTATGTCACTTTCTTCTTGGGCAAGATTTTCCCAGTCAAGTATGTTTTCACCTTCATTTGGCTGGAAAGTCCCTTCTAAATATTCAGAATATCTGTTAGCTTTTTGTAAATTGCTTTTTGCCCATGTTCCATCTGCATTTTTAATTGGTGGATTCTGCAGGATTGGTCATTTTAGTGTTTTGGTAGCTTTCCATAGTGAATAGTCAGTTTTACTGTCATTTGACAGTTCACTTAGGTAGTTACTTATAGTATAATTTTTATTTTTTTGTATATCCCTTTTCAGTTGCTTTGTTGCATTATTTAATCTAGTTTTATCTGCTGGCGATCTAGATTGATGCCATATTCTTCTAAGCCTTCTTTTTTCGGATATGAGTTCTTTTATTTCTCTGGGGTAGTTATTGCCTTTGGTTCTAGGAGTAATATTAGGTGTGTTATCCCATGCAGCCCTTTGGATAACGTTTAAAAATGTTTCCGCTTCATTGTCGAGTTGTTCTTCATTTCTTAAGTGGACTCTCAAGTCTACCGTTTCTTCAAGTTGAAGTTTAAAACTCTGCCAATCAGTCGATTTGTCAATATAGAAGGAGTTTCCTTCTGTATGATGCTATCACTTAAGATCAGAAGAATGGGAGAGTGATCAGAGTTCATATCCCATGCCTCGTCCACATGCATATAGCTTACAGACACATTTCTAGTTATGAAAAAATCAAGTAGATCTGGTATTTTATTGGGGTCTGTAGGCCAATATGTTGGCTTACCAGTTGACATTGTTTCACATTTTAGTTGGTTAATTGCTTGTATATTATATATTGTATGTTAATTGCTTGTATATAATTTTACTGCGTTTTTTAAGCGTGTATTTATTCATAATAAAACTTACACGTCTTCATTACACAACAGCCAAACCCAAACTGTCGCAAATATCAGAAATTGTTGCACAAAAATGGGCCAAAACAGAATGGTAGCGATCACCCTTTACATTATTAATAAAGTCTACTTTATCAGTTAAGATCTTAAAGCTGTGTGAATTTTATTCATGCGGAAATCTTGCCTAGTTTTTCCTTTTTTGTGTCATTATTTTTCCATTTTTCGAATCTACTCCACCTTCCACGTTTACCTCGGTCTTCCTCTTTCCATTTTTATGATGTGACCAAAACATATTAAACGTTATGTTTCTATACGCTCAACTATTGATTTCACCTTTAACTTTTTACTCTTCATTTCGTTTTTAATATCTGTTTTTTGTTTTTTCTTGTGATGTCTTCAATCACTCATTACTGTCGCTTGTACTTTTTTTGTGCTGTTAGTACCCAACTTTGGTTATATTATGTGAGTATTGGTTTGAAGGTTGAATGTATACTGTGATTTTTCATTTTGCTAATATCTTCTTCGTCCCTTTTAAAGATATTAATGCATTTATCCTATTGACAGTTTTGTTACTTTACCATTTTTTTACTATATCATTCATTATTGTGTTGAAATGTGTCGAACTCAGTTTTTGTCATATAATTGATATGTCTGAATACTAGTAAATTAATCAATACTATTTGTATTACTGTAAAGAATTTTATTAATTTATGGAAAGTGTTAATACTCTTCATGATGGAAAAACACTTTATATAATTGAATAAGATGATAACAAGAATATCCCTGATATAGGAAACTCTTTTGTATATTAATTTTAAGCCTAATAAGTAAAAACTTTAACTTTTATTCAAACACACAAATTTTGTTTTTTTCTAACAACACATAAAACAAAGTTTTAAAAATTTCCTTACTTGAAACATAGTACTGAAAGTTCATTTAGTTTTAAAGATCTAAAATATTTTTAATATAATAAAAGCTGGTCGTTTTAGTTTGATGGCTTCATGCCGCGAACTAAAGAGTAAAAGCATGGCGTTAAATAGAAATGACAAAAAAACTGAGCATTTTTTTGTAGCACATAATTATGTGATTTTTTTACAATTACGCGTTAGCAGTTTTTATTATATTATACACTCACCTCTATTGTAACATACTAGGTTACTTCCCTACTTAATTCGCTCTTTCTGAAATATTATTTTATGATATTTTTAAAATATATTTTTGATGCACATTAATGTGACATTATGAAATACGAGGGGATACTGAAAAGTTCGGGGAATGATGAATAGATGCCGATGTTTCAGTGGTGCGTTGGTGTGCTGATTCTTTCAAACCATCAACTGTCAATGTTTAGATAGCTGCGTTTTGATAATTTAAAAGAGTATCACAGTTTTTAACGAAATGAATAGTGTTAACATTCGTGCAGTCGGTAAGTCATCAGGAAGGATGGTTTAACGGACTTGGCTCATTCATTTTTTGGTAAGTCGGTCGGTTTTGTTCAAATGTGGTGGTAAAGGAGCAGTTTTAATTGATAGTCTAAATGTGTTTTCGATCATAGCTAGTCTAAATGTACGGGGGTCGTCTGAAAAATTCTCGTGAAATGACTAAAGATTATGATATTCATCAAAGATAATTTGTTCGATGACGTACTGTGAAGTTTTAGATCCTTGCATTTAGTTTCTTGTTTGTGGCGATTCAGTAAAGGAAACAAGTTTTAATATTTTTTAAAAAGTGATAAAATTGTAAGGTTCGAACTGTTACATCGTTCGAACTGTGTTTTACGAGGTTTAGCTATTAAGATACAGAGGGTTATGTTCAATTTTACAGGATTCTTTCCCTTATGTTTTCATTGCGGATAAATAATGCTCCACGTGCCCCGAAACTTCTAATATCGACAAAATCGTCACAAAAATTCACAATGTCGTATTAAATGATCGCCAAATAAAGGTACGCAAACTTGTTGATATCGCTAACATCTCGAAACTATATTTTGTACGATGTCTTCCGGTATGAAAAGTTTTCCGTCCGTTAGGTGCAGCGTTTCCTCGATGTTTTATAACAATAGATCTAAAGTGGGCTCACCGTTATACTCAAGAAACGAAGTGGACGTACAAACAGTGAGTGATAGTAGGTGAAAGTGCACCAAAAAAGAGAATATAGTTTCATGTGCAGAAAAAGTCATAGCTACGGTTTTCTTACAAGAGACAGGACCATCACTGGGGTGTATTATGTTTTACTACTAATCCAATTGAAGTGTGCTATTCAGACTAAAATTCCCCATCTGTTAAAAAAGAAAATGTTCTTTTACTGTAATAATGTGCCTACATACGTGTCTCGGATTATTACTTCAGACCTCCATGACCTACATTTCGAAGTGCTTTGAAGCGACTTTTTCGTGTTCTCAAACCTGAATGACAAGCTGACAAGAATTCACTTCGAATGATGAAGTCAAAGCTGAGACAACCGCTAATTTCGTAGAGTTGAACTAACTGTATTATACTGAGGATATTAAAATATTTGAACGTCGTTGGTCTGAATCTGTTGAATTGCAAAGTGACTCAAAAACCTCATTTTCTTTGTTAGGTCGGAAAATTTTCGAATGACCCTCGGGTAGAAATGACAGGGACAAACTATACGTAACTCTAAAACTATACGTATACATGGCAATGCTGTGAGAGTTTCCGGAATAATAAATAAGAAACAAATATTTATTATAGAAAATGGTTTTATTGTTTTTCAAAATATTCTTTCCGATAATCAATAGACATATGCATACATATTACATATACAATTTTCATAGCCCTTTTTTGATTCCGATTGAGGTATCTCCAAAACATGTATTTTGAACGCATCAACCGCTTCTTCTGGCGACGAAATTTTTCTATTTTTTTTATTCTTTACAGACGGAGATAAAAAGGAATCATTGGTTGTCAAATCAGAACTGTACGGCAGATGATCCATGAATTCGATGTTTCGACCGGTTAAATATTGAGTTGTTCGGTCCGATGTGTGAGGGCTCGCGTTATGATGGTGAATTACCTGTGTTACAGGTTGTTTTTTCTTATTTCTTCAAAACATTCTGGCAAACAAATGGTTGTGTACCATTCAGAATTGACCATTCTACGATTTTCTAGTGACACTGTAGTCACATGGCCTTTTATAAAAAAAAAACAAACGACCAGTGCTTCTTGCCCTTCTTTTTGTTGGGTTTGGCTCAATTTGAAAGACCCATACAGTCGACTGCTGTTTACTTTCGGCCTCATATTGCATAGATCCAATATTCCTCACCTGTTTAGATGTTATGCATGGCTTTTGCCACACCACGATTGTATTTTTTGAGAATTTATTTGCACCAATCGACACGAGACATAATTTGAGTGATTGACAAATTATTCGGAATTCAATGCGTACAAATCTTTTTCACGGTAAAATTTTCATGTAAAATCTTGTGTATGCTGTCATTCTAATGTCCAGGAACGCCTCAATGACGATGACGATCTTGCCTTATCAGTTCGCGCACAGTATCGATATTTTCTGACACAACAACCGATTTTGGACGACATTCTTTAAATTCGTTGGTGAGCGAACGACGGTCACGATTGAATTCACTAAACCAGTGAGATATAGTGGTATTAGATGGTGTTTCATTGCCAAAAGTCAAAGTGAGTTGATCAATGCACTGTTGTTGGGATAATCCACGTCGAAAGTCGTAGTAAATTATCACACGATAATTCTCACGATTTAGTTCCATTTTTTTTGTGAAATTTTTAAGTCATTAAACAACACAAATCGTCCATATGACAAAAATATTCTTAATGCGTGTACAGTCAACAATATCAGACTTTACGATGTATATGTCAGATGGCGCCTAACAACACCATTGTTGCCAATTCCGGATACATAAATACCAACCTTCGCATAAAGGAACAAATATTGAATTGTTTTTTTTTTAATTTTTGATAAGTGTATACAGACAGTTCATCATCTAAATAAAACCAATATTTCTTATTTTGCCGGTGTGTAAAAAAGGGTAGAAAATAAGATACGATGTAAAAGTTTTCTAAAAAGAAACCGAAATTTTGGAACTCTAGGAAGAAAAATATTTAAGCAATATTTTATACATACATTTATTTATTTATTCATTCGAATCTCTGTCTGTACAACAGAGTTTTCGGAACGAGTATCGAGAATTTTCAGCACCCCATTTGGCAACTCGTTCAGAAATGAGCGAGGCCTTTTTATTGAAATTAATTTTTTTGGAATATTAAGTTATTAAAAGAGCTAGATCGAGTGAATAGTATAGGTGGCCAGTGGTTCCCAGCCCAGTGGTAGCCAGCTTCAGATTGAAGAACAGCGGTGATTTTGACCGAGAGTGTATTGTCCAAAGCATATTTAGTTTTTTTCAAATAAAATTCTAGGCTTTATATCCAGAATTCGGTAGATCATTTCTCGCAACGTTTTAAATTTTCCGTGTGAATTTAAATTGACTAAACCAGTTGTAAATTTGTATGCAGGCAATAATTCGTATATGAAAAGTATATGGAACGTATATGTTGTATGTAAAGGTTTTTCAGAGGTTTTGGGGTTAAAGGCGCATCAGCAACTAAGGCTGTTGTATCGACGATTGTAGTAACTGTATCTACGACTATACAATCGACTAGCGATTGTATCTACAGCCTAACGTTGGTTTCGAAACACCGTCATCAACTACCGATAATCCGGGTCAGTATCCCTCTCCGGCTATCAACCCTTGGTTTTGCGCTTAACCATAGCAAGTTGGCAAGTGACCAACGTAGAATAGCACTCAGAAGGCAGCCGGCCTTACGATGCCTAGAACTGGCGTGACTGAGGGGAAATTCTTAGTCGGATTTTACGACGGTTGACATTTGTTTGACAGTTGACTGGTGGACATCTGACATATACATCGTACAGTTTAACATTGTTGACTGTATACGTACTCAGAACGTTTAGTCATATATTTGTGTTGTTTAGTGACTTGAAAATTTCATCTTAGTTAAAAACTGGAATTAACTCGTGACAATTTTCGTGCAATGATTTACTACGACTTTCGACGTGGATTATCTCAACAACAGTGCATTGATCAACTCATTTCGATTTTTGACGATGAAGCACTATCCAAAATCACTGCATATTACTGGTTTAGTGAATTCAATCGTGATCGTGGTTCGCTCACGGACAAATTTAAAGAAGGTCGTCCAAAATCCACTGTTGTGCTAGAATACATCGATAATGTGCGCGAACTGATAAAACAAGATCGTTATGTGACATACCGCGAGATTGAGGCATCCCTAGACATTAGTATGACCGGCATACAACATATTTTACATGAACATTTAGCACTGAAAAAGATTTGTGCGCGTTCGATTCCGCATAACTTGACAATCGCTTAAAAAAGGCTCGTGTGGATTGGACATGCTCAAAAAATACAACCATGGTGCGTTAAAAGACGTGTATAATATCTACATAGGTGACGATTATTCGTAAAAAGTAAACAGCTGTCGACTGTATCGTTCCTTCAAAATGGACCAAACCCAACAAAAGTTGTTCGCGCAAGAATCACTTCGAAGCAAATGGTCGCCTGTTTTTTTGGGGTAAATAGGTATGTGACTACAGTGCCAGAAGAGAATCGTTACCTTGCAGACCTTGTTTTAACCTTTTTAATTGAATTCAATATTTACTAGAAATTAATACTAAATAATAACTCAAACCTAAATAACTGTCCAATTTACTGCTTTACACAAATCTGGTAATTACATAATTGTATCTTTGCCTTGATAACACGTTCTCAACACAACTCCAAAGAATACTTCCATCATATTAAAAGAGAAAATATGTTTAGGGAATTTAGTGTATTCCAAATCAATTATTTGATGTTGGCGGTACTGCACCATCCTGTTTAAATTACGTATTTTCTATGTTCATATGCTCCAATTCCAGTCAAGAATAATAGATCATCATTTCACAATACCTCTGTGCTGGGGTGTGTGACCTTTTTACAACACATTGATGTTCAACTACCTTCTCCTAGACATCTCTATGGAACAGGCGTTGCCATCAGAAAATAGTTAGCTACAGTAAACTGAATAATTACTGATCAACGCTAATTAAGAAGATAATCGAACATGAGTATCATCGGGAAGGGCAGCCCCACTAGCATTCACTAGTGCCACTTCTTGGCATAGGCCTCGTGGGGGACAGTGGTTTTATCGCGAGTTATGTAGGCATTCAGAATGACTTAAAACACCTCTGGGCAATGTGTGTTGGTATTAGTAAAAATGTATTAGTGCAGTTGACTACAGCGTTCTGGATTGGTTAGCTATTTAATGGTAATGACGAAACTCTTCTAACATGGGTACAGGGGGCAGGGAACCTTCGTTGGTCTCACGGTTAGTGCCACTTTGGTGGTGTTGGACTCGTGGACTGCTTTCTGTATTCGGTGGAGGCCATGTTTGAAACCGAGAGTTAAAGGGGCGCCACCTGGTCAGACTATTCAGTATCGTGGTTCTTTGACCATTAACCATTAGGTTATCCTATATTTAAAAACGTAAAATATCTAGGACTTACTTCCACGGATTAAAAGCTTACTCAAACAGGGCCTTTAGAAGATATAATAGTTGTGTGATAATATCTCCTGAATTTTCTTCACCCCGTATTTGATTTATTTTGATATTTGAAAAATGAAAATGCGCCTCATAGCTTTTAAGATCAGAATTTAATTTGAAAATTCAGTTGGGTCTTCTAGGTTCGATCTATTTCAGAAAAATTCCATATTGGCCTTCTTCAAATAAATGTAATTTTTGTTTTAATTAATTTTTTATGATTTGTGGGCTCAATTCTTACATAAAATATGCCAGTTACTGATTTTCATCATCCAGAGTTGCTGTAGATATGAGCTAATATAGGATACAATGTTGGTAGATTGATTAACATGACATATAATGCGGACTCATAATGAAAAAACATTATCGCAACATGTCTTATCGCTGCTTGTAAATCAGATGATATTCTTTGTTTAGGTTATCGTTATGATATAGATATAGAGGCATTACATTGATTAATGTTCCCTTTTCATCAATAAAAAATATGTTTTTCGAACTTTGTATTGGGGAAGACAAGGTATTAAAACAGCGGGTTTTTTTTATTTATTCGACATGATTATTACATTTTCAAGATAACAATCCAACAAATTCTGCGCATGTTGTTAAAGAATGGCTACTTTATAAGACCACATAAAAATGCCACCCAATCGCCTGGCAGGAATTTTATAGAGAATGTATTGCATCAATTACTAGCTCACATATGGAAGTATGACATAACAAATAAATCAGAATTAGAAAGAATACTGAAAGAAGAATGGACAAAAATAGATTCATCGTTTACAAATAAATTACTAAAACTGAAGTCATGACAACTGGTGGCTCAATTATTGGTCCTTTTCATATCATTATTGTTAATAAATTTAGGTGTACGAGTACTAATGCTACACATTTTTTGATTACTTGTGATAATAAATTAATAAAATACTTCTAATTACACATTGTGAGTCCTAAGTTGATACTAATTTTAACATGTTATAGACTCCCTAAACTAAACACATATTTTAAATATTATTTCTTAAATAACTGAAGAGTGAGAGAGATAATTCTTCCAAAGTTTAAAAATAATTGAATTTTGCGTAGTAGTCGCCATTCCTAACTATTCCTACTATTCAATCATTTATTTAAGACTTTAGTTGGTAAATACGAGACTACTATTGTTAGCCTAGTATTTGGTGTGTCACCATTTTGAAAACAACTAAGGGTTATCCTTTAACTCAAATAGGACTGCATTAAAATAGGTAAAAAACTATAAAAAAGATCATAGCATAATAGATAGCAGATTCAAATATGACAGTATGACAGGTAAACCAGGATATGAACCAGGGTAAAAAGAATATGAAATTAAAAGATTAAGAACTAGCTTTTGGAAGAAATACCAGCATTAAATCATGCAACAATAGTAAAACAAAAAGTTACGAAGGAAACAATTAGCCCCCGAAGTGAAGGGAATAACAACAGGGGCGAATGGTAGAAACGAATGAAATATTCGGTGGAAAATAGAAACTTTGCCCCCAACTGAAGTGTATACAGAAGCCGCTTTGAAGTATATACAGAAACAGCAGTTATAGAAAAAATAACTAATCGAAGGGGAGAACAGAACTGCATAATCGGCGATGGCAGCATTAAAGCTGTGAAGGAATTTACTTATCTGCTAAGCAAACTAGATGCAAACAATATTACAGGTAACCTCAGAAATCTTAGTGAATAGTAACAAAACTACTTACTCCCTGCAGTCTGTCCTAAGATTTAAAACTAAATAATGACACACGAAAGATGAGAGCTATAAAACAGTAGTCACTTATGAGCGAGACCTGGACATTCACAAAGAAAACAGACAAATGCTTATAGCATTTGAAAAAATAATTTTTGGTGCTCTGAATGATAATAGAAATTGGAGGATCAGTTATATCTTCAAACTTAGGCATTTATACAAAGATCTGGATATTGTAGACTATTTTGGGGTTCAGTAACTTTGATGGATGGGTAAGAAGAGAGTAGTCTGGGCTGGTGGAGATTGATTCAGACTGAGGGAAGCTTGAAGGAGGTTAAAATTACGGAGGTTATAACACCACAACAAATTATTTGAGAGAATTTGTTTCTTTAATGATATCTATATATTGTAAAAAAACATCAACATATAATTCACCCGAATTTTCAATTTTTTTTTGTGTCAAAACACTCTGTATTGTCGACGCATATTATGAAAATGCATTAAGGTAATAATATGAAATTCTGTAGTACTGATCGAATGGAAATATGTTTAATAAAGACTTTATTTAAAATTTCAAATAAGAACTTTTTAGTTCGAAAATTAAGTTATCATTTTATGGTTTAAACTTGAAAGAAAAATAATGGGCAAATCTTCACCTTCGGTTGCTTAATTGCCCTGGCATAATTGTCTTTGACAAGTCTACTTACAATCTATTTCTCATTCCTCAAAATAATTTTCTCATCGAATTGTTCCCTCAACAAAACGATTGTTGCATTGGCTATATGCCTTGTGGAGCTATCTTGTTGGAACCACATCTCCTTCAGATCAATACTATTCGCAATTAATTAATCCACGTAGTCAAATAACAAAGCCCAACTTCTTGGGAACGGCGACGAATTGATAAATTTGGATTTTCATCAACACTGCCAGCAACAGCGACTATATTTTCTTCAGAACGCACAGTTTTTTGTCTTGTTTTTGTTTTAATATCGAGTAGCGTGAAATGCGTTCGAAATTTTTCGATAATTCGGTGATACATTGCTCGGTTGGACACTCACGAAATGATTTGCCAGACTATTGGAACACAGATTTACACACTTTCTCGCGAACTCACGTTCGTTTGACAGCGACACCGACAAATTCGGACACTCTAAAAAATCACCCTTTATAATTGTTTTCTTGCTTTGAAGTATTAAGTCTAAAAACATTAATTTTTAAATTAAGCGTTCCGGCCCTCTTATACTTGTAAGTATTAGGGTATATTTCGAGTCTAGCTCGATATTTCCCATTGTGGCTTTTTAATCGTTTCTTTATTGGAGGGTACTTTTAAATCATGTCGAAATATAAAACAATATTGGGCAGATAGCAAGGAGCATCGGCTATAGCTATGAGTAACTTATTTTGAAACCCTTCGAGGATTTCTATGTCTAACATGCTAGCTGAAACCCTCAGCTAGATTACATATGTCCAGAATATGTTTTATTTTAATATTATTTGGTTTTATTGTAAAATTTACATTGAATTAGGAATTAGTGAAATTCTAAGATTGCAGTATATTTTGCAAATTCAATTCAATATGAAGGGCTGAAGACTTTACTTTAAGTATGTGTAGTTCTTGGTTTTTCTACGAAAATAACTTCGAATCCGATGAATAACTTAATATTATTGTATACACTTGGTGATGAAGATTATTTTTAAACTTGTACAATAGGACAGCCAAGCTTATAATGCCACACCTTATCAAATGCTCGGGTGAGGTCCAAGAATATGTCAGAACATATTTTTTTTCTCGAAGTATCATTAATTATTTTAACTTTTTTATGAACTTGTTCAATCGTTCCATGTTTATGCCTAAAGCCCAACTGGTATTTTGGAATAAGCTTGTTATTTTAAGTATGGGTGTTAATAGTTTTCACTTTATAAGCAAAAGTTGGAAAGAAAATGATACTTTGTTCTGTATTATCCAACACTATTTATATAAATGTGAACAGTTTACTTTCTTTCTTTTTTACAGATGTTAAGATTAAATTAAAATATAGATAATCATATTATTTAATTCTTGTATAGGAAGCTTCGGTGTGAAACACTAAACTCAAAAAAATTTACCACCCGGAGATGATTCAATCTAAGATTGAATTACCAAGAAGTTTAAAAAAGTGATTTGGTGTTTAGTGGTAAATCTCTTCGAATTTAATGATATTATTGATAATAATTAAATAATTATTTGGATTACTATTTTTAATACACGTACTTACGGTTTAAATGAATTAAAATTTAACATCTTTTTTACGAAACCACATAGAGATTACTATTTAAATAATAATTGTTTTAAAGATCAATAGTCAATTGAATTCAATAGTCAATTGTCATTTGGCCAAGTCAGTTTGTTTCAAATAGCCCTGCTTTTAATTGTCATTAATCATCTACGAGAGTTAAAAATGTTCCAGACAGAAAATAAAACATTCCTCATTCTGTATATTATTTGGACCTGTGCCACATACTATCTATGTTTTATTTTTTAAAGTGGATTCATACATATTGTTTAATTTTTCACCGCTACTAAATGGGAGGGATGTAAAAGGAGAGGTCGTTTATTTCAGAAAATTCATTTGAAACATCTAAAATCTGCATTGATTAATTGGATAAGTCTCGCAAAAAAAGTCCTTATTTCTTTGTAAGGTTTTTATATTTCCTGCAGTATATTTTTGTTATCATTGATGCATCAACATAAACAAGTGGTTAAAATATTTTTTAATTATCAAGTTTTATTCGATAGAATGTGATTAATCAAATGTTGTTTTCGGAGGTAGTTATTACTGTTTAATAGTATCTAATGTTTATTATGCTGTAATGAATTAACAAAAATATCATTGCAGGATTTTATCTTATGATTAAAATGTTATTTTAATATTTTAAGTTAAAATAGTATTTAATTTAAGAAACGTTAAAAGTGACTGCTTTTATTTATTTCTTTGATAAGTTTACAGCATTTCTAATTCTAGGTTTCAGTAAAATTTACTGACTGATTGAAGTTCAAACACCATCAAATTATAGAATTTTATTTACGTTGGGTATAAATATATCTGCATTAGTAATATTAAACGATTAAAATTTACTATATTAATCCACTTCGATTCGTTACATACTCAATGACGCTGTTAGATATTGTTACTGGCCCCTCATGTCTTAGGACGTCTTATTTTTGGGAGGAATTGGATAAATTCAGAAGTTACCTATCGATACTGTAGTGTACAAGCTCAATTGGTGAAAAATCTATAAATCATATAGTCATATACTATTCAGAATTTTCATTCATTTAATTTATTCAGAATTGTCTGTATAAAACTTTTAGTGGTTAGTTTACCTCGAATGAACACCAAAAGTATTCTATTACAGGCAATGTCTCCTCAATCATTGTCCCTATAGTACAATTTTAGTTCCCATCAGAACAGTTGAAATTGTTAATCCCATTATATTCGATATTCATGGTCATGCAAAATCATGTGGCCTCGCTAAATTATAAAAATAATAAAAAACACTGTTCCATTTTGCATTCCAGGCGATACGACAAATTATTACTAAATTTGGAAGATATTTGGAAAGTGGAAAAAACGTTCCACGACGGTTTGTCATCGTTATGACGGCCGTCATCGAAAACTTTTGTTTAGAGGAGACAGATATTTAAATATGATGCTACAGAGGGTGCATTTCAAATTTTTTCCTTTAAGTGGGCTTTTCTTTATTAGTCGTCTTTGTTCTTCAGATTATATCAAGCTTCGCTATTTCTTACAAAATAAATTGATATTTAGTCATCTTCACTGATTCTAATCACGTTTGTACTGTGTGTACAAACACACGTTTGTATTTTTTTTTGCAAATTTCGACTTTATTCATCAATATATACTCTTTGAAAAGCAATACAATCATTCCAGGGCTTTTTAAAAATTTTTACACATTTTTTTATAGAACGATTTCTCTTTGCCTTTAAAATTGACCTAGTTTCGGAAATTACCTTTTCATTGGAGTGAAATTTGTTTTCAGCGAGCATTTTGTTGAAGTCTGAGGACAGGAAACAGTCGTGAGGGACCAGACCTGGAGAATATCGTTGAAGAGCAAGCTATTCAAAATGCAATTCATGCAATTTAGCCATGGCTGCCAACGATTTGTCACACGGTGCATTGTCTTGTTGAAACAGGACTTTTTGTTCGTTTCTAGTCTTTTTTGCGACCTCGTTCTTCAAACGTACCAATAATGCTATGTAGTAATCGCTATTGAGGATCGAACAATATCCCATGTCCATCCCAAAATACAGATAATGACCATCCCAAAATACATACCTTGCCTGCCGATAATTGTATTTTTGGTGGTTTTTGGACGGTCTTCACCGGCTGCTGTCCACTCACCTGACGATTTAACTCCGGAGTGTAGAGATGGATTCATGTTTTATCCATTGTCATATACCGCCTGAAAAAAATCTTTTTATCTCGCTTAAACCGCTCCAAACATTGCTCAAAAAGACGTTGTTGTTTTTGGTTCACAGTGAGCAAACACGGTACCCATTTCTATAGCAATTTACGCATTCCCAAATGTTCATGCAAAATGGTGTAAACACTTCCTTATTATCTCCTGCAACTTTACTTAACGACTTTGCGAAATAATTTTGTGAATTTTTTTGATCTTGTCTGGTGTAACCACCCTCACCAGAGCGTTCGACAACGTTTGAAGATTGGCACAATCCACTGGTAGGGATTTTTTGTAAGTGACGCCATCTATATGTCAGACCGAGGATTTATTGACCGATGTGTTATTAAGCTGAGTGGTAATAATCGTTTTGCCATTTTCAATTTTTTGCTTATACTTATATGATTTGTGATGTAATAATTTGGATTTTTATTAGATTACAACAAATGAATTAAACAAATTCAAATTAAACCGCAATAATTAAATAACCCGCTTTTGAAATTAAAATAGCTTTGGAAAAACCAACTTATATCATAGGGAAAAACAGTATTTGGGATTTTTCTTTTTTTGAAATTATATAACTATGAAATGTGTTACAATATATCAATTATATGTTCATTCCTACGCAAAGGTGTCGGACTAGTTTATTTATCAGTTAGAGAAAGGTGTATTACTGCAACATTTCTACATAATGGCTTTGATAATATTAGATTCCAAAAAAGTCGATATTGTTATGAATTAATATGCTGTAAAGTATTCTTCTCGTGAGTTTTGTGGTGTTTGGCTATTTTTCGCATCTTATTTAACGAATTGTAGACCGATATAAGAATTGAAAAATATTTTCTCTATTCATCGATTAAATCGGAGATACTGCAAGGATCTGTTGTGGGTCCGATTTTGTCGCTTATTTATAATTCAAATATTTTTTATCGCACTTCAAAACCTAAAATGAAATCGTATATGGATAATAAACAATTTTATGCATGATATAGTAAAACTACATATTTAAAAGTTTAACAATGTTATACTAATGCTTACGTTGTTATTGGGATTAAGTAAAATCAATTTATTTGAGGGATAAGATGGAATGTATTTTGTTGGCAAAAATGCTATGCGTTTATATATATATATATATATATATATATATATATATATATATATATATATATATATATATATATATATATATATATATATATATATATATATATATATATATATATATATATATATATATATATATATATATATATATATATATATATATATATATATATATTTTTTTTTTGATATATATATATATATATAAGTAATATATATATATATATATATATATATATATATATATATATATATATATATATATATATATATATATATATATATATATATATATTACTTGACTGGGGATGGGCCCCACCCATCCCTTCCATTGGAGGGAACATGTTGTCTCATTGGACGCAGTCAGACTATAACACTGTATATATACCACAATCTCATGTGGAACGCACAACAACCTGCGTCTCCGCCATAATGAGCATTGGTTAGTTGCTTGACCAGGAGGAAGCTCCACCCATCCCTTACATTGGAGGGCACATGTTTCGTTGGTGGTTAGACTTATCAGGGTACCGACATATGCTCTCGCCAAGAATACGGAGTCCCTCTCCATATATATATATATATATATATATATATATATATATATATATATATATATATATATATATATATATATATATATATATATATATATATATATTTCTCATACTGTATGTATATAATCATACAATCATACTATAAAAATGGCAAATCTCCAACTGTTATACTACGAAAATTGAGGTAAAATCATAGTCTAATTAGACTGCATTCGCATGAAAATTACAAATATCGAATGGAATGGTAATATTTTAGATCGTCTGATACTTTTGAATCTTCGTACAACCCGTTTACCTGAAAACATTACTGGTCCACTCAAAACTGTAGGCGAAGAGCTAGAATTCAGATGCTAGGCAATGCAGTAATTGTATCAACTTGGGATTGCAGCAACTTGATCCCTTATACGGTTTTTATAGAGAATTCTGCACAAAGATTTTAACGTACACCATTACAAGATTCAGTTCATACGACAATTAAAATCTAGAACCATAGGCAGCGTCGCAGATTCGCTGATTGGATCGTTGAAAAGGAGATATGGCAAGGAAAATCACTATCAATGACGAAATATATTTTTACCTCAATGGATATATTAATAAGTAAACTGTCATATTTGGAGCGAAACTGCTGTATTTGGAAGTAATACTTAAAAGTGATTGAACGAAGGCCGTGAAAGGTTGTCTGTATGGTAAGTTTTTAGGCTGCAGATATCATTGGGCTAGAGTCGCCATTTACCTGGGGGTGTCATTGGGCTGGATGCTTCATTGGGCTGGAGTCGCCATTTGCCTGGAAGTGTCATTGGGCTTTACTGCTTCGAAAATTATTAAATGATTGAAATATATTAATTTGAGAGACTTGTGGTTTCAACAGCACGGGCTCATTTACCATATAGACCGCAAAATAATAGCTCTATTGCCTGAAAAATTTGATGGCAGTTTAATTCCAAATTTGGTGAATTCAATTGACCACCAAAATCGTGCGAATTGGCAATATTAGGTTTCGTTTTGTGTGGTTCCGTGAAAGGACGCTTTTATGTTTAAAATCCACAAATTCTTATCATGCTAGAGAATAACATTTGTTATGTTATGACCGAGATAGAGCTTAAAATGTGCAAAAAAAGCTACCGAACATCACCATAAGCGGATCATGACATGCAAGATGATCCGAAGAAGTCATTTGAAATCATATTGTGTTGTATCTCTAATTGCACGGAATAAATCATTTAGAAGGTATTTAGATTTTTATAACAATTATATTGAAACCTTTCAGTCATCAATTTAATTGAGGTACGTTATTGAGCTAAGTCAGTTATCAAAGTAAGATTTTACTGATGTTCATATAAGCTGCTGATGTTCATGATAAGCTAGGCTGTATATATGGCAATGATACTTTAATAGAATGCCTAGTCCAAAAGTAGAAGTTAAAGTTATTTAACGGTGCCTTAAACAGTTTTTCCGCACAGTTTGGTGTATTATTTCAATACTACCTTAATAAACTAAAACGAGTTTGTTTTTTGAGAAAGAATGGTGCATCCTTTCTCAAGTATTATGGTGTATCTTATATATTCATGCTGCATCTTATACAAAGTTCTAACCTAGTGTTTTGGTTCTAACCAAAGTTTCACCTAAAAACAGAAAATTACTTAAGATTTATTTATTTTTTTGCCACATATATCTTTTGCTTTAAAGTATTGTTGTAATTATAGCGATAGACCTTAAAATGTTGTTGTTTGATGTTTTACGATTCTATTTTGTTTCTGGGGATTCAGTAATAAATGTTCAGTAATAACAATAATCAGCAAGTAAATTGGGTCTCCATTTATCTTGATGTCGCTTTTTTATTACAAAAATGTCTTGGTATAATTAGGAAATAATTCTAAAACTTAATTTTCTTAGTAGTGTTAGAAGCATCGAAACCATACGAACAGCACAAGTCCGTAGTTAAAATTTGTGAAGATAAAATTATATAAGACATAATATACAAAGCAACTCAGAATCAGCAACTTTTAGACCAGAAGCTGGCCACGCCTAGTGCGTTTGAGGTAGCGTTTATGAGCTCCTTGGGGCTGCAGGTGTTTGGGCATAGATCGCATTGCATGAAATGGGTAGTAGGCACGTTTATAATCTAGTTTGTTGCGGTGTGTTGATAAGGGTCTTTGTTGTGTACAGGAAACTCTTTCTCGGTTGGGGTCAGCGAGAAGCAGGTTGATGTCCGGATAGGGGATGGATCGTAGACCTAGACGATTTAGTTTTTCCCCCCCCCCGGGTACCATTTCGTGTCTGATGCTAAGGGGAGCAATGTCTTCAAGGCAGTATAGTTTATCATTCGGTGTTTGTTTCAGACAGCCCATGATGATACAACAGGGCATGCCTACTCCGCGGCTGAATAATACGATGCGAAAGCTGTAGTTCTTACTGTCCTGTGTTGTGCGCCCCACGTACTGCCTGTTAGTTTACGTACGATGTTGTTTCTAGCAGCCACCTTGTAATTGGTATCCATGTCGTATTTCATGTAGGTAAGAGCTCTATCTAGAGTGACACCCAGGTATTTTGGGGTAGGGCAGTGCACCAGGGGCATAAAGTAAGTTTGGGTCTTCGATGGGTTAGGTTTGAGTTTATGCTCGTTATAGTAGGCAGCAATTTGGTCAAGGGCTTTTGATAATTTCCGTTCAATGGTATCAAAAGTGTCTGCTTGGGCAACGATGGCACTGTCATCTACGTATATAACACTTTGAGTGCCTTCCGGGAAAAAACTAAAAACGTGTTATAGAAAAATTGTGTTTACAGATTTGTTTCTACCGTATCAAATTACATTATAAAACCAAAAATCAAAATCAAATTACACCCAAAAATTACTGTCACATAGCGCTGTCTGATAAACACCAAAACAACGCAACAAAAACTAGTTATTTTATTTTGCGCAACAAAAACTAGTTATGCAGTTGTGTATTGTGAAGTCGATAACTTTTAGGGCTCATGATTTACCCATTAAAAATTATTAGAAATGACAAGGCGCAAATGTTATTCTAATATTAGTAGCTCTAAATTTATGATAAACGCTCGACGGTTTATTTTATCAAAAAGATGAATAGCTCAATTAATTTCTAATAAATTCATAGAAAATCAGGATTTATAAGATATGATTTAGTTGACACGAAAAAGTTTTCTTTATTCATTTTTCATTAAGTGATTACTTGGTGATTAAGTGAGGGACTTGGTAATTTGTGGTAAATCTTTTCGTGTTTAGTGTTTCACACTGAAAGTTTGAGATGATAAATTTGTTGTTTTTTTTATTGGGCAAATTTCATTACTGACAGTTTCAGTGCTTTTGATAATGATTTGACACTCTGATATCATAGCACATTATTTAATAATGAAATAGATCATCTTTGGCTTGAGTACATCCATGAATACATCCATGCTTCAATTTTATATTTTCAGTTTCAGATATTTGTATTCTTTGGTGTACTAAATGCATTGTCTAGAACGAGGTTTTCTGTGGTCCTCTTAAGCTGGGTCCACACCAAAAAAGTTTGCGTGTGTGTTGAACTTAATGGAACAATTTGTTTGAATTATCTGGTGGACAACAGATGATTCGTTAAAAACTAAGCATGACACAAGAAATAACAGAACAAAAAAGATGTTGACTGCGGTTCAGAATCCCTATATATCCATCATATCCAAGTGCCAAAAATTTTTAATTCTGACAAGGCTAGACAGGAATAATAAGATAAATCGATGTAATTGTGGTTTCTTAATATTTCGGAAAATAAATTTTACTTAGATTACTAATAAATATTGTTAACCAACGATTCTTCACATCATTTGGAAGAAAAGAGTGACCAACTACTAATTGGTTATTATTTAATAAATAAACTTCAAATAAACTAATGAACATTGTTAAAACAATTAAAAATAAGAATCATGATATACATAAGCCAAAAGGGAAAGACAACGCCGAAATGACTGATTGAAATGATTTCCCCCACTGATTGAAACGATTTCCACGACAACGCGTGTTGGCGACAAAAAATATTTCAATGTGTGTCAGTGTTTATATTTAAATTTAACTTAATTCCAAAATTGTATTCTGTATGCGAATATCACGATGTGTTTCTTATTTATGGAGAAGTTGCTACCAAGCGGATTGGAAATATAGCAGGACTTTTTCAACGTGTTCAAGAAAATGGGTTAAAAATGAGCCAGATTTGCGTTGATTCAAATGACGGATATTTTGAACATTTCATTTAATAGAACAATTAATAATCTGTTTCCTAATCTGACGTGAGTCACCTAAAATGTGTTATGGTTTTATGGTGTGAAGAATTAGTGCTGGTATTTTCAACTTTGACATTAAACTACATTAACGCAGAAACCAAATTTATGCTAAAGCGAATGGAATAAAGGGCTATAAAAATATTACATTTTATTTTCTTATATATATATATATATATATATATATATATATATATATATATATATATATATATATATATATATATATATATATATATATATATAGTTTTGCTCTTCCTTAATATTTTATTTACTAAAATGCCTAAGTATCGTATTTAAAAAATTATTTGGTATGAGTTCAAACAGATCGGAATAGAACATATATAAAAAGTCCGAGTTTAAGTTGCGTAGCCCGATGTTACAAATAATATTTGATGGATTCAACGTTACGTTTTGCCCCAGGCAGCATATTAGTAAGAAAAACATCACGTGGTGGTCTTCTCCTTGACGCGTACGGGTGCTAAATATAAGAGTGCGACTTAATTTTAGAATTAGAAAACTCGGTGGCTTTTACGGTGGAGAGGTTGTTTGCGCACATCTTTGGTCGGTCGTTTGCCCGTCAGATGTTTATGTTTTTTGATGAAATATCGAATGTAAATATCTACAGGGTGGTCAAAATATGTTATTTTACTATTTAGAATTTTCCTCTACGTATATAGGGGAATATAATCTAGATCTAATCTATTGTTAAATAAAATGGTACAGGTAACTGCCTGCATATTAGAATATAGAATATAGAATATTAGTATAAAGAATTAAGGAGGCAATAAGAACAGTTGAATTGGGGGTTAATGCAGCAAAAGGAATATTACAAAGAAGCACAAACCATACTGTAGTGAATGTTACGGAAGGTTATATAGAGGTAGAGCACAATTTATGTTTACTGGAGTGAAAATATTGAAGGAGGTGAATGAAGATGGAAAAATACAAAAATAAATCATGGCAACCAACAGAGCTTAGTTTGCACTGTTCTGAATTTTCAGATTAAAAACGATATAGTATACAGCACTAATCGGCGAACGTTTAAAATTATTATTACATCTATTGCAAGTTATGGGTGCGAATTTGGGATTGTGATACAAAAATATAATAGAAAAATATAAAGATTTATAGAAAAATATTACTGATTCTACAGGAAAATAACGTATAGAGAGTAGGATTCAATCAGGTATTGTATCACCACTTCAAAAGATCCACTTTTATTAAACTACATTATAATTCATAAGTTGCAATGGATAGGATATAACTAACAGAGGGTATAGTAGAAGGAGCAGTGTGGAAGTTAAAATGGAGGAAATATGAATATGCAAAAGCTTTCTGAACGGAAGAATACAGAGGGAAGACATGGGAAGACGTGGTTGGTGTGGATGACAAGGTATTTCTAAATGCTAGAAATAAAAAACGAGAGGTAGAAGATACCACGTATTATTTGATTTCCATAGCTACATAATACAAATAAAACTGATAATATTTTTATCTAGCGTCTCAGATACGTAATTAATTTGCGCAATAGAATGCAGAAAAGAAAGAGCGAATGGAATTTTACTTGCACCGAAAATGAGTTTTATGGCTTCATATTGGAACAGGCAAAAGGCAAGCAATATTCGTCTAGTGAAAATTCGTCAAAATGTTGTGCTTCTTTATCTCCATATCTTAGTGGCACATTTTATTCTGCTATAGATTAAGTTTCCTAAAATGTTCCTAATTGTCCAAAAATTTTAATTTTTTTTTTAAATTGGCAAGGTCACACCGTCCTGTTTTTTTTTTGGATACCTAATGTCAGATCGAACGGAATTTAGTTTTTTGCTTGATTGACTTCTTACGGTGTTTTTTGAAAATAAAATGTAATATTTTATTGCCATTTATTTATTCCATAAGGTTCAGCATAAATTTGGTTTGTTTGTTATAAAAAAAGGAAAACTTAAACAGTATTGTAGTTTAATGTCAAACTTGTAATTATTAGCACTAATGTTTCACACTATAACACATTTTTAAACGATTCGCATAAATGTTCAGAAATACTCAGAATATATCACGGAGCTTTTCCCTACTCCTAATACATTGCACTGCAACGACCTACACTGACAGTTCGCTCGTGATTGGCTGGGGAAAGTAATTGTAAAATTCCGGTCTATATTTCACCCTTGTATTTCAGTTGCCGAACGTCCATGGACTTTTTCGATGCTTTTCGATTATGTTCCGCATTCAGATTTTAGTGCATGGTTCTGGCTTGCCAGAATAACAAAACGAAGCGTTAAGGTATAATGCGACGGGAAATTCAAATAGAAAATCGTAGAGCTTATGATGACCCACCCAGGATATCGTGAAAGATTGAACATTTCATGTGGCGAATTTAATTCACACAAAATATAAACATTATATATTTATTGAACCAGTATAAATGAATAATTAAATACTTTATAACTTATATTTCAGTATAATTTTAGACATATTTCTGACATTTTTCTACATATTAGAGAATTGAACTAATACAAAAACCAACCAGACAACATGACGGACAAAGCAAAAAGAAGGTATCAGTTTCAGACCACATCAAGTGGTAAATTATTAAACTGAAAGCTGTATTATCTCTAGGGTGTCAGTTACAAAAGGGTCTAGGTTTAGTTTTTTTTTCATGATTATGCCGAATTCGAACGTTAGAAAACAGCTGCTAGAGATGACTTTCATTTTCTTTGTGAAACACTTTACCCTTCTAGAGTTTAGTTAAGTTCATTATCGACTTTTATGCTTTCCATGCCGTTCATAGTACAAACGCATATATTTTACATATGCTGTTGAGGTTTATTTTTTCTGTTATACGGACCGTCTTTTTAATATTTTATTATTCAGATATATATTTTTTATTGTTATCAAAGTTAACCCAAAATCATTATATATTTTCAAGTTACTCTCTAACAGAGAAGCAAATGAGTTTTATTACAACGATGAGCTGGAAATGTGGATGTATGGATTCGTGGAATGGAAATAAAAAAAAGGACTTTGCAGTTTGAAATAACTTTTTTAAATGTAATTTTCTGTATAGATATATTCTGTATGATATATTAGTGTTAGTAAATATTCAAAGCCACTGTGGCTTCAAGGCGTGTTAAATGCAACGAATAAGGCTAGTGTAGCTGCAAATGGAAGCTTACCGCGATAATTTTTGCAACACCCAGCTCACGAACAGTTTCTTCATTCAAAATATACGTCGTCCGTTTTTTGGATATATTTACAGCTGTTTTAACAGTGTTTACTTTGCAACACCATATTATGCACTAAATAGTCAAATTTTCTATTTATATCATAGTATTTGAACTATACAAGTCTTCATACATTCTATGCAATGCATCTTTTGGTACGATATAAGAGGATGTATATGTATAAATATGATATGCACCTATACCCATCGCAAGTAAATTTCGATTAACAGTCATCCTCGATCTAGCAATAAAAGCTTTGTAGCAAAATTTCATATTTAAGATATCGTTTGTCACGTCTTCGTATAATTTTGATATGACCATAATCATGCACTTGATTTATATAACACGTCGGTCAATAAGTCTCTGGTACCTGGTACGTATAGACGGCGACACTTACGAAAAATCCTTACTTGTGGTCGATTGTACTAATCTTCAAACGTCATGTATCAAAATTTGACTGAGTTGTTAATTTGTTACTGAGTTGTTGTACTTTAAGTGACGCTACTTTTGTTATTTCAAAAAAAAAATCTTTGAAACAGAAAGGAATTTCGTATGTTGATTAAGCATTGTTTTTTAATGAAGAAAAATTCCGTTAAATCAAAAACAATGGCTTGATAAACATTATTCGAACTCTGCCCTAAGAAAATTAGCCTTAATTGATTGGTATTCTGAATTTAAACGCGACTGTACAAGCACCGATGATGCTGAACGCTCTGGACGTCCAAATAAGGTCGTTACACCACACAACATCAGAAAAAATAACAAAATTATTTCGCAAAATCGTAAAGTAAAGCCGGAAGGCATCAAAAACGAAATGTTTACACCATTTTTCATAAACATTTGGGAATGCGTAAATTTGTATCGAAGTGGGTACCGCGTTTGCTCACAGCGGACCAAAAACAACAACGTATTGATGATTCTGAGCAATGTTTGGAGTAGGTTAAGCGAAATATAAAGGATTTTTTAATGCGATATGTGACAATGGATGAAACATCCATCAGTACACTCCAGAGTCAAATCGGCAGTGAGATGAGTGGACAGCCGGTGAAAGGCATTCAAACGACCAAATGGATAATCATGGATTATCTCGAAAAAGGTAAAACCATCAATAGCGAATATTACATAGCATTATTGGTGCGTTTGAAGGACAAGATTGGAAAAAATGGCTTTATTAAACCGTGCCACAAATTATTGCCAACGATGGCTAAATTCCATGAATTGCACTTCGAATTATTTCCTTATCCACCGTATGCTCCAGTCCACCCCCCCCCCCCCCCAAACATCCTGTTCACAGGCCTCAAAAAAAAAATGCTCGCTGGAAAGAAATTTCGCTCCAATGAAGAGGTAATTGTCGAAACTGAAGGGTATTTTGAAGTCCGAGATAAATCCTTCTCTAAAAAATGTGTAGAAATGTTAGAAAAGCGTTGGAATAGTTGTATTGCTCTTCAGGGAGAATATATTGATGAATACAGTCAAAATTTGCAAAAAAGTTGTTTTTTACACACTTTTAAAAAACGTGTCAGACGGGGGATTTATATATCGATGTGTATTAATCTGCATGATTGTTGCATTTTTTTCTGTTGCCTAGTTATATCAACAACAGTTCGAAGTCAAGAAGACATTCAAAAATTGATTGAAAAAAATTCTCGTTCATATGATTTTCAATCATATTAATACATTACCAACAAGAATGAAGGAAAGACGTGTGAAAATTAAACTTATATTGTGTGTAAAAAGTACGTAATAACTAATTTACAAAGCCCGCATAAAATACTCTATAATTTTCTTTTCTGTTGTAAAATGGCAGCACTGTACCTTGTTACGATGTCCAATATGAGTACGATAAGCCTATCGCAGCTAGTTTGTTTACATCAGCTGGTTTGGTTAGTTGACGCCAAGTGTATGTTGCGATGTAACTATTAATACAAATATTGAGCAAAGCGTTTACCTTAAATTTTGTGTATCAAACGAAATTTCGTGTGTCGAATCATTGAAAATGTTGCAGAAGACCTACGATGAATCATGGCTATCAAAAAAACAGGCATATGAATGGTATAAAGCATTTAAAGAAGGTCGAGAAGTGGCTGTTGATTTCCCTTGTTCTGGTCGACGTTCAACGTCTGCGAACGATGAAAACTTCGACAAGAGTCTTAAAGAGCTGGCTTAAGATGGGAATATATCTTTTTAGGTTTTGACATGATTTTACGAGCACAACATGTAAATAAGTGCACAGTTGGGAATGGCCAGAAACCCAAAAAATCCGCGTCAGAGTAGCTCGAAAATCAAAGTCATGCTGACCAGTTTTCTTCGATTACGGAGGTGTGGTGCACTCCGAATTTCTTCGAGAGGGGCAAAATGCTAATAAGGAATACTATTTAGGCGTTAGAATATCCACTGGCCAGAAACTGTCAGATTTGCAGAAGGGCAAGTCATAGATCTTGGACTACGATCGTGGTGTAAGAGTTTTTGGTCAAAAATTCAACGAACGTTATCGACCAAACACCGTACCCGACTGATATGGCCCCGGGTGACTTTTTGCTGTTCTCGAAGTTAAAATTACCACTTCGAGGATGGCGTTTTGAGACTTTTGGTGCCATAAAAGAAAAATTTCTGAAGGAGCTGAAGGCCATTCCGCAATCTACCTACGAACAATACATTGAGGATTGGCTCAAAGGGTTGAAGGCGACAAAATAAGTTTTGATGAATAAATTAAGTTTTTTTGTATACATTTAAGAAATCTGGGTGCTTTTTATACAAAATGTATATTGGAAATATGTTTAACTTTCCAAAAAATGTTATCAACATTTTTAGTTAATGAACAAACTGATTTTTGTTTTGTTAAAAGATAAACAAAAACTAGATTAAAACTAAAAAGAGAACTGGAAACCTGTGTAGAGTTATAACAAGTAAATTCTTTGAAATTATATCCGATATTGCAAAAAGTTCACTAATTCATATGGAGCGTCTCTATAAAGGTAGATAACTACACGAACGAGGTGGTAAAAAAACCTGATATACAAGAATTGTTCGAAAAGTTTTCGGCTGAGATAGCGCAAGTATGACAAAATGAATATGATATTTGTCCAGTATGATTGGTTAGATGACACGCTGTGAAGTTTTATATGAGTACGTTCAATTACTCGTTTGTGGAGAACGAGTAAAGTAAACAAGTTTGGACATTTAAAAAATATATATAAAGTTGATGTTCGATCTGTTACAAAGTGTTTTGTTTTAAAGGGTCTAACCCCGGATTGACATACGAAAAGAGTTATATTGTACATTAAAGGATTCTTCCCTTTTATCTATTGCATATTATTTATTCCATACATCCATTGCGACATATCCCAACCAATGATACCAATGCCAATAAACCTTCGAGGTACCCAAAAACAGCTACCTTACGAAATAGTCACAAAAATCCACTTTTTTCCCATCTTGTGTTTTTTTTGGGTATAAGAAGCTTTTCGCTCGATGGGTGCGTTTTTTAAGAGTTGATCAAAGACGCATTCGAATGAACACTTTTAAAGAGTTAGTTCAAAGGTCATTTTGCTGATTTTCTTCAATGTTTAATGATGGTACATGAAACAGCATGAAAACAGTAAGTGATCGCTAAATGAAGTAGTGAGTGGAAACAGGCGAAACTGTGCCAAAGAAACCGATAACGCTTTTATCTGAAAGAAACGTCATGGTTACGGTTTTCTGCGATTCTCGTGGTACTTTTATAGACTACCTCGATAAAGGTTATCATATGGGGAGTATTATGCTTCACTGCTGGACCAATAGAAAGCTTCTAGATATTCAGGCTAAACGTCCATTTCTTACAAACAAGAAAGTGCTCTTTCACGACGAAAATGCACACGCTTACAGGTTATAAACTCATCATGTCACACTTTTCTAAAATCAGTCACGAGGAGCCCATTTTAGCTGTTTTTGTGGCAAAACCTGTAAAATTTTACGTGACAAGATTGAAAGGTAAATTTTCAAAATAATCATATAACTTAAACTCTTATTATATTTCGAGGAAATTGGCTGGCTATTCCAGTAGTAGTCCATTCCTGCACAGGAATTGTCCTGGTTAGATATTGTGCACATTATAGCCTGCTACTTCTGCTTTTCTAAGTATTTCGGATTACTTGTAGGGCAGGCTAGAATACAACAAGTGAATATAAATACAAATATTTATTAATTTCTTCATCGTCATTATTTATATCGTTCTCGTTAACAGTGATTTCATACAAAAAACTGTTGTTGGCAATATTTCATGCAATTTTCAATAGTCGTTTTTGAACTATTAAGTATTAAGAACTTTTTATGGTACGGCCATATATTTATGTTACAAAAATATTAATAATCTTATATTTTTTATAAAAACAGGAACAATAATTCCAAACTTTACCCGGTGGGCCGCAAAAATTATACTTTCCATGGTATATAGCAGGCTTTCCGGGATTATTTTAGTTGGTTAACAAGTTAGTAATTTGTAAAACTTCAAATCGGTGTTATGGCAACTAGTTAAATCCAGTTTGAACTGAATAACTTTATTGGACTATAGTCAATTCTTATTAATAGGTCTTTGCAAAAGTCCTTAACCCAGCATATTAAATGTCTGCATAAGTTTATTATCTTTTGGGAAACTATAATTAATTTAAATACTTTTGAAATAAGGGAACTAATCTAGTGTTTTACTCTTATTTATCGATACTACTTTAATATATATATATATATATATATATATATATATATATATATATATATATATATATATATATATATATATATATATATATATATAAATAATCAGCCCATGTCGATTCACTGCTGGATGAAGGCTTCTTCAGCATGCTTACCACTTTTACGGTCCTGGGCTTTTCTCTGCCACTCTGGTCTAATATAATTAACAATATCATCAATCCATCGTGCTTTCGGTTTCTTCGCGGACGTTTCAGCGGTATCCACTCCAGGATAGCCTTAGTCCGTCTGTCATCCCATCGCCTAGCTATATGGCCTGCCCATCTCCATTTCAATTGCTGTACTCTTCCAATGATGGCACATACTTTCGTGCAGCCCAGGACTTTCTATCTCGTCTTGTAATGCCAAGCATACATCTTTCCAGTCATCTCTGTGCTACCCGAAGTTTTTCAATTGATTGCGATGTGAGTGTCCAGGTTTCACTTCCATATGTCATAACAAGTAGAACGCACTGATCGAAGACTTTTCTTTTCAGGCAAAGTGGGAGTCTGCTCTTAAACATAATGTTGAGTCTGCCAAATGCCTGCTAGCCGCATTTAACACGCCGTTCCACCTCCCGGGCGGCATTCCCCTCCATTGAAATCCTTTGCCCAAGATATTTAAAGCTGTCCACAATCTCCAAATCCTTTCCTAAAACTGAAATTCTTCTGTCCTGAGCGGAGTTATTGAACATAACCTGACTCTATTTCAGGTTTATTTTCAAGTTAAATGGTTCGCCAGCCCTTTACAGTTTTTGTATGCGTCTTTGCAGCTCATCTGGGTCTTGTGAAACGAGAACGATATCATCTGCAAATCTAAGATGGTTTAAATTTGCACCATTGATCGTTACACCATCCTATTCCTAATCCAGTTTACGGAATACTTCTTGAAGGCCAGCCGAGAAAAGAATAGGCGATATTGCGTCACCCTGCCATACACCTCGTTCTACATTAATTCCCACTTCAAGATCATCAAGGTGAATTGTGGCTGTAGCTCCATCATATATCGATCCTAATAGGTTTACATATGCTTTATCTACCCCTTTGCTAAGCAGTAAATCCATTATTGCATGCTTTGAGATGGAGTCAAATTCTTTTTTGTAGTCGATAAAAGCCAAGCACAGTGGCATGGTGTATTCGTTATGCCTTTCTATGGCCTGCTGTACAACCTGGATGTGATCTATTGTACTGAATCCACTTCTGAATCCTGCATGTTCTCTTGGTTGTGCGTCATTCAGTTTTTTTAATATTCTTTTATAAATTATCTTAGTAAAAACTTTGTACATTAAAGATAGGAGGCTTATTGGACGGTAGTTCTTTAAATCTTCCTGTGCTCCCTTTTTATGTAAAAGGATCTCTTCTGCATTTTTCCATAAGTCAAGTACTTTTTGTTCTTTGAGGCAATTTGAATATAATTTTGCCATTGTTTTATGTAACATCTAACCACCAACTTTTAGCTTTTCGACAGTTACACACACTGTTCTTTCCTGGAGCTTTGTAGTTTTTCATCGATTCTATAGCATTTGTTACTTCCTCCACTAGGATATTTGGCATTTGTTCTTCCGTGGGTATTGTTGTCTTTGATTGATTCTGATCTTCATATAACTGGGAATAAAATTTTCTGACAACCTCTAACAATTGCGTACGCGCCCTGCATACTGTGCCATCCTCACGCCTGAAGGCATATATTTGCGTTCTTTTATTTCTCAGATTCTGTTTAGCCTTGTTAATTCCTTTGTTTTCTTCCAGGGTTTTTTGCACTAGCTGCATGTTGAATCGGCGCGTGTTCTCTCTAATACCAGGACTCTCTGCCAAAAGGACTATCTGCATTTCTCATTGCCCGCCATTTCTAAATTAAATCAATGGTCTCTCTGGAGATTCTTGTCTGTTTGAGACATTTTTCTTCTGGTGCTATTGATGCAGCCGTTTGAAGCAAATTGTTGGCGATTTCTTCATATTGAACTGATAGTTCCACTTCCTCCGGATCTTGTAACACAGCAAACCAGTTTGACAAAGCAATCTCAAAATCGCTTTCTCTCTCCAGCACTTTCCCAGAATCCACTTTGCCCTTCTTTGGTCTTACCATTCTTTCACGTTCTCTTCGACAGTTAATCCTTATCTTTGCTCGTACCATTAGGTCACTTCCAACATTAAAATTGTTAAGGACAGTACAATTGGTAAATATTGCTTTATAGTTGATCATGATGTAGTTAATTTCACTTGTGAGCCCAGATGGACTTTTCCATGTCCATTTTCTGTTGATATTTTTCTTATAGAACGAATTCATAACATATAGTTCTTGTCCTTCACTAAATTCAAACAATCTGTCACCTCTATTATCTCGCTCACCAGTTCCATATGGGCCAGTTGCATTTTCGTTAGTTTTTGTTGTTTCAATTCTGACATTAAAACCACCCATCAGGATTTTGTACCTACATTTTTCCTTGTATAAAAGCTGGGCCACATCGTTATAAAATTCCTCAATTTCCTCATTCCTATGGCTTATAGTTGGTACTTAAGCTTGGACGATTTGAAGCATAAGCACAGCTGAGTGACGCATTGCTGAGGACGCTCGATTGCTGAGGAATCCAATTCCGCCACATCGACCATTTTCCGCACCTTGAGTGTAGAGTACGTGTCCAGTTGGTTCCAGTTTGATTAACTCTTCACCCTTTCTTCGTGTTTCACAGAGCCCAATAATATCCCAATGTATGTTGTCAAGTTCGATTAACAGTTCTTGCAATCGGGCCTCCACTTTCATAGTCCGTATATTTAGCGTTGCAATATCGAAAGTCCAATGGGAGCCTGATCTAACCCGGTGATTTTTAGCACCCTCTGCCTTTGGGCAGGTCTTCCCGCTGCCGTAGGTAGTTGCCCCTTGGCCTCCGGGGAATGAGGACCGTGTTTGAGGTTATACAGTCATATTGAAACATATTGAATTACCCTGTTGAAGGTATGGACCGTAATCTGCTACGCTGGTCTAATGCGGGTTGGCAGATTTTGGATCATGTTGGTCTGAGGCCTCTGCCTTGACCTGTCCGCCAAAGGTGACCCTTCCAGGAGCATAGACTCCAGACGGCATAACTCAAAACTTTATTGCTCTACTCAAACCCCTTTACCACGTCAAGGTTTGATCCACAAAGGGGCAAATATATATATATATATATATATATATATATATATATATATATATATATATATATATATATATATATATATATATATATATATATAGCCGGCCAGCTCCCGTTAGGATACCAGGTATGCTCTAAAATTGTATAGAGTGCTCGTGCAAAGAAATATGTATAAACAAGGAATTTTCACTCACACTCCACGCCCTTGACCTCATCGGCAGGTATGTGCAGCTCGAGTCGGTTTTTTTTATAACGTTATTGGTCTTTAGATATTTTGTAGAAAATGTCAACAAACCCATCGAAAAGAGTCATTCAGAAAATAAGCATGGAAATAGATGGAAAAAGATATGGCATAAAGTTCTGGATTGCATAGTGGATGGATAACTCAATGCATTGACTTTTTGAAGTTTTTTCAGTATTTTCCTGGTACGATGTTGTTTTGTATATTTTTGGTAAAAATCCGTGTTTACTATCGGGTCTTTCAAATTGAGTGGTTTTTTAAATTCTTGAATAAAACAAAGATTGCGTTGTGAATTTGTTTGGGTTTAGTGTCATTTCAGCAGTCTAGTATATTACATTTATAAAAATGATGCATTAAAATTGTTCAAATATTTTATGAAAATGGGCGTTCAGCGAAACATTTTGTTCAAATTTTAGAGAATTACGTGATCTTTACTGTTTAAATAATTGTCCATCTGAAAGCACTAAAAAGAAAAACAATATATAGTCATAGTGGTCGTTCACAAGACCATATTGATTTGGTATGTGAAAGTGTTGCCGAAAACCTAGAAATTTCCATGTTCACAACAATTTGGACTCAATGAATCTACAACATGGCGTATTTTACGAAATAATTTAGCTATCAGCCACATATAAGGTTCAAATAACGAAGGGACTAAAGCCACTGGATCATTCAAAACGTCGTCAAAGGTCGTGCAAAAGATGATTTTTCTCAAAAAATCATCTTTTCAGATGAAGAACATTTTGAAATTGGTGGCTATGTTAATAAAAAAATGCTGCATTTGGGGTGAGGAAAATCCACGATTGATTCATGGGAAATCTTTACATCCTAAACGAGTCTCTGTTTGGTGTACGTTATGGTCAGGATGTATAATTGGGCCGTATTTCTTCAGAATGCTGGTGGTGAAGCTGTAACTGTAAATTGTGTTCGATATCGTGAGATGATGACTGGATTTTTGTGGACTGAATTCGATAATATTGATCTGGAGGATAACAGGATGGTGCTACACCCCACTCTGCTAATGAAATAAATGATTTATTGAAGGAAAGATTTCCATTAATTTTCAATCAATAGGCTATTAAGAGCATGTGATTTGTCACCGTTGGACTATTTTCTTTGGAGTTACGTGAAAGCTACCTTTATAAGAATAATCTACAATTGATTCCTGAACTAAAAGATGAAATTCTTCGAATTATTGATGAGATAGAGTCACGGTTTTGCCAACATGTCGGAAATTTTGACTAAAGAGTGGACATCTGTGGCGCTGCAAGTAATTTGGCAGATATTGTCTTTTGTGTTTAAATGTCATACACTATGCTTCAATTATCAATAAAAATAATTTTGAAATCAATGCAAATTCTGGGTTTTATCCAAGAATTAAAAAAAATGCTCAGTTTAAAAGACCATTTGTATAGAAATTTGCATAGATGTTTCACTGTTTTTGATACAGGGTTTCTATGACCTGTTTGGGGTATACTTTTTCTTTAATTAGTTAATTATTTAATTTATTTATTTTCAGTTCAGTAATTTATTTTCAGTAATTTTCATCAAAAATACTAACTGATTCTAGTAACTAACTGTAACTAACTAACTCTAGTTGCAAGATTAGTAGATTTCCTACCTAGTAGATTTCGCCAAAAGTTCACCAAATTCACAGTATCGCTTATACAGAAAACTTTGTTTGGTACTGGATTTGCCTCGCATAAACTATAACATAAAAATTTAGCACTATTTTATAACGTGTTTCAGCCTTGGCAAGAATAGAAACCTATCCTACTGATGTTGATTCTTATACTGAGCTGGGTGAATAATTTACAATTATTCCTTGATTGTTTGATTTTTTGAAAAACTGTCACCGTTGTCGGTCGATCTGGTTGAATTGAAATGTGTTTTTCATGAGTTAAGGCTGACCTTTCGCCATCCACTTCGCAATAAATGTGAACATATATCAATATACATATGTTAACATATCTCATATATTCACACAAATCACCGTAAAAGTTTTTGAACAGCTCAATATAATAAGGTTAAAATACTATGTAACTGATGCATGAGTAGGATGTATAACGAGAAATTGCAAAAATGTATGTGAATATTTTATTCCATATTTTTTTGTTGACTGCAACACGATGCTCAATTTAAAGAAATTAATGTCAGGTTTCTGTATTTTGTCTGAAAAACCTTGACATAAATAACAAAGAAGCGTTATTCTGTTTTGTTTTGATCCTACATGCGAAAGGAAATGCAAAATAAATTACGGCGGTGCATAAAACAGTTCTATTGTTGCATTAATAACAACAAATCACACGTAATATGTGGGTGATGCTATAAAATTCACTTGCAAAAAATATGTGTAACTGTATAGTCAGACAATGTAGCAGTGGGAACCGTATAAAGTGGGTTGCAGGATATTTTGTTATTAGAAATGAAATAGCATTAGAAAAATAGATTTCTCTTTTTGTCGAGATGTCCAGCAAGAGATGCAATGTTAGTTATTTGTAATAATTTTCTATTTCTGTATGATATATATAAAGGTACCGATTTTATGGCTTTGATTGTGAATTAAAATTTTAGAATTAGAAGTTTAACTCCAACTTTGTTTATTTAGTGGTATTCGGTATTATCCAGCTTTGATGATCTTTCACCTTACGTCATAGCCTCTTCATCGTAGTTTTAATCGCAAAATTATGAAAATGGGCTATAAAAGTAATGAAGTTACTGTTATGAAGCTATCTGTCGGCAAAGTTCCTCAATCTTGGGGCGGTACTAGTCCTGCATTTTAGAGGTAAAAATCTCACTCGACCTGGTTCAGATTATTGAAACTTCATGCACAGAAGTGTCAATGAATTAAAAGAGAAAAGAGCAAAAGACGCCAAGTGTGAATAGTATTATTTAAGTTCAGTTGCATAGAGTTCTTGGAACTTTTTTAGTTTCTCTTGCATTAGGACTAGCGATGTAATGTGTGCATTTTCTGTTGACAAAGCAGGGTGTTCTCGATACGACTCTGTATACATTCCATTGAGCTGCATCCATTGGAACTTTTGCATCGTGAACTTAATTGTTTGGAAGCCATCGGACAGAATTCCTTGGATCAATTGCAACGTGGATGATCTCGGAAGGAACTTTCGCATTGCATAATTTGATTTGGTACTTAACTTGATTTTGGTACTCGCGATTTTTTTCGATATGAATTGTTCCTTTTAGTAATATCCTTAAAGTATCCAATCCAAATAAGTTCAACTCCTGCTCATAGTGTGGATGTTTGTATTTGTCTAACCGAGAGTGTAAAATCTGACAAAGAATCGCCCCTCAGTCACACCAGTTTGATATTTAGTAAGGCCGGACACCTTTTAGAGGTCTGCATACGCCGATGACTCTCGAGTCAGTAGGCTTTCGAGAAAAACTACAAATTCAGCACAACGGCCATGTTGATATACTATGGGTGGTACTGAACCTGATAAATCGGTATACTTTTGCCGTTGTTCGGAGCCCACATTATCATTCATGATTGCACTCGATAATTCACTTCTAACTACACTACACTACAATATTTTTTTTAAAAGATGATTTTCACATTTTATAAATAAATTATTATAATTCCTTGACTTACATATTAAAAATCTTATTTTTTTTCTCAATTCAGGCAGTTAACTTCCGATAAAAGTATTATTTTTATACATCATCCTCAAAGCGATAGCTAGTGTGAGAGTAACAGTACTAGCTAAAAATGAATTTTATCTTTATGTATTGTTTACATTCTATTAGTTGTTCAAATAAAATGTTAACATTGATTTATACGTCGTAAATTTGACTTTATAACATTTTATATTTCCAGCTTCGTTTGAAGTTATTACGTTCAAATTTCAAATTTTGTTTCTCCATGCACTAATGTGTTATAATTTAAATTTCGTTTTGGGGTCACCAATAAAATTCTAACTGATAAGAATTAGGATGAATATTAGCACTGAGAACAAAACAAAATGAACCGGAATTTTTATCGTAACACTATCGTTATATTTTTTATAATTATTCCAAATTTATATTTTAATGTTTTAAAATGTTTCATTTTAGCAAATCTATGAAATTATTTTAATATCAAGTTGAAGCATTCATCAATCACTACTTCCTTTTCAAATACCTTTAAATATAACCTTCATTTTTAAACTATCATCTCAGTGATCTTTTGGAGCTAGTTTTATTGCCATCAGTTAGAAGCAATATTTTATTAACTTTTAAATATATCAAGAAACAAACATATTATCGCCATTATATTTTTGCTTACATTAAAAAATACGCATCGCAAATGCGTGAACAATTGTCACTGGTGATATTTCAATGATCATGTGAACGAGGTTTACTTTTAATAAATAATAAATTTAAATAATAATTCTAAAGTTAGATACATCATAGAATTTCTAGCAACCTTTCCAAATATTTATTCTACTCTTCTAGAATGTGAATAATATATGTATCAACTCATTGTCAAAAGGGCCGAATACTTCCAGTTGAATTCCAGCCGAATTGTCCAGTTCTATCATCTAACAACTCTGTCATTGGTCACTTCTATCGTAACCTGTTCGCATCTTCATTCTATTTCTCATCTAAATACGATTATTCTAACTCAATTTTAGCTTAGCATTAGCTCAAAAGACTTAGGAATCATTAAGTTGCAACAGTACCGAGGGTTTCGATTATAATTATCTTCTTAAATAATACCAGACATTATAAAATCTAAATTAGATAAATTCAACATAATATACATTTCCACTGCAAAGTCTTACCTACGACACGTGGAAGTAGTTTAATTTTCATTATCAATTCCCACAACTTCACGGGAATCCTTAATTAGAAGAAACTGCCTTCTACTGAAATATGATTTATACTATGACAGCGGCCATTTTATTTATTCCTGGCTACATTTTTTCTATTCTCCTAAAATTCCCTCTCACTCGTTAGCATTTCATCGCATTCTTGACTCTAGATATCTATATCAATAACTATCTGAGGAACTTGACATTGTTCTGGTTAATCCTTCACAAATTCGTACTTCTGCTATTCCACCTTGGCCAATGCACTCTGTCGAGTTAGACAAAACTTATGACAGTAATTCCAGATGTAACTTAGTTTATTCTTTATTTATCTAATTATGTATTTTAGAAGATCAGGCCTTGTGACATAATGAGGTACTATGTTAGTCAGCTATATAATTGCTATATAATTAAAACATGAATATAATATAAGAAAAACTGACCCACTGTTTTAAATTCCCACAATACTAAAGATAAAACGCGCAGAACCACTAACCATTGAACGGACTGAAAAACTGTCTCAAGGAGAGAGATCTCACATTTTTCTGACTTTAATAGTGTTAACTACTAGTAACTAATAATTACCATGGTTAGTAGTTAAACCTCCCACCCTATTTTGATTTGAATATTAGACCTTATATAGAATATTATACCACAGGGATCCACTCTGAAATTCGTCTCATATCATATATTCAACCATAATGACCTCACATTATTTACCGCTTCCAGCTTAGCGATTCTACACAAGAATACTGGAACACATAATATTCTTCTTCTTGCAGTGGTACTACAGCCCGTCAGTGAACCTTGTTCTCCTGCAATCTTCACCTCCATCCGCATCAATCTCCAGCAGCTCAGTAGCACTTTCTCTGCATCTTTTCTTACATTGTCCTCTAGTCGTATCTTTGGTCCTCTAGTCGTATCTCACTTTCTGTTACCGACATTTGTTCCTGCATGATTTGTCTTGGTATTCGCCTTTTTCGCATTCTTGCGACATGCCCTGCCCATTTAAGTTACACTACCCTCACATAGCTTATGATATCCAGATCTTCCAATTTTCATTGAATCCTATTTGAAACCGAACTAAATCATTTCTAGAATCTTTTCTGGATAGATACTCTTTGAAGTGGCATAGGTTTAATTATTCCATGAATATTTTCTCAAAGGAAAAATTCCCTTTTGCTGTAAGTTTTATTGTGCCCCTATTTGCTTACCATTAAAATATTTAGCCAGGAGTTTTGGCCAGGTGGCTTGACATGTTCGAGGTTTTTACATCCCAATCTTTTAATATGTCACCATTTTAAAATACTACTGTGATCAAAGCCTGTCTCCTTCAAAGTCCTCGACAATATACTCAATATACTATACTTATACTATATTCACAACAATATACTTATTCCAATGTTTTTTCCAGCTTTCAAAATAAATTTTATATTCTACCACTGGTATTTCATTCAAACCAACCAGCTTGAAGAATTTCTATAGACTTAAAACCTCATTCACTTAATGGTTTCTTCAATTGGGGAACAGGAAAAAGTCAGAAAGTTTCATATTTGGTGAATATGGTGCTTGTGGAATGGCATTTCTTTGATTTTTCGCGAAAAATTGACGAATAATTATTACGGTATGTGCTGGTGGGCTATAGTGATGCAAAAATCGTGAATTGTTTTATCACAAATCTAGACTTACGCAAATGTTAATACCACAAATAATAACTTAACTAAGTACAGCACTTAAATAATATTTTTTATTGACTGTTTAACCAGTTGGAAGGATCCCATTAAGGAGAATACCAAAATAATCAAAGAAAACAGTTAACATAACTTTGATTTTTCACCGGCCTTGACATAAGTTTGTTCGGCTTTGGTTCATCTTCAGCACGTTATTTGCTTGTTGTATTGTTAATACCCGTTTCTGGATCATAAGCATAGGTTCATGTCTTATCACGTCGTATCATGTAATTTTGTATTTTAAAATATTATAATTCAGAGAAGAGAAAGCACTAATTTTTCAATATTATTCATTATTCAAGAACACCCGAATCAATCTTAAACTCATTTTTAATTGATTTAATTGATCTAAATGATATCCACCAATATCTACCATATCTCCAATACTTAATGGGCGATTACTTGGTACAAGATTCTTGCTTTTGGTAATGTTTTGTTCAATGGTTGTCGTCGCCAGGTCTGCCAGAATGAGTTTCATCTTCAACTGCTTCTCTACCATCACTAAAGTCATTGTACCGTTTGTAAACATTATTTTGACATTGTTTAATCGTTATAACACTTTTTTAACATCTTTAGTGCATCAGCACAAAAAATTTCCCTTTTTAAACAAAATTTCATGAACATTCTTTGCTTTATAAATTTATCCATTTTAAGATATTGCCGCCAATTTTTTTACAATTATAAAAGACGCTATAAGTTTTAATTTAACAAGCGAAATGCTAATAAACAGTTATACCAATTTAAAAAACAAATGGTTCTATATATACGTAAAGCGCGCGAATTTTTAAAGTCATCTTAAACTCGAAGAGTATCTAACTATTTATTTTATGTGAAATAAAATAGAAACTATTTTATGTGAAATAATACAAATGTCCGCCGCGGCTACTTCTGACATTGGGTCAATCTGGCGCATCCAAGGCGTCAATAGTTGCTGGTTTATCGGCATAGACCAAATATTTAACATATCCCCAAAGAAAATAATCTAAAGGCGTTAAACCACATGACCTCGGTGGCCAATTGAGAGGTCCGTTCCTCGAAAGAATTTTCTCACCGAATTGTTTCCTCAATAAATCGATTGCTGCGATTTGAGACCGTCCTATGACATATGGAGCCGTCCTGTTGGAACCACATCCTCAACCTCCAAATCAATACCATTCAACACACAGCCACATCCCTAACCCCATATCAATATCATTTAAATTCGGAAAAGTGCTGTATAAATTTGGCGTACAGAGCACTGAATTTTATCATAAATATCGACAATTTTCAAGCCTTGCTCTGATGTTAAACGTTCCATGATAATTTGCCAGACAATACTGAATAATTTTGACACTACAGGCTCACAAACTCACAGTTAGTTTAACAGTGACCCCTATCGGAAGTTCGGACACACTAAAATTGGTAATTGGTAAAATTGGGATTGGTAGTTTAACCTAAAAAGAAAAACCTTTTAGCAGCCGATGTGATTGCAATATAAATTCTTTTACCTATTTTTCCAATAATGAACACGTCTAAAAATATTTCTGGTGGTTTTTTCGTACTAGTAAAAGTTTGGTTTATTTTTAGACAACTGGTATATGACCTGGGACAATAACTATCGTTATTTATTTATCGTATGTAGAATAGTTCCGATATATTCAAAAAGGTAGTTAAAATATAATATTTTATGTTAATTATTCTTAAAGTAATATTCAGTTCAGTAGCCCATTTTTCTCCCTGTCGCTATTATTTAAATGGAGGCAGCTTACAAACAAAAATTTGAATTTTTAACGCCAATCCAACGTAAAACTGTCATTTATCACGATCACTTTATACTGGTAGACGAATACATTTAAAGCAATTGTTATTGATCGAAATTCATTGGAATATTCATTCGACAAATTAATAAATTATTTATTAGGACAGCTATACTTAGTGTTGGATATGTTTTTTATTGGCCACTTTGCTGCCAACTGCCACAGAGCATATATATCATTTGTTTTGTTGTAACTTTGAAAGCATTAGTTTTATATCTTGAAATATTCTTCCATCAAAGATAATAATTACTGTTATTCGCGACACGAGGGAACTCTAGAATTTTGTTGTATTTTTTAGAACAGTATAAACTGTGAAATTACTTTAGGATTGCTATAGCCAATTGAATATGATCGGTTTATTATGATATTTCAAGAAGGTACTTTAGTTGATTATTATAAAATAATGTAGTGACAATAAATGTTCTGAAATGTGTTAGAAGGTCTAAATTGTTACAACTCTTGATGAGTTATAAAACAAGTGGCATATTGGACGAGGACTGTATAATGGCACTGCTAGTATTTAAAAAGTGATATTTTTCGTAAATATAAACTTTCATAAAAATACTGACAAACTGTCAAGTCACTGCGTGGTTTAGAACATTTAAATAGAACAACTTTTGTGATTTTATAATACTGGAAAAAATTGAAACTCGAGCAGTGGTAAATTACTTGTTTTTGAAAAAGAAAACAAATGTTGAGATTAAAACGGACCTCAGCGAAGTTTATGAGGACTTTGTACTTTCGTTATCAATCATAAAATATTGGACATCTAGATTCAAACGTGGTCGTACAAGCATTTTTGATGAATATCGTCCAGTTCGTCCAAATGAGGTTATCACTTCAGTCATGATTGAAAAAATCCACGACATCGTGATAAGCAATCGGAGAGTGAAAGTGCATGAGATTGCTGAGACTATTTGCATCTCAATTGAATGGGTACGGAATATTTTATCAACTTATTTGGATATCAAAAAGCACAATACCGCTTGATCGCAAACGTCCGCGAAGAAGACCGAAAGCACGATGAATTGATAACATCGTTAAGTATATTGGACCCGAGTGGCAGAGAAAAGTCACAATGCCGCTGTAGTTTCACGGTTTGTTTTAAACGTTGGAAACGTTCTATACACGGTTTGTTTCACGGCTAGGGATCATCGAATCCAAAGCGACAGGCGATATATGGTTGCTTTAATTCCTTACAGTAGGAATAGTGTTCCCACTAGCGACTGCCCTCGAAAGACAGGATCCGAATTACATGGTTATCTGGGAAATTCGACAAATTCTCTTGGCCACAATGTTTAAAATATATTAAAATTTTGATCAAGTTTACTTAACCGGTGGAAGTTTGTTGCATTTTTACGTAGAATTGTAAAATGGCAGAATATCTAAGAAACAGGAAAAAAAGTGATGAATGAGGAATTTGACTATTTATGAGACAGAGTGGTTTCTGTGTTTCAATTTGAAATATGCTACTGCAGCCAGTAGTCCAAAAAAAAAATTGTTTTGAAATCAGGATTCTAACCTATTAAAAATCATGGGAAGCCATAATAGATAATGTTTGGTCTGGAGGTGTTCTAGAAATGTGTTAAGGTGCCTTAAAATTTAATGTAGGGCATATATACATCAAATATCATCATACATAAAATGTTCCATGCCATTTTGGAAACGAATATTTGCAGGAGTCAAGAACTATACCATTTAAAACTTTATTTCAAACAATTCTAAAGGTAGATACATTAATCGTACTTCCTTTACAGGCAAGGGTATATTTTTTACGTGTTACTACTTTGTCCATAATAGTAAAAAATCAACCAGAGCTGGGAAATCGTAAAAATGTAATTTTCTACCAAAACTCACTCCCTCAGCATATACTCCTGTTTTTTCATGGTAAAATGAATCCATCTATATGGATATTCATCAAATCATATTCATCTGTAAGATTTTCTGTATAGTGCATCATTACAAGCCATCAAAGTAATCCTTATCTGCTTTTTAGCATTATAATCATAGAACTTTTATATTAGCTATATTTTTAATTTTATTATTCATTCAAATTGTCAATGAAAGCAATTACTAACAGATACTTGATGAAAATATCGATACATATTTTTAAATAAAAATAAAAATAGCGTTTTAATGAAAATCCTCCGGGAATTGTTGACGACTAAATATGTACCGACTGACACACATACAGTGGTTGCCATAGAAATTGAACCATTGCAATAAAAGACACTGGCAAATAAAGTTGTAATAGCATACGTAGTTAGTAAAATAACGATAATATATATAACAAAAAACGGAAAGATAATATCAAACTTAGTGTTAAACAAATATTGTAAACATAATATTTAACAAAAATTTAGAAAAAGGAAGATGAAAATGTGGTTATAAAAATAGAGCCAACAAAGAAACTTTCACAATATATACTATTTAGCAGTTAACAAAAGTACTAAATAACACATACACATTTTCTGAATATTTAATACTTAGTTTTATGACCTTTGTTTTATTATTTCGGCGCATCTTTTGGGTTTAGATTTCTGTCTAGACACATTTCTAATAGTATAGTTTCCCATTCTTTTTTAATCACCTCTCAAAGTTCAAGTTTGTTCATATTTACCCACACCATTCTTGAGGTAAGTCCACAAGTTCTCAATGGGATTGAGGTCCGGCGATTGGGAAAGCCACGGCAATAAATTCATTTTATTGTCACTAAGAAATTCTTTCGTTTTCCTAGCAGTATGTTTCAGATCATTATCCCGGTGGCATATTTTCTTCTGGAAAGGCAGCATGAATCCAGTAAATTGGTCCTACACCATGCCATGAAAAAGTTGCCCCCAGCTTTATATTACCGCCTCCATGCTTTACAGTTTTAATAGTATGTTTTGATAATAATTTTTGGTTGGGTGGTCTTCTGACATATCGCCTACCATCAGAATCTATTAAATTTATTTTTATTTCATCGCTCCATAAAATATAGCGCCATTTCTTGATACCATGTTCACTATCCCAATTTAACTGATCTTGAGCAAACTTTGAACGTTCTTTTATATTCTTGGGGGATAACAAATGGACTTTTCTGACTGCTCTACCATATAAGTTACTTGCCTGAAACCTTCTTCGAATTGTTTTTGAACTTATTTTTGACCCCACCACCCTTTTAATTTAGGAAGACGAGTTAAATGGGTCGTTTTTTGAAATTCGAGCAATCCTTTTTCTTCTAGCTCTACGGTTTTTATGAACTGGTTGTTGTTAGGGCATTTTTCACTATTTTTTTTGAACGACCGACAATCCTTGCAATTTCTCTTGGTAACTTTGCTTCTTTCCGCAACGTTAAAATTAGTTGTTAAACTCAGTTGTCCAACTCAGTTGGACTCTTCAGTCGAAGCGGACAACACTTGAAAATACCAAATGAAATTTTGGCGAAACGCCGTGACTCTTCACAGAATCAACGGATCGACACCCGGAATGATTTAGAAACTTTATCTGAAAGATATATATAGAAATATTAGATGTAATATATATATATATATATATATATATATATATATATATATATATATATATATATATATATATATATATATATATATATATATATATATATATATATAATAACACATATTTGTTAAATTTTTATCGTATTGTAATATTGGAATTTTATTATTTACTTTAAAAAGGTTATATTCTTTTGGGTCATTTTCTGTGTTTAGTTGGATAATTTAATGCAATTCCTTTTAGTTAATTCGATAATTTATGAAAGTCATTGTGTGAGTCACTAAGCTCAATGATACTACATATATGCAGTCGTGGTGCATGTATATTATGGTGGGAACTTTTTCAACAATTTTATCTTCACTTATACTTAATTTGGTGTAAGAATCCTTATGTTATTGTATTATTGCCTATAGAAGTAGATCATATTTTAAATTTAATCCATATCCCAAACACTAGAAGCTCTGAGATATGAGATACAACAAGCTTAGGATGGGACATCCCACAACAAACTCGACCATCTCATTCGATTTATGCCTCAATAAGTTCTGGCTAATCCACTAGTTGAATTGTCTGAAATTCTGATCAGTCAGATTGTTTTTTTCAAGTACAGGTATCTCCCATAAGAAAGTTTTTATTTCATTGGCTCACTGTGCAAAAGCAACAACTGTGAGGGGCGTGGGGAATTCAGTCGGTATGGAGCGTTTCTCGGGAGCAGACCGTACGTTGTGTGTGCGAGAATTTTGCAAAATTTTTATCTCAACGCTCGTATTCATCCCAACGGTCATGTAAATAACCAAAACTGTCGTTAGTGGAGTGCAACAAATCCGAAACACAAGCATCAAAAAGACCTACATTCTTCTATAGTCTGGCTAAAGTATGGCTGCAATGTCAGCGCGAGGAATACTTTTTTGAAGACGCACTGCTACCGTCAATTCAAAACATTATGTGGAAATGTGGGACAGTTTTTTGGTGTCTGAACTGCAAAACTTTGCTGGTTATAATCAAAGAACATGGTTTTAGCAGGACGGGGGGCATTGCACATTTCCAACACACCTCTTCCACGAGTTCGTGAAAGTTTCCCAAACAAATTGATCTCCAGGAGAGGTGATATAAATTGGCCTCTACGTAGTCCTGATTTGAGCCATATGGACTTTTTCTTGTGGGGCTATCTAAAATCCAAAGTTTACGTCAATAGACCGAATTCTTTGGTGCAAAATATCCGACACAAAATGGCAGCCATTCCAGAGGTTATGTATCGAGCCATCCTAAGGAATTTTACTGTTCGTTTAGATGAGTGCCTTGAACGTGAAAGTTTACATTTGGATGACATTATTTTTAAAAAGTAATTTTCTAAAATGTGTATTTCAATAATTAATAAAGGTTTTTTTGATGGGCTCTTTTATTTATATCGCTATATCAAAAAGAAATTTTCTTTCGGGACACCTTTTATAATGATAAATTTATGAAATAATTCATGGTGTTCATATTTCTATGTCCGCATATTACACCCATAAAACTGAGCGCACACATTTCGTATTTTAATGTTTGTTTATTAAATTTTTTTGACAAGTTCTTTTTTATAATTATTTTTATATTTGAGAAGAGGTAGATATAGTTTTACAAAACTGACTATTTTTTAAATCTGTCCTAATAATGCACCTGCTTTTTAGATAACTCTCTAATTAAAACTGCTTACATAAGAAGACAAACAATGCGTTTATTTTTTCCGTGCCCGTACACAGCGAAGTAATTTTTATTGTCCTCTCCTTTATAATGACTTCCGTCTATTAACAATAAACAATTGCTTTTCCCATTGCCTGGTTTTTCATTCGTAACTGTGTCGTTTTTTTTCTACATGTTATCTATTTGAAATTCTTGTTATAAAGACATATTTTATTTATGATCGTTGGCACATCGTATCAATTAATTTGTTGATCATTCAGTTCCGACGGAATATATAAAAATACGGGTATTTTAATTTACTACTATGATCAAAAGTAAGATGAATTTTGTTTTGTTTTTTACATTGGTATGTCTTGTTGATTAGTTAAGTGGGTATGTTACTCTTCTTGACATCTGACAGAAGTTTTACATCATTTCACTCTTTAAGTTAGAAATTGTAGCGTCTTGTGTAATGGTAAAACAATTTGGCGGCAATGTATTAAAATGGATGCATTTATCGAGCAAGTATTAAATTTTTTCTAGAAAAAAAAAATTTGTGCGGATGCGTTAAGAAAGCGCTATGGCGGTGAAGCTCTAAAAAATGTTTAAAAGGACTGATAGCAGGGAAGAAGTAGTTAAAATTGAACTTCGTTTAGGAAGACAATCCACGTGAACCAGTGCATTTTCCAAATCAAATTTGTTCTGAATAACTACCAATTGAGTATTACAGACACTGCAGATAAAACGTTCAGATTTATGGCAAAATAATTTATGATTTTTACATCATGATTACGCATCATGGAATACCGCTATAATTATGCGTAAACTTTTCGTAAAAAATCTTAACAAACACTAGATATCCACCGGATATTGGCACCATATGATTTTTTTTGTGTTCTTTTGATTGAAAAGAATTTTGAAAGCAATTGATTGAAAGCACTTCGTAGCAGCTGTTTTGAGTCTCTAGAAGCTATTTTAAGATAGTTCAATGATTCACAAAGTTCGTTTCGAAGTACCAAAAGTTGAGTATAAAAATTGTTTCAAAAACTAAAAAATTGTTGGAATAAGTAAATTGTTGTTTGGAATAAGTAAAACGTTGGAATAAGTAATTGTAAATTGTGGTGGGAGGGAATTACTTTAACATTAGAGCGCACGCGTCCTAAAATACCCCTTGAACAGATTCTCCATTATCAGGATCAATTTTGTTGTCATTGTGAAGGGTGGACAATAACAAAACTACTTTTTTTAGATTTTATATATAGCTCACTAGTGTACAATCAAGTTGAAAACCAAATATGGACTTCTTTATCTCCTTGTTTTCAATAGTTCCGAACTGATCAGGGATCTCAAGTTTGTTTTTTTGTTAATATACCAGCAGTTGTGGTTTTTTTAGTTAGTAGTTCTTTGCTTATAGGAACACTAGTGAACCAATTGTCTATGGTAATGTTACATCCTAATCCATATAATGGATTTAAAATTCGATGTATATTATTCGAGAGTCTAAAAGGACCTTCTGGTTGCATACCGGCGTTCATTTCAAAATTGTAGACATGTAGGTATTTAACATCCACAACCATAATAATTTTTATACCAAATTTGGTAGACTTATTTGGCATGTACTACACAAATCCGCAACGTCCTTTGAATACTACTAATTGTTCATTCATTGTAAGGTATTCACTGGGAGTGTAATAATTCTTACATTTTTGTAGCATTATAGTTATGATTTGACGCATTGTAGTTATGATTTGATAGTCTGTAAAGTGTGTCGTGTCTAGTCTATCTGTTTGTTGCCGAACGTATCGATCTCTTACATCATCAAATCGAAGAACACGCAGTAGGAGTCAAAATCTGTTCACAGACATGGTGGTGTAAACCATTTCAACTCCAGTACCTTTTTAATTGTCCCAGAAGTATTTGAGATTTCTTCGCCTTTATCGACCAGTTCCAATTATTAATAATACCCCTATAAGTGCTTTCATTTCCGTAATGTCGGTATAAAGTGCATCTCTATCTTTGAAATTTACTTTTTATAGTATCAATGAAAATGTTTGTCGATTCAACAAGGACATTCAATATATCAGCATGCAGGAACAGATAAAAGACTGAATAGCTGTTTTAGTGTCCTTTGCCACACCTATCGCGCCTGGTGGGCGAAAAATCATATTATGCAATAGTGTTCTTGAAGCAGGTGGTGGTGACTTATTCCATTTTATTCCGTTACGAGACTGATAGCTGGTTAAAGCTGACAGAGGCAATCATCTTTGGTCGTGAACTTACCTTGTTGCTCATCCTCCTCTAAACTATCTTGCTCACTTTAGGACTCGTGTGGACACTGACACGGCGCACTTTGTTCCACAAGATCTTCCTCTTCTCCCTCATTGTCGCTTGAAATGTTGCTGTCTTCGTTCTCTTTCATCAACTATTCTTGTATTCATCTTTCGTTGGCGCTTGCTGCCATAATTTTCTATAAAAGGTCGAAATACTATACAAATATGCACTTAAATAATAAAAACATAACATAAAGTGAAATCAAATAACGCACTACATAATGAACTGGGGATATGGACATTATTTATTATTTATTATATAATTTATTATTTTTTTAATACTTTGTGTTTTATTTAATGCATTTTTTTTTAATTACTGTAGTATATATTTTTATACTGAAATTTTTGTATGATTTTACTATAATAATAGTAAATTATATGATATAATAAATATACTATTTAGCTATTATTGATTGATTTTAATTTTGTTTATTTAATTATACATACATTAAATTCAATTTGTATTTTATGGGAAATCTTTTACTATTAAGCTATATTTACAATTTTTTTTAATAAATATATTTTATAAAAATATTTTTTAACAAATAGTTGATTTATGGTTTGATTATTATATGTATATGTGTAAATGTCAAAGCTGCATTGTTGTTTGGTAGTTGGTACTTGAGTTAGCATTCAGTAAATATATTATGTGAAGTAGCTGTGTTGTACATAGGTGATGGTGTTAAGTAGCAGTACGCGTATGTTACAATTGATTTGCGAATTTTTTAGTCCAGCGCATCAGAGAACAAAAAAAAACAGAAACAAATTTTAAAACGTTATTATAAATAATATTGATAATCGATGCGAAAAACTTTGTGACCTATTATGTAATGTATAATGTAAAAATGTATTTGTGAAAAATAAATGGTAACTGCAATCCTTAACGGTACATGAAAATATAATAAAAAAAGTGTTTATCTGGCCTTATTTCCTGATGTTGTCTATCTTTACCTATCCGGTACTGGGTGTCCAAAAACACTGAGTACGACTGCGGGCAGTCCGGTATCCCTATGCGGGGGTCCCGAAATAATCTCGATCTGACCAACTGGTTACTGTGCCATGTGGCCCCAAAAAGGTGTAAGGTTTCCACGATGGTCGGGCTCTGTAATAGGTGGTCGTTCAATGGCCTGATGTCTGTTGATCGGATTCTCTGCTGCCGGGTCGTAAAACCCTCTATAAGAATATCAGAAAAATCAACCCAAGCGTGACTTGGCCAGCAAACCTACGTACCTCAGTCGGGAGGGTAAGACGCGAAAACGTCCGCTCACCTGGAGATTTGGAGTTAGACTGTCTTGCCTTGTCCAAACGATACCGGAGCTCTTTCAGTTAAGAATTTGTCCGAAACAAACCTACCAGTGGTGATCAACAATTTACGAATGCTACCTGTAGCGATCAAGAATTTGTGAACGCTACAACTTTTTAAAATCTTGTTACAATTAATTATATATGAATTAAAATGTATAAAATTTAAAAAGAATTACGTGACTACGAACGGATCGCGATTAGCTGCTATGTTTATGACGTCAAAATACTAAAGTGTTTTCACGTCAGTACTGTCAACGGCTTCGATTTGTATATATACTGTTAATATATCTGTCTGTTGTTGGTTAAGTACAAAATGAAATATTATTGATTACTAATTTAGTTCAGTAATGTTTGACAAAGGGTTTATAAAGGCTAATTCTGTTAATATATCTGCTGTGGGTATTTTTGTGGTCAAAGATTTTCTGAACTTGACATTCGGTTCAATTCAGCTGAAGTTCGAGGTGCTAAAGCATCGATGTAATTTTTTAAAGATATAATAATGTAAATAAAATCCCATATAAGAGAAGGCACCTTTTTGAGTGGAAAACTTTTATAGTCGAAGTGTAGGACTCCTCTCCTGTTAAGGTCTACCCACTGGGAAACCACTATGTACCATAACATACATTGGAACTATTGTCAGCCTAACGAGTCTTCAATGCCTATAATACATTTCTAACCTATGCTTAATTAACTTTATCCTTAATTAATAATAATTAACCTTATCAAATAAATATGTTCAATTAATAGATGAAATGTACCAAAATCCTGAAAATCACTAAATATTTTAACTGTTTTGTTTTATATAGAATAGAAATAACCCATTTTTTTACTTTTTGTTTGGATGGTAGGTTTGCATTTCTATTTTTCTTTTATTGCATGCTCCTTCAAATATTTGTTATAATTCTATGGAAAACTGCATTGCCAGGCCTTGATGTTTATCCAACTGATCGCACAAATTTCTGTACTCTTCGACCATTTATAAATTAGATTATCCTGTAAAACTTTCATAAGTATAAGTCTATCATATATGATTACCTTCCAAATTGGTAGTCGAATTTTGTTCTTGTCTGTTCTTGTCTAATTGAATATTTTTATTCGTATCCTACAAAATAGTCGTTAATTTGTTTAATAAAAGTTATAAAAACGAATGCAAAAAATAAAAGGAACCCTAATCTGATTTCATTCTGAACTTACCTTTGAGCCTCCATATCTTATGTAAAGATATATGAGCATAGCGTCGAAACAGCATCGAAAGCCTAAATAACAATTAAAAGCAAGTATATTTTCAAATCGATACCAAACCAACAAATGCAATCAAAGATATAGGTTAAACCTATAGAACAATGACTAAAGTCGATAAATTGTTTTATTTACCCGATACTCCGATTCTTTCCGAACGTCTTTTCAGAAAGAGCGCTAAAGAAAATTTCGCTATAAGCTAATTGCTCCGAGCCGAACCGATATTGGCAATATTGGTATCACAATTGGCCTTCGGTACAATTGTGAGGTCACAATGGTTCCGGTGTTTTTCGGAAATTGTCGGTGTGTCATCGGCACTAGGTTTAAAAATTTATTTTCAATTTGATATAACTTTTTAATTATAAGGAAAAAAATAAAAATAAAAATAGTTTTGTTATAAAACTTATAAATGATGACAAATAAAATTGTTCAAAAGCCCAATTGGTAGAAAAACATTTGAAAAAGAAAGTATATGCTGAAACCATTCGGAGGGTGCTTAGAATAAAAAAGCAGTTAATTTTGCCAAGAAGTATTTAAAGAAATATATGGACTTATGGAAACGCGTTATATTTTTGGATGAATAAAAATTTAGCCTATTTAGATCTAATGGACGAATTTTTGTGTGGAGATGGACATGAACGGAATGAAAAACTTTAGGAAAGTAACCTTCGCCCTGCTATGAAACATGAAGGTTACGGGTAGGAAATCTCCACTTTATTGAATTGACAAATGTGTTTATTGTGTGAACTAAAAATAGTTTGTAAGCAAGTGCAGTCAAATGAGAAATCATCAATAATTTTACTTTTTACCAAGATAACGATCATAACTACACTTTATATTTGTCTTCTTTTGTCATTTGTCAATCTTATAAAAACATATACTAATATGCTCCAAAAATTGAAAATCTTTGGAGCATATTAGAAATAGTAATGAGAAAATATAACATTATAGACAAATAAGGATTGAAAAGCGCCCTTCGGGAAGAATGGGAGAAGATTGCATCTAGTTAGAGAAAAGTTAGTTGATTCTAGGCCACACCACTTTCTAGGTGATTCTAGGCCTAGACCACATACTGATTAAATATTGCAAGTCTTCCATATTAAATTTTTAAAAAATCTTACATATTTTTATAATATGCTTTATAGCTTTATAATATGTTTAATAAAAGAATTATGTATATGAGATATGATTTTTCTTGCAATTATATTACAGTTTGTTATTCAAAATGATGTATTTTTTTTTAAATTAAAAACACCTTGCTATCTTTTTAACTATGAGTCACTGTAACTATAAGCGAACTTACTGAGAGTCTAAATTTATCGAATTTATGTTTAAAAAATAATGTTTATTTAAAAAAGCTTTATTACATAAAAAAAAACTTTAAGTATATTAGCCTGTATGATTTGGTTTTGAAGTGTTACCAAAATGATCCATATTAAAGTCGATTGATATCTGACGATGGAAACGTGGATTATTTACAATAACATTCAACGTAAAACAATATAGAATAAGTGTTATGAGTCAGTTCAGAAACCATGGCAAAAAGATAGGATTATAAGGAAATTGTTTCCCTTGAACTTTTTCTAAGAAACATAATGATACAGCTCAATACGTACTGGCAACAACTTGCTACAGGAAATTAAATTTTGCAATAGAATTGCTCAAAATTTATGAGTTGTAAAATTATTGTGTTCCATCAGTTAAGAATTGTAGTTTGATTGGAATAAGTTTCTATATCGACGGTATAATTCTAATATTATAGCATCGTACTTTCAGTTATTTTGTTCATTGTAAAATTTCTTGTAAAGTAAGAACAATATGAAATTGCACTTGGTAAGGTTTTTGCGGAAATAGATCAGATCAAGTTTTGCTATATTATAATGACGAAATTTCCTCAACGATTGCAAAATATTATTGAATAAAACCATCCATACATTACATAATTAAGTTATTTCAATGCATAAGAGAGTCTTTATATATTTGTTCGAAAACAATATCTTTATATCTCTTGAATTACGCTACTATATATATACACTTTATATCTCTTGAATTACGCTATCGTTTTTTTGTCTGATTTTTTTTCTTTGTCGCAATTATTTCTGGATTTATTTTAGTAACCCGGGGCTCATTTAGCCAACAAGTTACTCAAACACCAAGACTTTCGGAAGATATTGCTAGTGCTCAGTATCACCGCTTCTTGGGTTGAAGCTATAGTCCCGATTGTTTTAAATATCCCTAAAAATTTCAGTGATCCTTGCAGTGTTTTGATAATATAATTCCTATAATTTCTTGTTGGTATAACCTGATCTTGTATTGATCCAATGAACAATTCAGTTTCCGGACGAAGGTATCCATTCTTCAGGTAGAGGGTGGATAGATTTGTATCAACGTTCCGACCAATCAGAAATGCTGGATATCGCCCATGTAGGGTTTTTTCTTCCATTCTTATAGGTTTCGAGCCTCTCGGAGTCAGCCATTTAGTGGTGATAAACGTTTATCTATAGACACGACTGTTTGATGCAAAGGAGACTGGGCATTTCTTATATATTGGGTAAGCTTCGTTACTTGTGAGTAATGCATACGTTTAAGATTCAGAAGTCCGCTCCCTCCTTCTGACCTAGGGAGATATAATCGATTAATTGATGACCTCGGGTGGTGACGTTTATACTTAGTTAATGTCGTTCTAATATGCATATCCAGTGATTCTAGATCCGCCGTTGTCCAGTTTACAATGCCAAACAAAGTTAACGTAGGGATTGCCCATATGTTGATTGCCTCAAATAAAGCCCTGGCCTGTAGCTCTGTTCTGATAAGGAGTCTAAGCTTCCGAAATAATTTACCTTGAATTAACTTCTTCATGGTCTTTTGTGCTTGTTCAATTCCCAAGTATTTTTAATTATTATCTGATGGTAGTGGTTTAAATTCGGTACTGTCCATGAGTACAATGTTTTCCGAGTGTTGGATTTTTCCCTTTTTAACATGGATAAAGGCACATTTATCGAGACTGAATTCCATATGGGTATCTCTGCTGAATGTCCGTATTAGTTCTAGTTGGCTTAGAAGTTGCTCTCTACCATTCGCATACAGTTTTAAGTCGTCCATATAGAGAAGATGCTTATGTTTTCATTTGAAGTTTTCATCAGCTTGTAACCATAACCACTGGATTCCAACATACAACTTAATGGGTTTAATGCCAGACAAAATAAAAGTGGGCTTAAACTGTCGCCTTGATCAACACCGGTATATACCGGTGTTGATTTTTAGTTCCGGGCTGCTGCAAATTAGTTTTAATAATATTGAGAAAACTTTAAAAATAAAAATTATCATGTGTGATATCGATTTCCCCGAGGGGTTTTGTATCATTTATAGAAGTAACAGTTTAAAGTAATTGAAGCAGTGAGAACAATGTGCGAAATGAAAGATAAAATGGCAGTTTCAATTCCTGCAGCGGAAGAGTACTTCAGGGGCGATAAACCTCGGAGATCAGTCTTGTTCGGATCAATTTGATAATGGGAATTTTAAAATTCTGCTCGAAACCATTGAATAATATAATACGTCAATCAACACTGCTGTCACTATCTGCCGATTTCAATATTCCGTAATCATCAGTGATATGTTTTTTTACGAAGTATCACGCGATTTCAGAATAATTTAAGCTCAACGTCACGTTGAAATTTATCGAAAGTGGCTTCAAAGTTCGGTAGACGAACGCATTTGTGATTTGCGTTGAAATAAGGGGTTATCCTATGAGTATCAGAATTTTAAAATGAGACACAATGATAACTATAAGTGATTATCTGGTAATTTTTATTTTAGCTTGAAGAACATGGCATTATGCCTTGAAAATAATGTCGTCCAAATCTCCCCCAGGCTTCGTCTATCTTCGTCGTATATGATAGAATGCATTCTCCAGACCCGATTTTCGATTACTCTTTCACAGATATCGCGAGGTATATTTTCAATTATCGCCTGAATGTTTCCTTTAAAGTCAATAATTTTTCGGGGATTATTATTGCCTACAAAAAAGAATTCTAGGGTGTAATCCTAGATCTTGGTGGCCAATTGATATTACCATTTCGTGAAATAACGCGTCCGGGAAACTTTTCTTGCAATTCTCTGGCGAGATGTGTGACTAGACTTATTGAAAGAAAACATTGTTTATATCCATGTATATCACTTCAAGGCAAAGATATTCTGTTAGCATATTTCTATATCGTTTACCATTAAGAGTAATATGATTTCCATCATCGTTTAAAAAAAAGGTCCTATTGCTCCCTCAGTCTAAAAACTTCATCAAACCAGTGATTTTCTGAGGATGAAAAGATAACTCCTGAATCACTTGAGGATTTTCATTTGTCCAAATCCAGCAGTTATGTTTGTTTACAAGCCGGTTAAGGCAGAAGTCTGCTTGGTCGGAAAAGATTATATTTCCCCAAAGTGGAGGGCGAATAGAACACGTATTTTGATGGTAGGTGTCTATTTTTCTCTGGTGACTTGACACATTGTACTGAACATATCAGTCTATGTGTGAAATTTACATTTTAAACACTGTTGCCGCTTTAAAATTCTGACATTCTTATCTTTGACACCGGCTATCTATCGAAACTTTTCGCGTTCTTCTGGAAAGCGTTGCTGGCCGTAATTTAGTTTGAACTGATTCCAAATAACCAAAACGTCGACGCGGGCCACAGCTTCACCAAAAATCTCCCCCCTTGATTGACAAAAATCGGTTTCTCCTTTATCAGGAGAGCAATAAAGCGCATATTGCAATAATTTAACGAAATTTAACTTTTGTCTCATCTAACATATAGTCCTGATCTTAGACCATGCGGTGTTCATCATTTCGAAATTGCGTGAGTGTTTTACATCTAGAATAAATAATGACTTGCTTCTGACCGACATCAATCAGCTTTTCGATCGATTTCTTGTATTTTGGTAAAATTTACCTTAGAAGTTTTAATAAAAACCCTAATTAATTACTTTAATTAATTTGTGAATTTCAGTTGTTTCATATACAAATCCTCCATTTAATCGTGTATTCCACATGACTAGTGCTGTATTGAAACTTAGGAACTTTAATTTTTTTTATTCTATAATTTAAAGTTGGTATCATTTGTCACCAACAGTTTTTCTCAAATTTTTTCTAGATCTGTTATCGTTCATCGTGTGTTTTCAATCTATTGCTTTGCTGTTTACGATTTTTATTAGTTTCTATGCTTCCTAAAAACAAAAAAAAATATTTTAAAGGCACCTCTCAACACATTTGATTATTTAAAAGAAATAATTTTCGTTTGCATTTCATCAACAATATTTTACATAAAAAAATCTACGACTAGCGCTTCTCTTTTTTTTTTCCTTCCATGTCGATGGAGTTATTTTAAAATTTCTTTACTTTAGATTCAAAATAATGTAGGACAGGTTAAATGCTACGTTTAATTTCGTTATTTGTGCTAAATTGTGGACATAATTCGAAAAAAAATATATACAAAAATTGAAAAAAACCAATAAATGTATGTCGTAGTTTAACAAAATTAATGTTTTCGTGTTAATCACTACGTCGTGTTGGTTGTCCATATTTACCTATAAATGTGGGTTTTGGGATTATATGAAGGCTCTGTATTAAAAGTAAAAAGAAAAACAACGAAAAGTAGGAATCATTAAACAAATCTTTTAAATTTTTTCGTGGGATTATAGAGCGAAGTTTAATAAAATATTAACCTGTCGTATATGTATAATTGAAACTGGAGATGTTTAAAAGTAAAAGAAAAGAGACTGGACGTTCACGTATGGTTAGAACAAGAAAATAATTAAAAGGTGTCTCGTCAGGTAGTGTAAATAATTTTACTGGAAGATGTTAATTTGCATCTTTGCAATTTATGAAAAAGTAATGGCATGACCAAGGCGCAAAAGAGGAAAAAACATAAAATTTTACCATTGGGAAGATGTGTAGAACATATATGCTTTTTCAATTGAATGTATCATCTTTATATATAAAAAATCATTGGAAAATACAGTGTTTTAATGAGGATTTGTTCAATTTTTCTATTGGAACCTGTGAACGGTGTGAAAAACTAAACTCAAAGAGATTTACAACTAAACACCCAATCACTTTTTTTTTAAGTTATCGACGCACGTTTCGCTAAGCATGTTAGCATCATCAGGAGATGATTCCACCTTTTTATTTTTTTTAGTTAGTGTGTTATATTTTTTAATATTTTGTTCCTTTTTTGTTTAATTTTTGTATTGGAACCTGCGGTGTGAAGCACAAACCTCGTAGAGATTTATCTCTAAACACCAAATCGGAGATATGAAGATTAATCAATTTAGAGATTAAATCTTGAGATTAAATCATCTCCTGATGATTTACCTTTAAAAAAGTGATTCGGTGTTTAGTGGTAAATCTCTTTTATTTTAGAGTATTTCTTGTTTATGCTTTATCTGGTAGGGGATGCAGAAGCTATAAAAATTAATTTCAAATAATTTTGAAGTAATACAATATGTTTTCTGTAGCCAGATCATTGTATCTTAATGTTAATTGGATATTTTTGCCCTTAGGGTATGTGACTTGTTTTTTTGGATCCAATTTACTTAAATCAAATGTTATGTTTAGGGGTAAATAGTGTGAGTAACCCCACGACATTTTTTGTTAGATTACATAAATCATTGCAAAGATGTCTACAATCGGGTAGTTCAGGTAAAAGGTCAAAATCAGACCTTATTCTTCCTTCTGATTTAAGTTTCCTGATTAACCTGATTAATTCTGATTAACCTTCTGACTTTGGCGTTTGATGATTTAGACCGTTAAAATCACCTTTGTAAAATTTGACTTTGTTATAATCGGTAGTACCATCATATAGTCACCAAGCAGTTTCTTATACATAGAGCTGAAAAAGAGAATTTTTGTAGTAATATTAATATAATAATAAGAATGTATTAAATGTCTTCATGTGGCTTTTGTTGGAGAGGCAAAAAATATTTGGGTTAAAAATATTTGTATCTGGCTTGCAGAATGTAAACGTGGATGCGCAAGTTTCATTAGTGAATAATGTGAATGCCATCCATTAATGTCTGTTTTCGCAACATTTAGCAGATAAAACATATCTTGGTATTGACATGAAACAAACGAAACAATTCAGTTGAGGCGCTACAAATTAATTGAATGCTATCATTACAGGTAACGGAACATTCATCAACTGAGCCAAAACCAACAAAAGTTGTTTGTTCATTGAGTGTTTTGTAAAAAATTATACTTCTATTTTTGTAATTGTGATCATGTGGCCTTAGATAATCGAATTAATCATAAGAGTGTGAGTACTCATCAGCTACTTAAACGGTCGGCTTTTTAAAGGTAAAAATATACACACAAACACGGACAAAAACAGTTTTATTGTCTTTAAAGCATGTGATTTATTATTCATCGAGTTTATGTTCTAACGTTTTTAATGTCTGATATATAATCAAGTTTTGGCCCTTTATGAGCCTCCCCTTGTGGCATATGTAACAGTGTCCCGTATTTTCCTTGAGGTTGTGAATTTCGAAAACCTTCACCCATAACAAGCAGTAAGAGACTTCCTGTAGGGTAGAGCGGGGCTAGTTGAGCAATTTTTCGCTTGATCTCCCATAACTTTAAGAATATGCTTCGGATTTAATTGATTTTTACTCTGTTAGGTTCGAAATTCACTCTTCTCCAAAACGTCTAGCGGTCTAAAAACGATGGGCAACGTAACTTTGGTCAACGTAAATATTTAAATATTATATAATTATTGTTCTTTCGATTATAGATGATTGTTTATTTTTAACTCTTATGATTTTTTTATAACTTAATTTTTATTGTGTTGCCTCAACTGGGCTAGCTGAGCAAGGCGCGTCCAAGCTTGCTCAACTAGCCCCACTAGATGAACATTGTAGAAAATCAAAATCAAATAATTTTCTTTAGTAAATTAATAACCATTAATTTATTTGTGGATGTGATGATTCTACACAAAGTTTACTAATTAAAATTACTTATATTGATAATTGTATTAATGATTATTACTACATTTTAGGATGCGTACTTATAAAAGAAAGACCTTAAAAGGTTTAGCTACTAGCCAACAATTGACTGATGCAGTAAAAGCTGTAGAGGGAGAAAAAATGAGTGTAAATGCTGCAGCCAAACAATTTAATATTAACAGGATGACTTTAAAGAGATATGTTTGTATTAGGTGTGATAGAGACAAAGATGATTAATAATTTCGGATTATTTATCATCTAGCAATATTCTTGTCTTGGTTACTACTTTAATTTAATATTTATTTGCTTTATAATTATTCTTAAATAGATAATTTTAAATCTAAAACGTGTAATAATAACCCAAAGATTGGAAGGATTTGATTTTAATTTTATTTTTCCAGAAATATAATATCAATATGAGTATGTAATAATTATAATAAATATTTGCTTGTTGATTACAATGATTTTGTATTCAGTACATTTTATACAGTCATCAAGTCCATTTTAGCTATTGCTCAACTAGACCCATATCCACGCTCAACAGGCCCCACTAGTGGGGCCCATTGAGGAACTTCGCGGAGCGCTCTCGCATTTCAGACAATAACTTTTAAACTTGTACTTGGATCGTTTTTACATCGCTAGACGTTTTGGAGAGGAGTTACAAACCTAACAGAGTAGGAATCAATTCAATCCTATGCATATTCTTAAAGTTAGGGGAGATTAAGCGAAAAGTTGCCCAACTAGTCCCGCTCTATCCTACTCTTTTTCCACTCATTGGACGGCCAGACTGGTTGAATCACCAATACATTCTTGCTAACTTGTATTGTTTTTAGTTTCAACTCATTCTTCTTCATATATAAAGCACCTTTATAACATACAGTAAAATTTGGCAAATTTGGACTTTGGTGCTGTTTTTAAACTCACTGATTCAATTATAAGAATCAAAAAGTATTAATTTTATTGGTGTTTTTCTATGAACTTGTGATTAAAAAGTATTTTTTTTAGTAGATAGAATTAGCAACTGAAACGGTGATTGGTCTGTATGATAACCGATATAATAGCTTTTAATTGCGGAGTGCTCAGAAACATAATTTACTCTTAATTATAACGTGAAATCGTTACTAATGAGATCTTCAACTTGCTAATACAATATAGCGTGATATCGATAGAAACTGTGTAATATACAGTTCCCCTATTTCCGCCCAATGTTTATATATAGACTCCAAAATACATTTTCAGCTACATTATATTCCCACTAATCTTATTTTCTACTTTCTATAGGTTGTAATTGATACCTTAATGGATCCATTGTATTCTGCGATGTGGTACGCATGCCAGAAGATAGGAAATAAGTTCCTTGCGTCGTGGTTTATGACCCACTGTTTATATTTGCCGAAAGCGTCAAGTTGATAACGTTACGAGAAGAGTTTTATCATGTTGTATACACACACGCACGCATATACTGGCGGCTTATCAGGAGGCATGGATAATTTTGGTTTAAAATCGGTTGTAAATATCTGTTTTCTCCAACGTGTTTACTATGTCTCAGCGGATTTACCTGTAAAGTATATATTTGGCAAGGTAAATTATCTTGTTAAGAAAGGGGGAGATTACATCGAAATTTCGACTTGCTTGGAAGTAATATATACTAATTACTTTTAAAACACCCTTTAAGGAAATTCATAAAATTTAATATTATAATGTGTTTTTTTTGCAGCCGCAATTTTAATAGTATTATCATAACATATTTTCAAATTATACGCTTTATATGTGATCTAAGTTTAAAATGTTTGCAGGTTTTATCAGATATGAATGATGGCATACTTTTGATATAAATTATTTAAAAATAAGTCAAATATACTCTGAAGAAGCTGAGACTGTGAAGAAGCTCATCCATGTCTGCAGTTTTAACTTTTCGTCGTCGTTGCACCGTTGATCACCAAGCAACTTTTTTAAGTACCGAAACAAATGAAAATCACTGGGTACAATGTCTGCACTGTAAGTTAGATGATCCGGTTCTTCCCATCCAAAAAATCTAATTAGACCTTGTGTTTGTGCAGGAACATGTGGCCTTGTTGTCATGGAGCAATCGGAACCACACTGGAAGACAGTAGGCCGCCCCGCTTATTTTGTATGGCACGCCGGAGTTTTCTCAAGGTCACACAATACGCATTAGAATTTATTGTGTTTCATCTAGACATAAAATCCACTAACAAAATACCTTTCTTGTCTCAAAAGATAGTTGCCAATATCTTTCGTGCTAAAATTGTCTGTTTGGCTTTCACTCTGGTTGGCGACGATGTGTGTCGCCATTCCATTGGCGGTTGCTTGGACTCAGAAGTCATGTGAGACACCCAAGTCTCATCTTATGTAACGATGTGGTCTAACAATTCATCTCATTCCTGATTATATCAAGTCAAAAAGGATAAAACGCAGCCCAATCTCTTTGTTTTGTGATCGTCAGAAAGCAGTCTTGGAATCTACCGAGAACACAATTTTCGATAGTTCAGTTTCTCCGAAACAATGGTGTACAAAACTGACCTTGAAACTTGTGGAAATTCACTTGATAATTTTGAAATCGTCAAGTCGGTTCAAGTCGGTTCTCTCCAATTTTGTTGTCGACATCACGAAATAAATCTTTAGAAATCAGAAAAGGTCGGCCAGATTGTGGTTCACCATGCACATTAATCCGCCCGTCCTTGAACATTCTCTCACCTACTTTCAAACTTTACTGTCACTTATAGTATTATCACCGTAAACCTTACAAATCTGACGGTGAATTTCCGCTGCTGCCAAGTTTCTTGCAGTTAAGAATCCTAGTACAAATCGTTTCTCACAGTCGGCGGGCGATTAAATTTTTTTAAACATGATAAATTTCTACAGCCCAGCACACAGACAGACAATACGGCTGCAAATGGCGCTTAAATGCGCGCAAAGCATGCTCAAGTGCACTGCTGCGATTGCGCGTCATTCTCACTGTCATTCACAAACGGACCTTATTTAAAAATATCGTAAATGTAATTTTGTTTTATTGTACCCTACTCGTATTAGAAATTCTTTAATTTTTCAACTAAAGTCTCATTTTAGAGATAAATAATATTGAAGCAAGGGAAAAATATGGAAGCCTAAAGGAACGAAGTCAGTGATATAAAGTCGGTTAAGGCAATCTTTCCACTCCAGTGGAAAGATTTCTCCACACTCCATTTTTATTTAAAGTTTGTTGATCAATATTTGGAATGAAAATTTTACTTCTAAAATTGATGTATTTAATTGATTCTATGATTTGATGCCCATCTATAGGCAGATTGGTGGTGTCGACCCATACAGGGAGCAATCATTGTACTTAGATGCAGAAAAAAGACTAATGATACACCATTTTGCGAATTTAAAAGTAACATACGGAAAACAACATAATTTATTGGTACTTGGAATATATAAGAAATTAAGAGAAAACTAGAGGAAATCACCAATTTTCGTCTCCAGTCACGTTCCGATGCCAAAAAATATTTCTTTCATGCCGAGAAAGCAAAACTTTCCTGCCTTCTGGATCTTTCCCATGACATACAGACCATCTCAAATGGTTCGGTGACCAACAGTAAAGATAAACTATTTATCCTTATGTTTTCCCCAAATTAAACAAGGCGACAATATTAGCAGTAGTATTAAATGAGACGAAGAAAAAATCACTGACACAGATGCCTACTATCATAAACTGGGTAGACATAATAAAATTTATAGGATATTATTATATATTGATAATTAGTACGATCTTGTAAATTTTTATAATACAATTTTGCTCTGTTAGCTTATATGAGGGTTTTTTTTGAAAAAGAATAATGCATCTAATCTAATCTTAACTTTGATAAGCAATTTAAGATTAATTAGCACTTGGATATTCCCAACGGTCCAGCCTAGTTTTTAATTAGACTTAACTGATATGGCCACACTGCACTTTGCTCTGTTGTTCACAGTTCTGTTGTTCACAAATTCTCTTGAGTCGTCGCACTATGTTTTGATTGTGGAAGACTTGAAGCACTTCAACGTTTGGATGTGTGTGGAGCCTTTCCTTATGACTCCTGGCAATCTTCTTAATTTCTTTGACTGTCCTCACTTGTAGTTTCTGATGAAGATCTTCATTCCGAATATACCTAGGAACATTAACGATGCTCTCTAGTACTCGGTTCTGGAATACTTGGAGGCAGTTGCAATTGATTTCTTTTGTACAACGTCTTATATGAAAGTGATTCGTGCATTATTGTACTTACACCGTCCGAAAGCAAATAGAAGCACTGACAGTTTAGAATTTATACAATATTTTTTTGAATAGAACGTAAAAGTTGTTTAAGATTTAACATTATTTATTTATTATACGAGTTGGTTATCATAAGGAAATTATACTTTCTAGGTTGGAAGAGATTTTTATTTTTTTGTTACTTCGTACTGCTAGAAACAGCATTAAAAATAAACATTTAAAAGATAACAAGATAATACTTTATACATCTTTCCCTTCCTTAATGTTTCGTAAATACTCGATTAAACCGAATTACCTGAAAAAAACCTTTCAGCAGTCTTCTTTTGTTTAGAATTGCTTAAAATTGCTGAAAACCTTTTTTAATAGTAGAATTTTTCTACTTTGTTCAAATCTGGAGAGCGGCTTGGCCATTCCAGAACTTCTATATCTTTGGTTCGAAACCAATTTTTAGTAAGTGTTGCGTTGTGGACTGGAGCATTGTCTTCAACTGTCTGTCGTTGTCGTGGAACTTCAAATCTGTTATTGATTATCGTGAAACAAAGTACTTCATCAAAATAAAATACATAAGTGTTTATAGAGATATATGGATCAAATCATTATGTAGTTAAAACAAAAATAATTTTTTCTTAAGATATAAGCAAAACAGAGACGGTATGAAAAAAAAACTCGAACGTATATAAATAATAACCGATAAACAATATAATATGTAGTCTGATCCACAATAGTACACAAATTCCAGATCAACTTAGCCTCGATGAGAAATTCGTTGTAACAAGTGGACGAAAATATTATATGTAGTGTTAAAGCTGCCGCCAATGAGCAATTGCTCGGTCTGAAATATAAAACCGAACAAAAAAAACAATATTTACATCAAAAATGTAAATGTGGAACAAAAAATGTAAAAAAATCAATACACACCTAGGAGGGAAAATGAAAAAAATTTATCGAATATGAAACACTGTTATCTGAAAACAGATAGGAATACATGATAACCACACCAATGGAAATCAAAGGCGAATTAATTAATATCGATACTATGACACGCAGAATTGGTTAAATATAAGCCAAACTAGAATTATAATTAATTACTTATTAGATGTATAAATAAATATTTAAATGGTACTCCTGTGCTAAAAGAGTGGAAGATGGCATATATCCCATGTATTCCGCTGAAACAGTATTGGAGGGAATTGACATTAACGATAGGATTAATATTATATTAATGATAAAATCACAAAAACAATAATAGAAGCTAGAAAAACTATATGTTTAAAAGTAATATTCCCTTATCAAGTTTGGAATAAACGATAATTTGCTGGGAGTTTCGACGATTTTACTTAATAAATTATGAAAGATGTTCAAAGATTGAAAGCAACATTGCTTTATATTGACTATTAGGAAGAAGAGTTTATTTATTGTTTAACATTTTATCAGACGAGACTTTTGACGAGACAAAATTTTTGTACCAACTTCGAAATAAAAAGGGCATGCGTAACACATTTAATTACCACCGAAAATACGGCAATCCAATGTCTGGGAGCTAGACTGAGCAATTTAACGTCCAAGTTCCTACAGTACTTCCTTTACAAGTCTTGTAAACATGTGGCATTTCGCATCTCATTCAAATCTTTTTTCAGTTCATATAATTGTTTTATGTAGTGGGTGGTAACTGTGGGACTGTTATATTTGCATGTGTAATTAAAAATGTCTTTACAATCTAATCAAATAAAGAACAATGTTTTGTGGCCCTTGATATGCTCCTTCTTTAGGTCGAACCCATATTTTTTTCCTCTTAGCTTCATTGAATTATGATATTTGCCTTATATATCAGTAATATGTGAAGTATGTGCGGTAACAATGAAAAGCACTGCAAAAAAGGCCCTACATACCAGTTTCAGAGGTATTTATTTTTAATCGGTGGAAATTAAATATAGTTCTTTATAAATGAATAGGGATGAATTTTGGTCGAAAGTAATAGGCTGATAATCACCTAAAGAAAAAATGAAGAGAAATGTTAAAAATATTGTCGAGAAATAAAGTCGTTGAGACAATGAGAAAATGATATAGAAAAAAATGTAAAAATCTTTCCATTTCCGTTTTAAAATAAGGTGCTGCTAAACTAAGATGCCTTTATAGACCATTGGCTACAAATACGGTTTTTATAATTTTGACGAGAACATAATAGTTGATTAGTTCAGTGCTATTCTCTGCTTCAAAATACGGCTGAGGTTCAGCGCCAAATTACATGTCCAACATTTTATTATGTCTAGACTGGCATATTAGTATTTTTGTATTTCATCTTATTACTATAATTTAATATACACATTGCTAATACTACAACAACGTAATAGTTTTGTATCATTTGATAGTTTTGCATTCATTGTAAACAATAAAATTTAAATAAATTATATTGTATAACATTTTACCATTTAGGTCTTTAAGTCATTGAAATTAGTTTTGTTATATACCATTTTGTAGAACTTGAATTGTTCTTTTGCATTTTTTGTTGCTTCTTGATATATAGTTGGAAATTTGTTTTTTGTGGTTTTAAGCAAATAATGAAAATTTTTGATATTGGGGGTGAAAGAGGCAAGGAAAATATATGAATCATACAGAGTGGGATATATTTAGCTAGTGCAGCTCAACGCTGATTGAAAGGGCTCTTTAAAGGAGCGATCGATTGTTGATAGAAATCTGGTACTTGGAAATATATTAACCTTGTGTTCAACAATCCGCGATTGTGGCAGTGACACGATTTAATATAATATGAAACTTAGTACATTGCTGATATTTGATGTCATCTACCGCAAAACAAATGTTTCATCTGCCAAATTGCAACTTGTAAAAGGAAATAGTGCATTTTGATCTCTATCTTTAACTTCAAATATTTCATGCGGATCAAAGTATATGAAACTGTACTAAAAAACTAAGTAAAAACTGATCTAGAAATGGTTATTCGTATTTTCCATGATTCTAATTGTTAACTTTCCTATCTGTGTAATCTTTAACTACGATGCCTCCAACTCAAACAATTTCTTACTTGTATGTAACCCCTGGCATCTAAGTTTGGGTTCCAAGGTTCACTTTTATGATAGAGAAGGTGTATACAGTTTGAAATATCAATGTTTTAGAGGAAAGTGAAAAATCATCACGAAGACTGTTATTTTTCTCACTTAAACATTGATATATCAATCAGCCATCCTGTTATCTATCGTCGGATAATTTAAGGTACATTTTTTAATGTATTTACTCATTCTCCTTATTTCACAGATGAAAACCTTAACTTTTTTAAACAAGGCCGCCTTTCTCAAAGCAGATTCTGTTGTACTGCTAGGATTGAAAAGTAAGGTAACTTTTTAAATTAAATACAAACTATTTAGTTATTCACCCACATTTATTTTGTTTTCTTTAAAATAATCGACTTTCACTACAATACACTTATTTCAACGTTTTTTGAAAGAAGAAGTACCATCGTTGCAGGAGGAGGAAGAAAGTTTAATAAAACTTAAAAATAATAAAGCTCTCGGGATAGTTAACATACCTTTGGAACTACTGAAGCTTGGAGACAAATGATGTCTCAACCGATTTATCAATTAATAGTTAATATGTGGATTAAAGAGCAGATGCCTGTAGAGTGGCAGCAGGCGGTAATATGCCCGATTCATAAGAAAGAAAAAAAATGAAATGCGGGAACTGTTGTGGTATATCATTAGTTTGCACAACTTATAAAGTTCTAACAAACATAGTAAGGCAGATGATAGTACCATATATCGAAGAAGGCATAGAGCGAATATCAGGCAGCGGTTAGAAGGGACGTTCAACAATATATTAGTTTATTCATAGTCCGAAATTGAACAGTCGGAATAGAATTTGATATTCTTTATTCCAGATATTCATACATTTCAGACAGGTGTAGGACCGAATACAAAGTGAAGTAGTATACGAGGCCGTGGAGGAAATGGAAATACTAATTAAGCTTATTGTATTAACCCAAGCGACGATGCTTAATTCTAAGGCAATAGTAAATATCCAACAACACACCACCGTAAAATTTGAGATCGGAAAAGGCCTGCGACAGGGGGAAGGATTGGCCCCAGTTCTGATTAACATAATATTGAACAAAGTCGTCAACGAAACAGATATAGACGTAAATGTGACAATGATAAATAAAGAAAAACAGATCGTGGGATATGCAGATGACCTATTACGTTTAATAACATGATCGAAAAAAATATTAAGAGATATTTGATGAAATAAAGGTGAACACCAAAGGGACCGGTCTAGAAATATATACAGACAAAGTAAAGGTGATGGAAAAAAAGAACCAATCCAAGAAGGGAACAGAACTGGAGAATTGGTGATGATAATATTGAAGTTGTGAAGAAATTTACATCAGGGAAGCAAACTTGACCAAAACAACATTACAGGAGATATCAGAAATCGTTTTAAGAAGGGTAAGAAAGTTATTTGTTCCCTGTATTATGTGCTACGATCTAAACTTACTCAAAGAAATATGAAACTTAGGATCTATAAAACACTAATTCGCCCAGTAGTCACTTACGGCTGTCAGACGTGGATCCTCACAAAGAAAACAGAGAAGAGATGTTTGCTGTATTTGAAAGAAGAGTACTCAGAATAATTTTTAGTGCTGTAAATGACAATGGAATTTGGAAGATTAGGTATAACTATAACCTCAAGCTACTATATAAGGATCTGGAATTTGTAGACTATGTGTAGGTTCTGCGACTTAGACGGGCCGTACACGTGGCGAGGATGTCAGAAAACCGTATGAATACCTCGGAAAATCATGGAAAGCAAATAGGCTGTATCAGAAAAAGAGGTAAACCAAAAACACGATGGCACGACAATGTAAGAAGCTGCTGGAGATCGATCCCTTTAAAGGCGAAGATTGAAGGATGTCAAGGCTCACTAACAGGCTGTAGAACCAGAGGAGGAAGAAGAAGAGGAAAACAGTTACCATGACTATGATTTTTGACCGGCTTTGGTTCATCTTTAGTACGATACTGTTTCTGGGTTGCATTTCGGAATACAATCATCCAAAGAAATCACTTCTTCAACAACTTCAACACGACAATGTTTTTCAAAAAAAAAAAATCAGTGCTTTTGGAACAAGACGAGAAGAGACACGAGACTACCTAAATTGTTCTTCAAAGTTGATTGAATTGATCCAAATGGTATTCCAATAATATCTACAATGTATCTAATAATTAGTCTAGATTACTCAGTTTTCTTCATTGCTTGATATGAAAGGGTCATTTTCTACTACTTCTCTACCATCACTAAGTCCTTGTACCACTTGTCAACATTTTTTTATATAGATTCATGCCATAATACTTTCTTAACATTTTAATGTATGAACACATATGTTTAACAATTATAAAAAACGATATAATTGCTAACTTAACAAGTAAGATGCTATGCAACTTCTGTCGAATTAAAAATCGAATGGTTTTATCGATAACACGGCCAATAAGTCCCCGGTCTAACAAATAAAACGCACTTTTTTGCACATTTCGACTTTATTCATCAATATATTCTCCTTGAAGAGCAATATAATCATTCCAACGCTTTTCTAACATTTCTACACCTTTTTTTATAGAACGATTTTTTTTGCCTTCAAAATATCTTTTAGTTTCGGCAATTAACTCTTATTGGAGCGAAATTTCTTTACAGCGAGCATTTTCTTGAGGTTTGAGAACAGAAAATAGTCGCTGGGGGCCAGATCTGGAGAATACGGATTTACGGAGAAAACGATTTGTGACACGGTGCATTGTCTTGATGAAACAGCACTTTTTTTTGTTTATTTGGAGCCTTTTTGTGCGATCTCGTCCTTCAAAAGCACTAGTAACGCTATGTCACTATTGATGGTTTTACTTTTCTCGAGATAGTCGATGAACAATATTCTATGCATATCCCAAAATACAGAGGCCAGGAAAATACCTTACCTGTCGATGGTTGTGCTTTTGGTCGCTTAGGACGACTTTCACCGGCTGCGTCCAATCAGCTGACTGCCGATTTCACTATGGAGTGTAGTGATGGATTCATGTTTCATTCATTGTTACATACCATATGAAAAAATCCCTTTTGTTTCGCTTAAACAGCTCCAAACATTGCTCAGAATCATCAATAAGTTGTTGTTTTTGGTCCGTTGTAAGCAAACGCGGTACCCATTTCGATAGCAATTTACGCATTTCCAAATGTTCATGCAAAATGGTGTAAACACATCCTTTCGATATCTTCATGATAAAGCGTTCATCACCACAGGTGCTTGTGTGCGTTGAATTCAGCATACCAATCAGTTATGGTTAACTTTCCTGAGTCCGGGTAATGTTTATCAAGCCTTTATGTTGCTTCAGTGATATTTTTCCTTATCAAAAATCAATGCTTAATCAACACACGAAATTCTTTTTTTCCATTATTTTGATAACACCACTTAAAACACAACAATTCAGAAACTAGTAGACAGATTTTCATGAAATGTTAAGACATGACGTTTGAAGGTTGGCACAATCGACTACTGGGAAGGATATATCGTAAGTGACGCCATCTATATATCAGACCGGGAACGATGTGTTAAGTAAAGCGTGAGAACTAAAAAAAAGTTATCTTATTTTATGATCATTGCAGAATGCAAATTTTTATCAATAACCTAAACAATAATCTGACCCAGGAATACTAGCTCTTTAGTTTATGTCCAGCGAGAAGATGGTATAATATATACCTAACAATTTAAATCAATCTAGGTTGGCTGACCTGAGTGGGGTGCATCCCTGACGTTGAAAACTACTTTAGAATTAAATTAAGGTAAGCTCTTTGGGTATACGCCTTTTATTAAGACACTATTTCCATATAGATGGTATATCTTTTTATGAGCATCCTTAGCTCGGTTGCCTTTTTTGAAATAATAAAACAAAATATAACGGTAATACGCGTTATGTCCTTCCATTTTCACAGTTTCATGATACACATAAAACTGATCTTACACAAACGTATAACCGCCTGAAGGTTACGTAAAATTCAACTTTACAGATTCACAATCGCGTTTGCCAATATCCCCGGGAAAAACAAAAAGGAATTTTATGGGTTAGATGTTGCTACTCTGAGTTTTTATTATCACGTAGACGATTTCTAAAAACTTCACTTGAAGTTGAACCACGGGCATGTGAGTAAGATTTCAATTATTCTTATGTTAAATGTTACCATATTTACCCCATTTTACACTAACTTTGCGAACTCTAATTACATTGTTTTAATGCTTCGACTGAATTTTAAAGAATCAGTTTGTTTAGTCAGCAGTTTCTTATAGAATAACAGACTTAAAACTTAGAGAAAAAACTTAGACTTGATCAAACTATGTTGATAGTTTAAAATTTTTATTGTTCAGAGTTTGTATTAAAAAGTCTTGATTGTAGTAGATATAGTTCAATTATTTCTTCTAATTTCAATGATGAAATTTTATTTACAGTTATCATCAGTCGGGCTCAAGCTGAATGCTTGAAAAGCATCTGCAATAATAATCAAAGTCATGACCATATAAATCGGCCATGTCGGATGGCGGGTGTAATCACATGCAGCTCACGCCATCCTGCGGCAAACGTTCGCAGCAGTTATAATTACACTAAACCGTTCATGCCCCGCCAAAGCCCTGGCTATGCGTAAAAAGTTTTATAGTAGACCCGTGAAGAAGAATATTAATTAATAAATAGAGAAAATTCACTAGTACTCCATGTGTTGGCTTGCCCATTCCCACAGTCGCCACCATAATGGCAGCAAGTGTTTCCTGGGGCCGTTTTCTGACCTTATAACTATCATTAGTTGGGCTTGAGCTGAACGGTTTACCTATTGTTTCTAAACTATTTAGTCTAAACTATTGTTTATCTATTTTTGTAAAATATTCTAAATTGTAAATATTTATATCTATTCAAAACAAAAAGCAATTTTATAGAAATTGGTCAAGTTTCTGTTTTTCCTAATAAATGACCTATACTGAATTTTGAATCTTACGAATACAAAATAAGACGCGATTTTACGATGTGCTTTTAGAAAAACGATTGACATGATCTAAATATGTATCCAAGGTCTTCTGTTGAGTCATTTTAGATATAATTATAAGGGAATTCGTAAAGTCATTTGTAATTAATTGCATTTGCAACATTATCTAATATATATGATGTTCAACTTTTTATTTATTTAGTAATTAATATCAATTATTTTTCTTATTGTATGGTGATTCATATCTTCTTACGTATTTTTTTTTACTTAACTCAATTTTCAAAATAAACGCCATTTGATTTCATTATTTTGGACCATCAATTTCTAATCGGTTTCATACTGTACCGGTACCAAAGTTTATACTTTGGTACCGGTACAGTATTGTTTGTTGTTACAGTACAGTGTTGTTAAAAAAAACCCTATCCTATTTTTGCATCTTTTTTGCCGTTGATTCTCGCGTTTCTATGTATTGTATATTAACGAAATTTAGACGATGTAGTCTCACATATATTCAATCGAATTGTATATAGTCATGGTTTCAATGGAGATGTTTTCATTACTTGTGAGAACTTGTTTCGGTTTGCTCTTATATTCCTAGGTTTGTTCACCCGTTTTTCATGCCTCAATTCTGCGAATGTAGCCTTTGTCCTGATTTTGAGCTGGTTTCGATAGGAGCCAACGCAACAGCATACAAAGTGGTTTTAACTGTTTTGAATTTGGTTCTCTTTGTTTTGATCTCCCCTAGATTGAACATTCGGAACCAGTTTTGTTCTGCAGAGTTTTATATACAACTCTGCTATATGCAATGGTTTCAATTGAGATGTTTTCATTACTTGTGAGAACTTGTTTCGGTTTGCTCTTATATTCCTAGATTTGTTCACCCGTTTTTTATGCCTAAGTTCTTCAAATGTAAGCTTTGTCCTAATTTTGAGCTGGTTTCGATGGGAGTCAACGCCATGACATTCTAAGTGGTTTTAGCTGTTTTACATTTGATTCTCGTTAAGTTGATCTCCCCTAGATTGAACATTCTGAACCGCTTTTGTTCTGCAGAGTTTGATAAATAATTTATAGCTAACATTATTGGTTTTAATATTGGCGTAAGAACGATTCAACAGTTCCAAAATGGTGAATAATAAAGATACATTGAATTATTTAATTTCTTTAAATATTGTCTGGAAACATAAGTCTACGTTGAGAAACTAGCCGAACCTTCGTCCTCAACAAGAACTGTTATTTTAGTTATTTTTCGAATTGCCGTCTGTAATACTAGGTTCATACGTAGTTACGTAATCTTGAGTTCGTTGTCAAAGCGATGTCAATTTGCATCATTTGTTTTGTTAAGTACGTACGATATGTAAGTATGAAGCAACCTTAGGAAAAACCCTTGTAATTTTAAATTAAACAGAAACTAATATTTTTCTTTTAGTTATGTACGTAATTTTATTACAAATTAATCTCCATAATCTTATTTTAAATTAAACTGAAAACAATATTTTTCTTTTAGTTATGTACGTAATTTTATTACAAATTAATCTCCATAATCTTTATTTATTATCGATTTACAGCCGCGATGTACACTATAAAATTGTGGTATGACATTTTAGGGATATTTTTTAGTTATTTCGAACTTAACTATTTATTTGACTTAACTTGTCTTGGTCTTTAATGCATTCTAAAAAACCCAAATCTAGAAATTTGTCTAGAGAACTATCTCAGATTTAATAAGAAAAATTATAAAACATTATAGTGGTACGATGATCAAAAAAAACTTCCCAAAGCATCTTCAGCGTCTTCTGCGAATTTTCTTTTATTACTTACTTTTATTACTTTTGAGTTTGGGAAACAAAAATCTGATGAACGCAGTTTAGATTAATAGATTAATTGGGTTTTTGGTCTAAAATTCGCATACAAGGATCGATGTGTCGGACGGGCGTTGTCGTGATGTAAAATACAAGGATTGTTCTTCTACAAATCTGGATTTTTCCCCGGTATTATCTCTCAAACAATTCATAACTTTTAAATAACATTGTTTGTTAGCTATTGGCCAGTCTATCTGAAAATAATTCCGAATGGACAACGGAAACGGTCAATATTTATTTCAGATTTTTGAGCTACCTTAACGTGTTTTTTTTTTTCGATCTCGGCTCGTTATCTAAACGCCATTTCAAAGCCTGCTGGTTTGTTTATTCAAATTTATAAACCCTTTTCTTGAAAATTGAGCCTCTTTAGAACAAGTCGTTCCGCACTGCATTTCATACCTAAAATCTCAACCAAAATGCCGCGAATACATTCATGAGATGTATCCAGATGACCATTAAGCCCACTTGTCGTAGGCCTCCTCCAAAATTTTTATTTGGGAAAAAGGTAAAAATGATTTATTGATAGCATGCACCATCGCTAGCTGCAAAATTTTCCCATCTTTCTGGCAGTTTGTGGATGCCCTCTCAGAAAAACCGTACATCTTTTGATGTATTCTAGTCATCAAGCCATTTTTCGACATCTCCGTAATTGTTGAAGCGTTTCATGGAAAGTGCGTGAGACATCTATGATATGGTAGTCAGGGGCTAGGTCTGGCGAGTACGGTGGGTGGGGCAAGAGTTTCCAACCAAGTGCAGATAGGGTGTCTCTGGCCGTTTTCGCTGTGTGTGATGGGACTTTGTGGTGCTGCAAGATCACTTTTCCATATCTTCTAGCCCATTATCATCGCTTTTCGATCAATGCACGGTTTAAATTGATCATTTGTTGACGGTAGCACACGGTATTAACTGTTTCACCTGGTTTCAGAAGCTCATAGTACACGTCACCCTTCTGATCCCACCAAATGCATAGCATTGTCTTCTTCCCAAAGTAAAGTGATTCGGTTTTGCGGTCGATGTTGATGGTTGTCCTGGACCAACCCACGATTTTCTGTGTTTTCGGTTCTCGATACAAAAAAGTCTTTCTTTCATGCCGAGAAAGCAAAACTTCGCACTTCGTTTTTCGCATATTCATCTGTTTGTCGTTTAGCTGATGTGATACCCATTTTCCTGCCTTCTAGATCTTTCCCATAGCATGCAGATGATCACAAGTGTTTCTAGTTCACAAGTGTTGACCTAGGCGTTTTTTGTCTTTCAAGTCGAAATCACCAATTTTGAATCGTCTAAACCAACACTTACAAGCGTCTTGCGTTAGGACATTGTCACCGTAAGTTTCCGCAAGTATACAACAACTTTCACTCCCATTTTCCTTTGATTGAACAAGACACTTTATTTGGCTCGAAACTGGACATGTTTACCACAAGAAAAAAATATGACGCTAACTTGAAATCGTTTAAACATCAATATCATTTTGAAAGGCAGTGTCGTAGCTATAAAATGACATAAAAGATTAGAATGTAAACCGATCCTTGTTTTCAGTGCCTTCTCTCAAAAAAATAAGAATTATTTACCGCCACGCCTAGTAAACGCTCTCTAAAATTAATTTTCATATATGATTAATACCACCAATATATTAAAAAATTAATAATAAAGATTGACTCAATTACAATATGCTAGTGGTTAAGAGGCATATGTACAACTCAAGCAAAGCATTGCTGCAGGTTATTTTTGCTGCTGGTTATTGAAGTGAGGTAGACTATCACATACATAATACTGCAAATATGTTTAGGACAGAAAAGGGCAGTAAATTTATATAGCGTTGAGCAGGGTGAGATAAACACGCTTTTCCCATTTGACTGGAGACATATAAAATATATTATGGATGTATAAAAATTCTTTTATGAAGCCGCTTTCAATTTATCCTTTGATAATACATATTTGTATATAACAATTCAGATGAAGCCTTTAACAGTAGCCTCTATTGTCATAATGGAATAATAAAACTTTTAAATACATTTAAAATATATTTCCAAGTGGAAAATATCCATGCACTTTTCACAGGAGCATTCTCCAACAGAGAATTCAAAAGAAGGTTTAGGGAAGACCCTATTCATTAAGGATCTAAGGATCTAGTTTTCAGAACCATAATGATAAGAAAGTGATAATTAATCATAGGAGAATTTAATTTCATTAGTTCATGTTCCTTTTTAAAAAAGGCTGTTTTATCTTTCTACACCATCCATAATTTTCCAAAGGAACAACTGTTTAATGTTGCTAAAATTTGGTTGGAGAAAAATACTACTTTTAACACACATAAAATTATTATTATAATTATTAGAACCAGATAGAACGTATACTTTTCAGGTTTATTTAACTTATATTAATTTTTATTACTTTTGTTTATTTTACATACAAATTATTTTGTTATATTGATGAAATACGGTTTTAATATTTTCCATATAAAAATGCAATAATATGAAAAATTAATTTTATTGAATTCAATTTATAATATTTGTGCACACCATGAGTGTATTATGTATTGAAAAAAATCATGAAAGTCCGCAGGTCCACCACAGTTATTATAATCCTGTGAATCTACGAGGCATAGACCGAATTAGATGATCTTCATCTTCTTGTGGTAAGGTATTTCAAGGTGACCTGCTTCCTTCACTCCACCACACATGCTATATTTCTTGAAGTGATAGGGGATAGGTAAAATAAATTTTACCTTGCATCCGGAAAGTGGCTAACCGTTCTTCGTCCATTATGATCACCCCTTCGTCCATTATGACCACCCACACAAAATCTAGGATTATTATTAAGTATTAGGGGTATTACCCATAAATAAGAACGTTTTTTGATTACGTACAATATTTTATTTTATTTTAGAATTAATACCATTTTAATCTACAGTATAATCTCCATAGTTATTGACAACCTGCGCCCATTCTCTCTGACAAAATTTATGTTTTTAAAGTGAGAGTGATTTTGAAGTAAAGTATTCTTCTACTGCAGTTTTGATAGCTATCACAATAAAATTTTTTTCGACTAAGAAAATATTCTGTAGATATTCTGAAAAGATTGTAAACTGACGGACGGTACAGCACCAGGAGAATACGATTAATAAGGACCTACGTCCCAGCTTAAATGGCATTTCTTGGATAATTCTCACATTAGATCTTGTTTGCTACGAGGGTTGCTCACGGAATTGGAAACAATGGTGCTGCTAGGCGTCATTTGATATATACATCGTAAAGTTTGATACTGTTTTTACGTACTCAGATCGTTTTGTCATATGGACGCCATTTGTATTGTTTATTGACTTTAGTGAATTTCATCTCAGTCATAAAACTCGTGAGAGATTTCGTGTGATGATTTACTACGACTTTCGACTTGGATTATCTCAACAACAGTGCATCGATCAATTTATTTCAACCACTGTATATCACTGGTTTAGTGAAGTCAATCGTGACCATCGTTCGCTCACGGACGAATTTAAATAAGGTTGGTTGTCGGTTGTTGTGCCGAGAAAAAATCGATACTGTGCTCGAACTGATAAAGCAAGATCGTCATGTGACATACCGTGATATTGAGGGATTATTGGGCATTAGTATGACAAGCATACACAAAAATTTTACATAAACATTTAGTCGTAAAAAAGATTTCTGCGCGTTGAATTCCGCATAATTTGACAATAGCTCAAAAAAGGGTTGCGTCGATTGGTGCAAGGAAATGCTCAAAAAATACAATCGTGGTACCTCAAAATTCGTGTACATAATCTACACATGTGATGAATCTTGGATCTACGCGTATGAGCTCTAAAGTAAACAGTAGTCAACTGTATGCGTGTTTCAAAATGTACCAAACCCAACAAAAGTTTTTCACGCAAGAAGCACTTCGAAAAAATGGTCACCAGTTTTTTTGAGATAAATGGGAATATGACTACAGTGCAACTGGAGAATAGTAGAACGGTCAGTTCTGAATGGTACACAACCTTTTGTTTGCCAGAAGGCTTTGAAGAAATAAGAAAAAACAACCAGCGACGCAGGATCACATGTCGGACCGAACAACTCAATATTGGTTTTTTCATTTATTTTTTCAATATAAAACATCGAATTGATGACTCATCCGTCGTACGGTCTTGATTTGGCATCCAATGATTTCTTTTTGTTCCCGTCAGTGAAGAATAAACTACGTGGTCAACGATTTTCGACGCCAATAAAAGCGGTTGATGCGATCAAAATGCATGTTTTGGAGATATCTCAATCGGATTGGAAAATGTGCTATGAAAATTGGTCCAAATGTTTGCAAAAGTGTATCGGTCATTGCGGAGAGTATTTTGAAAAACAATAAAACTATATTCAATCATAAATATTTGTTTTTATTTATTATTCCGGATACTTAAATAGCAACGGTCGTAAGTTGCTGCAGAAGAACACCATTTCGAGTAATCGGTCTTGGACGTTTTTGAATCAAAGCCATGATCAAGCTGACTACAATAATATTCAGCACTTATAGTTTCATAGGATTAAGACCCTCATTGTTAATTATTTCTTTGAAATTCCACCATACTGACAGGAAAACTTTTATACGGTGAAGACCTAATTTTGGAGCGGGCAAACATCCTGTTATTAACCATTATTGTGTGTTATGTGTATTGCTGTATAGAATCCACTTTTCACATCCAATAGCAATTTGTTGAAGAAAATATTTTAGTGTAACCTATACAGGAGATGGTTTGACACTTTGAATTTTGTTTTCGACTGAAATATGGCAGGCAATTTTCTTTGCATTTTGTCCATTTGTATTAAGCACTGTTATATTGTGGACCATGAAGTTTTAAGCTTTGCCTAATTCCTGGATGATTTGTTAGGGATCAGGTCCAGTATCAATTAACAACAGATCAACTCAACAGATCAGATCAAACTCAACAGATTTTTCAGATTCTGTATAGATGAAAAACTTGAAATTACGGTTCTTAATTTTTTTGAACCAACGTTAACATGTTTTGACCAACAAGGACATCAGGATAAACACCATTAGTGGCCGTGTTATGTTTTCGAAACTCGTAAAGCAGCAAATGTCTAATATGAAACTTATCCATACTTTGCTCTTCCATTATTATACAGGTTTACTTTTTTTTTCAAAAATTAATTATAAGCACACTAAATATCAATATATTTGACTAGAAAATAGGTTTTGTTATGTTGAATTAAATTATTGTAAGTATATGTCAATGTTTTCAAATACAAGAAAATGATATTACTTATGGATATCCTTAATAAATAAAGGTCCATTCCAGGTCCCGTTTAATTCCAGCACGGTACCATTCTAAGCGAATCATTATATGTTACGCTTTAAGAGGAGGTACCCAATTAGAACGATCAGCATTCATCCTAACCGCAAGTAAATTTTTACGGACGCCGTTTTACGTCTTTCGATACTTCTAAGATGACTATAAACTCTAACTTGTATATAACTTCTCAAACCACCTTATTCACATTTTTATCACGGTAGAAGCATTGTCCAGTTTCCTCGCTATTTTACGGAAATGTAAATTTGCTTCTTTCATGCTTTCTTGCCTTCAACAATATGGTGCATAAATTCGTAATATTATAACACTTTTAACAAAATAATAAGAATTCTCCTTAGCTTTATGATATGCGAAAATACCTCACAACATGATAAATAAATAAAAAACCAGCTACGGAATCTAACCAGCTTGATAAGATTATATACCTTCTGAGAGATCCTTTACGTTGGATCCTCGCCAATTGGTAGAATTTTCGAGAGATTAAAGCTTAAGCGTAAACCAAGGGTCAACAGATATTTAAACAATGATCGTAAACGGTGGTTCGAAACCCATATAACTTGTAGATCCAATGAGTAAACAACGCTGGTGGTGACGCTAGGTCCCTTAAAATAACTTAACCAAACCTATGACTATTTACAACAAAAGTTTTGATCAAAAGGTATTTTAATGATCGGTTTTGGTTTATATTTCGTCCGAAATTATAACCGAAGTCGGAGCATTTCCGACCAACCGAAGTATTTTATCTGCACAACCTAGTTTTGCAGGCGAAATATCGCCTTCGGTTTTCTTCTGCAAAACCTTTCAAAAACATGATATTAATATACTAATTATGTCCAAAATTAATTTATTAAAATTATTGTTAAATAACCATGATATTAATTTAGAATGATTTCAATTCTTATTAATTCAAAGAGTTTCTTCATCATATAACACATTTTTATAAAAATGACTAAAGTTATTTTCATTACAACTAGAACTACATCCATCACTTTCATCTTGTAATAACCAGTTTTGGAAAGTAAGAATTAGAAATAACTGCATTTCAATCACTTTACCGCTCAGTTATTACGTAGTATTTAATAGGCTCCATTCACTGTGTGCACTTTATTATAATTTTCACCTGCACTACATTATATGACGTGGTTTTCTTTTTTTATTTGGGTTTTTCGCCATGATCTAAAACTCAAAAAATATCAAAATATCTGTTTTTATGTAAATATAGAATCACTATGTAAAAAACAAAAAACCAAACGGAGAAAAATTTCTCAGTGATTCTTTTTTGTAATAAAATTGCCTAACGAACAAAATTTTAAAAAGTATTCTCCTCCCTTTTTCAAAACGAACCTAAAAATAAAGCATATTAATTTCTATAAATTATGAAAAGATAGAAAGTAAATATATTTTTTTGTGTATGTCAATGATACTTACATTGACAATTAAAATAAAGAAAAAAATACATGAACACGCCACAATCCAGACATTACTTATATGTCGTCGTTGATATAAAAAAAATACTTTTTCCATGTTTTTCCATAATTTTCCTCGATATACACATATTTAAATCCTAAATATTCAATCAGATTTCAAATTCATAAACATTTTTATTGTTATATGTTCTGACTGTAATTTTTTGTTTGACCTAATTTTTATCACAAGAAAATATTTACAATTTGTATAATCCTATCTAAACTATTTAGTAGTTTGTTGGTTTTTTACTGGTTGTTATTTCTCATTGAATATGTCAGACTAATCTGTTTTCCTTTGATAAGGAACAATCGACAACGTAGGCAAAATTAATTTAATTATTCTGAATGTTTTTGCTAGTCACCTTTGGACTTTACGCCGACATCAAAGCAGCTAATAATAACAAATAACTTTTCTAGGGGCCAGGCAATTTTGCCATCTTAATAGACTTAATTGATAAATAGAGTTTTAGTGTTCTATGGCTTTTAAACGAACAGTGGACCACATTAAAAAATACGTGACAAAATTAAAAATTAATTCGGCCGCTCGGAGGTCGAAATGCAATATTGTTTGTTGCGGCTAGTAGTTGGATGGGTGACACTCCGGGGAGAGACCTGGCTCGCGTAGTGCATTTTAACAAGTAAGAGTGTAAGATCCGACAAGGAATTGTCCGTAAGTCATACCAGTTCGAGGCTGGGTAAGGCCAAATGTCTTATGAAAGGTATTCTATGTTGACCACTCGCCAATTGATAGATTTCTTAAGAGATTTAAGGTTAAGTAAAAACAAAGGCTTGCAAGCCTGAGGGAAAAGCTGATGGAGGCTAATCGGTAGCCGATGAACATGGTTCGAAGCTCACGTTAAGCTGTAGGTGCCGCCGCTAAATAATCTCAGTTGCTGATGCACCTTTACTTTAAAATAAATGGACTAAATACTAAATGATAAATCTAAAGATATACGATGAATATTAACATTAAAATAATTCTGTAAAATATGTTTATGATAATTAATATGTTGCAAAATCCTTTAAATATATAGTTGTCAATCAACAAATTTTCGTATATAGAATAGAAACATGAGCGTTGAACAATGATATAAAAGAAAGGTTTGAAATAATGCAAAGAACAATAAACAAGTATATGTATATGGTAAAACTGAGTGAGCGAATATGTAATGAAGATATAACAAGAAAATCAAAACTATAAAAAGGCCACTAAATTAAGATGGAGATGGGCAATACATCGTTTTCATGTTAGATTCAAATTTTAGAAAAACGAATGATGGAATGGACAGCGTGTGATCACAAAAAAACTGCATGAATCACAAATCCGTTTCATAAACTATATAAAACAATTAGTGGGTAAAGAATGATTTAGTGTAGCCTAGTGTCTGGTTGGTAAACTGAAACAAAGGAGGAATTTTAAGGAGCAATAACAAGGCAAGATTAATATAATTTATTCAAAACTCTATCAGAAATACTAAAATTTTCGCTATAATTTCGTTGACAGTTGAACTAACATTTCTTATCCAAATTTATGAGAAATTCATCATTCTCCCGATAAAATTCAGTAGTCATCATGTGTGTAGTAAAAATGAAATTTCTTTTTTATAAAATAATATTATCCAATCACTTTACTTCCTTGCCAAAAACGCTATTGAGATGTGCCAGTATTTACATATAACACATTAGGATTTGTATGGATAATACTAACAAGGATAAAACACTACCGGATCTGAGCTCACCTGATGAGGACTAGAGCCTTCAGAAACCGGTAAGACATTTTGGTTGTCCTCTGAAACGCTTAAGAAGCTATAAAGTTGTCTAATAGAATATGGTATTATTCACAAGCATCGCCTGTTTTACTTCTGGATTGTTTTTAAGGACATGTTTAAACAATTATTTTTTACCCTGAAGTATTTATGAATAAAAACATCGTAGTTAATAACTGATCTAGCTCTATTAGCATAATTTGATGTAGAACATGTCTTCGTACGGAAAAAAGCAATATATTTATAAATGAAACATGCTATTAATTGGAATATTTTAATTAAATAAATTCATAAAATATGTTTTAGAGATGTTGAAACTGAAATTTTGATCAATTTAACCAACGATAGGGTCGACCTAATATACACATAGAGAAAACATTTTGCTGAATATCTAGTGGAGATAAACTTTTGAAATACATAATAATAGGCGACTCAAATCATTAATAACATGAAGTAAAGTTACGTTGTCATTATCGAATAACTAATCAAATTGCAATTCATTTTTAATCATTTTAATATACATATACACAGTATGTTGCAAAAACAACGGAACTTTTTTAATTTAAAGAAAACTACTAGCACCAGCTATTGAAACAATAAATAATTTGAAAGCAGTATATCTCCTCTATAAAACGAGACAACCATCACTGCAAACTTAAAACGCTTAAAGTGGCAGTACGTGTTGTTACCTCGTTACAAAAACACGATAAAAAAGCTAATATTAAATTTTGTTTCAAGCTTGGTAAAACTTTTTCAGAAACATTTAAATTGGTGAAAGCAGTTTATGGTAATAATTGGCTATCCTGTACACGTGTGTTCGAGTTGTATCAGCGATTCCAAGACGGTTGTGATGCTTTGGAAGATGACCATAAGCCAGGTCGGCCAAAAAACAGAAATCATGATGAGTTGGTGGAAAAAGTGCGCGAAATGATCGCCTACGATGCGAATTCGACTGTGAGCTGAGGTGATATTCGACTGTGGGAATCGTTCGAGTGAGAACCGATTACTTAGCGCCGGGAAGTTGGTCTCACAGGATCGTCGATCGTTGTAAATTTTTGGTGGAAAAACAAATGTGTGTGCTTCAACATCCTACGTATTCGCCTGATTTATCTTCATGTGACTATTTCCTGTTTGAATTTCAAATTGGCCATGAAAGGAACGTCCTATGACAGTGTTGCTCAAGTCCAAGAACCCGTGACTAGGATCACTGAGGCGATTTCGAAAAACGACATAAAAAAATAGAAGCAAAGTTAAATAATTCGATTCACAAAATTAGTTATAAAAACATTTATTTCACAAAAACGAAATTTAACAATCACGAAAGAGCTTTAAACTTATTTAATATGACAGCGTATACAACGAAAATCAACTGGAAAGTGAGCCTGAAGGGCTCAAAAAAACCCAAAAAAAAAACAAATTTTTGCTCTTGATGGAGACAAAATCGCTCAGGAATTTCCTTAAAACAATAGTAATTAAAAATTAGTATCACAATTAAATTGATAATTTAATTAAAATAACAGTGAAACTAAAATAACAGATCAAACAAAACGCTCTTCATATAACGAAACAGACATGTCTTCTTTCAATGGAACATATCTCTTTTCTAAATCATATGTACTTTCTCTTTGTAAGTTAGCTACAATATTGACCTTAGTTTGTTCATCAACTTCATCATCAAAGAGTGATACTACGACTATTTCCTCTGATACCACAAATACCACAAATGTTAACTGAACTTGCTCAAAGCCACTTTAGAAATTTGTCAATTGTTTCATATTTTTTCAACGCCTTTAAAAAACGCAAATCTTGATCAGCGCCTTCATTGCCAAACTACATCCAAGCCAAGGCTTTGCATAAACTGCTACAATGAATAAACAAACATCTCGCAACGCTTGTTTGTCTTTTGCGCTCATTTTAAACTGAGACTGCAGCAAACATATTTTCAAAGAGTAAATAGCTTTTGCCATCCACCGTTCTTGATGCATTGCGCCAGGAGGTCTGACTTCAATTTTTCTTTCATCTTCACCCAAAAAAATAATGGATAATTCGATCAGTTTCCGATAATCGTCATGTACGTACCGATTCATGACGTTTCGTATCACAAAGATGCTGTTTGACAATATCAATGCTTGTTTCGATAGCCTTAGGATTAATGTTCTTCCAGTGCTCTCTAAACTTATTGAATAGTGGAATATCGGGGCTAGTGACTTGGTGGATCTTTAATTCAAACACACTTTTAAGAACCAACTCATAAACATGATGGCGACAAACAAAAAGTAACAATTCTCGTTCAAGTTTTTGTTGAAAAAATAAGGAAGCTCCATTTAAGTGCCCTGTATTAGATGTTGTAGTACCACAGCACATTATTTATACCTTATCACTTAGGTTCCAGCCATAGAGTGCATTTGAAACTGCTTTGGCTTGATCTTTGCCAGAAGAACTCTCCAGTTTAGGTACTGCAAGAAGTTGCTGCTTCTCTTCAAATGAAATAAGGATCGGCAGACGTTCTTCTTTAGAACTTCTCACATCCAGGCCAGGTAATAATTTTCCATCCCAATGAGCTGTAACTAATTCGGGTACATTATTCTTAAAACCGGCTTTTATTCATTCCGCTCTATGTTTTCTCATTTTTGTTCGAACGCCTTGAATAGAAGATTTGTTTATTGTGTAGTCATCGCAACTAAGACCTAGTGCTTCTACTGTAGCCTGAAGTATATAAACAAAATCCCTTACGCTTAGTTGACATCTATCTAAACATGCAACTAACTTTGCAGTTATGACATATTTCCTTGCTCTTTTCGTAGTAGAAATAGAATTTACAGTTCGTAATGTTGAAGGTAAAGGTTCCTCAGGACTTTCTTCAGAGCTGGTAAATTCATCTTGAGACAATATACAGTCATGTAAAGTAAAAGATAACAAAAAGCTCTTTGAAGACATTTGCGTGGCTCTCTTTTTTAACTTGACGATTAGTAGGTAATATTGCACCCGTAAATTGGTGATTTACGTCACCAACAAAGAAAATACTTTTTTAATGCTTCTTAGTTCCACTGACATCTCCAAAACATAAAACAATGCCTGTTAACTACCCGACGAGCAGATAGTAAATGACAAATGGCTAGAGTCAAGTCGGCACGGGTTGCAGTGCTCCAAAATAGGTAAAAAAAAATAGTATTTTATGCTCAAATAAATATAACTAGAACCTATGCGTTAGAAAATAAAAACTTTAAAAAATAAGGGACACCATAATGTATGTTCTCTACGATTTATTCGAACTTCAAACCACTGCATAGGCGTTTCTGTTAATGTTTCTATTTATAGTATCTCTAATTATTTACTTAATGAATTAGAACTGTGTTGAGTATAAATTAATGTTCTGCTGCACTTGTGCGCGTCTTTTAAGCCAGTCTCTTGTGCGTTCGATTTGGCATGGACAACAGCGCGTTCAGTCACATCGATGATATTTCGAACGAAAACCAGGACATGATGATTATTCGTCGAAGAGAGAGGGCATCTGGCTCGAGGCGTATGAGATTTACGTAAGATTCGCTAATTTCGTTAATGGTCCGACGCAAAATGACTGGGTCATCTATTAACATTAGTAGATTGTCGTGCCTTGAATTATTTAAATGTATCAAAGGAGGAATTGTAGTAATTTTAGTTCAGATGTATTAAATGATTTTAATTATAGGATATTTCTGTCGTTTCTGTCTAATAATATCAAGATATTTAGGAATAATAGTATTTTACACACTTACTAGTTTTATAAGGTAGATCTTTATAATTTTTTGCTGGTTGTCTCAGATCTTATAGTGAATAACACTGGTTGTGATATATTGACTACTTGAAGCCTGAATTTTCGACAATGATTGATCTCTTTGGAGTCTGAGATTATTGGTAATGAAGCAAGTATTAGTTTAAAATTGTAATAAATCATTCATATTTCATATAATTGATCCATGATTAATAATTAACAATGGCGAAAAAGTAGGTTATGTACTGTTTGTCTCTGAAGATTATTGTCATTTGTTGAGGTTTACATAACCGATTAACTCAGCCTCCAAGATTGATGAGTTCCTGACATGTTTGTTACTTAGCTTTTTGTTAAGCCAATTAGTGGAATTATTTTTGTTATATTGTTAAGCCAATTAGTGGAACATAATAATTGCTCTCCATCAAATCTTCTATTGGTATCTTTGGTGTGGAACACTAATCTTATCACTAAACACCAAATCACTTATTTATTTGACGACGTTATTTGGTGTTTACTGGTAAATCTCTTCAAGTTTAGTGCTCTCTGCATAGTCTGTGCTTGGTATTATAATTTTCAAGGCTTGCTTTTTTTGTTCATTTTTTCACGGAATGATTTACTCCCCGAATGAACCATTAAAATATCGTATACCACTTTACATTATCGTATTATTAATAGCGTATATAACTAGAGTAGTTTCCAATATCTGGCCAGTTGTTGATGAATTTCGCGAATTTTTTAAAATTTGACTAGCAACTACATTTTAGATATGTTTAAGAATTTATAGGGAACGATATATTTTGTTGACTAGGCTACCAAGTTCCTTATATTTGGTAACAGTTTCGATACAATCTTGGATATTTATTATTCCTTTTTTGCTTGGAATCAACAGATAGATCGAATATTAATGATTTTAAATAAGCACTGCTTCCGTACTTCTTGAAATTAATTATATGCCCTGTCGTAGAGTTCTTTGATTTTTAAAAACTTAATTTGTGTTTCGGATGATAGTTTTTGAGCATATTTGAAATTTTTACTGATGACTTTAAAATAAGGCACAATTATAACCACAAACTTTAATTCCCATCGGCTTCGTTTGATATATTTCGCCTGATATATGTTCAATGGTGGCCTGAATGTTTCATTTAATGTTAAGAATGGTTACGTTAAGTTACGTTTGTTTACAAACCCATTCATCCGAAAGTGTAGTTTGCCAGAAAAGACTTCCAATTTCTACGCACTGTTGAATTGTGTATTTTCCATGGTGAATTAACATACTGTGCTAAACATAGCAGTCTATGAGAGAGAATTACATTTCAAACAGTGTTGCCACTATTACCATTCAAAGTTCTGACAGTCTTATTGGAATATTTTTTTACTTTTTTATCATTATCCATTAGAATTTTTCGGGCATATAATAGGCTAAAAGAACATAAACACTTAATTTTACATAATCAAAGAAAGATGGGCTTTACCGAACATTGTATAGACCAGAATATTTTTTTTAACACCAATAATACCAAATTAATACATAGTGGCAATAAAAGCAGGCCGTTAAATTACTTGGAAATTTCCGAAATTAAAAAAGCCATATACGACGGTAAAAAGCTAACAAACACCTCGCTAGACTTCGAAAATACACCAATAATTGAAAGTGTTATACATTTAACACGACCTCCGTCCTCCATTAGAGAGAACTTTGAAACTTTAGTTATTTTTTTAATCGCGATGCTGAAACATATCAAAAAATATCTTGAATATATTGTGAAACAAATACCAAGAGTTTTAATTATTATCATTGTTCCTATGTTTCACCAAGAGCCAACCGTGCAATCAATTGAAAAAATTATTCATTTTCTATTACAGTAAAATCTTACATCTAGATTCAGTTTTATCAAATAAATAAATAGTAAATATTTTCATGATGTTAAAGAAGAAAGTAACGTATTGTAATCTCTGAATATAATTTTGTATATAATGTACCTATTTGCGTATGTATATAATGTAGCTAATTGCAAATCCTCCACTGCTCATGTTGAAAATATTACCAATCATTTCATCACTTCCTATTTTAAACACTCTAATGGTGAAATATCAACAAATATATAGGTAAAAGAAGAATTATTAATTAAAATGCTTTTTCGTCGATGTCATCTCTCTGGGATTGATTAATAAAAACTGACGCTTTATATTTATCGATATAGTGAATAATCATATTTCGCTTTTATTTTGAAAGCCATTTCAAATTTTGTTAAATCTACCTTTTATTGCCTTTTTGTCAGCAATTAAATTTTAAATTTTTTTCCGATTGATACATAATTTTTTTGTGCATCTGGAAAAAAGTGTTTTAAAATTGTAATAATTCCATATTGAATTCAATTTTTAGCTTATTTTGTATAAAGGCCAACAAATATGTTATGTCATTTACTCCACCTGTCTTTCGACGTAAAATTTTTCCAGTATTTTTGCGTTATAGATTTTAGATATTTCTTTCTATAAACTCATTTTTAATGAAATTAATCTAATTAATAAAAAAATATAAAATTATCAATTTTTATTCGTATTTTTAGTGTTTCCGGTAATAGAATTTTTTCCCTGCTTTGCGGACAGTTCCTGTACCTTCACTCTGGAAATAAGAAGATATTCTACAAAGGATCATATTATATTTTATTGCTGCATCATACTATATTATCGAGATTCATTTTGTTAATCATCAGATCTGATCATTCCTTTGTGTTAGATTTTTGGCCATTTTCTATTTTGGAACAAATCACTTTTATCTGTGTGGATGACTGTTCAAAAAACAATACTAATTTGGAATAAAATTATTCAAATTCTTCTAGTGAAACCTTTAATGACAAATAATTGGCGGTTTCAAGTTTTACTTGGTGAAAATGCATTATAAATTTCTTTAAAATAAAACTAAAATTTTATTCGATTTTCACGGAGTTATATTAATATGACCCGAAGAGATTTACCACTAAACACCAAATCACTTTTTTTATCTGCTCGACGCGCGTCTCGCTAATCAATTTCAAGTTCGAAATTTTATTAATTTTGAATATGAATGATAAGGTAGATGGACATCAAGGTAGTCTACAAAAATCTATATAATAAAATATGAGAAGGATCCAAAGGATAAAGTAGCTCAACTTGAAAAAAGCGGATTTATGTAATTAGTTGTCAAGATTGTGATCGAAGGTCAGGGTTTTTAAAGTGCGAGGACGTAGAAGAAAATAGTACTACTGAAGATTTTTTTTTGCTTTCTCCTTCCTCCTTTTTACTTTTGGTGCTATTGAAACCCTATGCTACCGACTATTAAGTAACTCTAGAGCATTCAAACCACACATATGAACGCATTAGATGTAGGCCCACCTCCACTTCAAAGGGGAAACCTACAGTGTTGCCAGATCGAATGCTATGCCATCAGTCTGATTATTTTATTTACACACCTCGTTAAATGTGCTTTGCCAACTGAAAGACTATCCGTAAATGTTTTTTAATGTGGGGGTTTTATATGTAAGGATTAAATAACTTTTTACTACTAAGGTAGAGAGGGGCTAGTTGGTCATATGGACAAGTTGTGCAATTGAAATAACTCGAAAACTAAGCAACCTACAAAAAAAGTGTAAATGGCGAAAAGAAGGGGTTATGGGAGGGAAATACATAGCGCGACTGTCAAATGCTGTCCGGTGCTCCGATAAAATAAAAGGATGCTTTAATAAAACACTTAATAAAAACCATGTAAGTATTTAAAGATTACTTAATTATTGTTCTTTCGATTATAGATGGTTATTTATTTTTAACTCTATTTTGTTGCCTCAACTGGGGTCAGTTGTGGCTAGAGCGACACGCATTCAGTGCTTGCTCAACTAGCCCCACGAGATGTTTATTGTAGAAAATTCAATTTTGCTTTAATAAATTAAGAACCATCAATTAATTTGTGCATGTGATGATTCTACACAAAGTTTATTAATTAAAATTACTTATATTGATAATTGTATTAGTGATGGAATAAAACAATTTTTTTACTTTGTTATCTAACACTTTTATTTTTAAACAAAATTTGTGTGACTATAGTTTCGTAAAATGAAAAGTAATTTTTAAAACTAATTTTAAAGTAGTGTTTGAGAATGTAAAGTCGTTTTGCGAAACTATAGCCACACAAATTTTGTTTAAAAATAAAAGTGATAGATAACAAGGTAAACATTTTTTTTATTCCTTTTTAAAAAATGAACTTTCACTAAGTAACGGACAAATCAATCAATAATTTGTATTAATGATTATTATTAAGTAATGTCTGAATGATTGTGTTTATATATTTTTTTCTTTATTTCGGTTTTTCGCCACCATCTAAAATTCAAAAAATACCTGTTCTTATGAAAATAAAGAATCACTGGGTAAAAACCAAAAAAAAACCAAAAGGTGACAATTTTCTCAGTGATTCTTTTTTGTAATGAAATTGCCTAACGAATAAAATTTTGGAAATATAAAAATGTTCTAAAAAAATATACAAAGTTTTAACGTTAACGTTTCGGGAAGTATTCTCCTCTCGTTTTCAAAACGAATCTAAAAATAAATTATATTAATTTGTATAAATTATGAAAAAATAGGAATTAAATGTATTTTTTGTGTATGTCAATGATACTTACATTGGCAATTCATTACATTTTACATTTACATTACATTTTAGGATGAGTGCAAAAAAAGAAAGACATCAAAAGATTTAGCTACTAATCAACAATTGAGTTATGCAGCAAAAGCTGCGGAGGATAAAAAAATGAGTGTAAATGCTACAGCCAAACAGTTTAATATTAACAGCATTACTTTAAAGAGATATGTTTGTATTAATTGTGATCTAGAAGAATATCTAGCAATATTCTTGATCTCATAATTAGGTATTACTTTAATTTTATATTTGTTTGCGTTGTAATTATTCTTAAATATATAATTTTAAATATAAAAAGTGTAATAATAATGAAAAGATTGGAAAGATTTAATTTTGCTGGATTTTAATTTTATTTTTCCAGAGTTTTATAGTTCCAGATAATAACAATATGAGTATGTAATAATTATAATAAATAAATATTTGCTTGTTGATCACAATTATTTTGTATTCAGATTATTCTAGACAGTCATCAAGTCCATTTTAGCCATTGCTCAACTAGCCCCATACCCATTCTCAACTAGCCACGCTAGTGTGACACATCAGACTTTATGTAATGTGACAAGAAGACGTTTAGTATCGAACATGACATTAGATAAATATTGAAATTTAACTTTTGCTATAAATGTTAGTACAATTATATCTCTTCTGCACAAAAACTTTAATTAGTGCGATTCCTTTTACCATTGCTATTTACGAGGTGTAATAATCAATACTCAGATTTTTTTTTGTATCACTAATGAAATTCTACTATGTTTGTAGTACGTACATACATAATACATTTTAATCAACTCTCTATTGGCCATTATTATCTACCTCTTGTCACCCTTTTATCAATTTTATAATACCTATTCGTGAAATGTTTGAGGCTTATTGATAGAAAATCGTTTGCTTTAACACTCTTTTCATCGATGAATGTTTTTTCTTTCAGAGAATTCGGTAATTTCTATAAAAAAAATATCTGGTATAAAGGGAATTTGGAGGGTACCAGTTTCGGTGAATATAAAGATTAAGATCCTAATACAAGATACAAGATAAACATCCTAATCAAGATATAGTCATTTCATCATCATTTCCTCGTATTGCCATGGTAAAACAGGAGTCGATCTGATTTTCAAAATTCAACGTTTTACTTGTACATAATGTAGAGAAGACGGTCTTTCTAAAATGCAGTCCTTTCTGTGTTGCTCTTGATGATAGCTTATTATTTGGACCCAATAATCCTTTATCCTATTATCGTATTATGGTTATGTTGTCCTCGACCAATTTATACAGTCACTTTGATACTAAAAATATATCGTAGTAAGTTCAAATGGATTCGGATGAATTTTTGTCTACGACATCCTTTAGAACTCTTCACTCGTGCTCATTGCGACGGTCAAAATCCTTACTTACTGGCCTTACTGGCGCTGATTAACATCGATAACTCTAGAATTAAATGTAACTAACGGTTTTGATATTCGGGTTCCCTGCAGCTCCTTTGCCATTTTTTAAAATTATAAAGCTAAATATAAAGATAATATGTGGCGTATTTTTCATTTAATAATATATTAACAGCAGAAATGTTATACGATTTCTAGACTTTCCGATGCATATTCAAGTTGTACAATCACTCTAAGAAAAACAAGAGCGAATCGGTGTGAATCTACATCTTAAACTAAACCGAAAGAACTTATTTGCCAAACCAACATATGGCAGCTCACGAATCACGTAAACACACGCACGTAAAAATAGTTTCAATATTTGATAGAAAAAAAAACCTTATATGTTACATTGAAACTTTTTAAATGAAAATTCCTGAAAGAAAAATATTCCTGTAAGTTAGAAACTTTATATTCAATTTAAGTTTAAGCAGTAAGTTTTCAGTGAAGTTGAAGCTCTAATTCCCTGCTGCATGCATCATCTGAAACCTTATATTCATGACATTTTATAGCAAAAAGGAAGACTCTTTTAACAGAACTTGAATTAGGGGCACTATCAATCATATACAATTTCGTCCGCTCTACATTCTTAAAAGCAAAATATATTTGCAGTAGCCAAATCAATTTATAAAGCTTTATATACATTTAATATCATATCTTCTAAATATATCATTGTAAGTGGACATCTGTTATATTTTATTGATAAAGCTCATTACAAAGTACAGGATGAATTTGGCATAACTGAAAAGATATGATGTACATTATTACATTATTTTTTATTATGTATATTTTGATATGTTTCTCGACCGTGCAATTTATAGTTTTTTTCCTTGGGGAAATTGGTTGTTTTCGGGCTTGCGGTCAGCAGTAAAACAAGTGTTTAATCGTCTCAATATTTCGTCATTGTTTTGATGACTTCATCAGGAGACTCTAAAATTATTTTTTTCCTTTTATTATTTAATAAACAATGAAATAGTATAGAACACCAACATGTTAAAATATAAATTCACATAACAATAAATATATAAACTTACAATTAATGACTATGGTTTAAAACGTGTATATCTAAATAACGTTCTTGAACGATACGTTCCCAACCAGGAATTAACAATCTTTTTTAAACACTAAGGTATTTCAACCTACAACCATCGAGGTTGAAAAGACTGGAGCACTTTCAACACGAACATCCATTGTTTGGTGTTATTTGAGAATATGGCAATAAATACTGCTAAGACCACTCGTATCTGATTTAAAATTCATCGTGGTCTTATTTTGTCTTATATGACACATCTCCAAAAACAGTCTTTTTTTGTAGTTATTCATCTGTTGTATGCCTTTTATATTGTCAAAATCCATATTATGTCCAGTATTGAGGAAATGGTCAACCATAGCACATCTGTTGTTGTGATTACGGCAGTCACTCTTGTGCAATGTCATTCTCTGTTTAAGCCACTGACTGGTCTGTCCTATATAAGACTGTTCACAATCTTTGCAGGTCAGTTTATAAATTACATTTGATTGTAGACCGATTGGAATGATATCTTTGATTTTGGTGAACAGATTCGCGATCGTTAGTTGATTGTATTGACTGATTTTTATGTGAGGAAAGTCCTTGAATACTTTTGTCACCCCTTGGGATAGACCATTCACTTTTGGGATTTTTTTGTAAACTAATTGTGGCCCGTTGTCTTCTAAAGGGCCATCATAGAATTGTGTGCTGTATATCAATGGTTACCCGAATAAATATGTTTTTCGGGTAACCATTGTTCAGAAACAATTCGTATAGAATTTTTAAATTTTTTTGTAACAGAGTGCTATGGCTGATCCGTGTGATCCTGTTTTTCATTTGGACAATTGTGTTATATTTTTGGCTTCTGGAGTGATTTGAATGGTAGTTGATGAATCTACCTGCCGCAGTGGGTTTCTGGTACCAATCCAAGATTATCTTGTTGTTATGTAATCTTATTACCTTGGTGTCCAGAAAGAATATTTTTACGGAGATGCCGCAAACAGCAAATTGTTCCGAAGCACATTCAGTGTCAACTTAGTAAAATTGAAGCATCTTTAATTTTAAATATTACTCCACAATTGGATAAGGAAATACAGAATTTCTTTGATAGAGTTAAACAAAGAATCTTGTCCCTTGAGATAAAAACAACCTGTATGATAATCAAGAAACTCTTAAAGTACTTGGACTCCATCAAGAAGAAGGTGAAAAACATCATTCCCGTACAAATCTTACACGAATTCCAGACTGGAGCCACTGACAGTTATAATAGTAAGTTTACAAAGATTAAAATTAATAATATTAAAAAGTTTGAGAAACTAAAAAAGACTGACAATAAAGGAGTGTATTTTTTGGACAATTCTAATTTGACAGACACTAATTTGACAATTCTAAAAATTTGACAGACACAGTTATTCCAGACGACATTGTTCACTTCCTATCTCTTGGACCTAAATTTGGTTTGTCCGTCACCAACAACAATTTCAAAATAAATGATTACTTGGCAGACTTAGAAAACATAATTGACATTATCCCACAACAAAACAAAGACATTGTCAGAGCAAGAATCACTAATATAACTTCCAATTACGTAAACAATTTAAAAAGGGACAAAATGGACCAGTTACACACAGTATATAACAAAAGCAAACGTTTTCTTAAGTTACATCCCGAAATTGTCATATTACAATCAGACAAAGGAGGCACTACCGTTGCGATGACACGAGAACAATATATAAATAAAGGTATCTCTCTGCTTGAAGACAAACACACATATATAGAATTGAGAAGGGATCCAACCACAAGCACACAAATGCATTACAATAAGTTGATAAACAAATTAAAAACAAAAGGAGAGATCAATGAACAGGAAGAGAAACATTTAAAAATCTACAACTCGACTTTGCCTAGACTATACCTTTTACCGAAAATACATAAACCGGAAGTGCCAATGCGTCCCATTGTCAGTTCAAAGAACTCCATAACCTATGAACTATCAAAAATGTTATCCACCACATTACAACTCGCATTTGATGACAAAAATAACTACAATGTAAAAGACACTTTCACATTTGTTGAAAACATGCAGAATATGACACTTCCTGCCGAACACTCTCTCATATCCCTGGACGTTGTTTCCTTGTTCACCAACATTCCGCAAGATCTCATAATACAAATATTGAAAGACAACTGGAGAGAAATAAAAAGACATACATCCTTGTCATATGAAGGGTTTTTGAAAGTTTAAACTTCATTTTAAACGGTACGTATTTTATATTTAACAAAAAATTTTACCAACAAAAGAAAGGTACGCCAATGGGCTCTCCAATCAGTCCAATATTGGCAACTATTACAATGGATCACGTGTTTCAACAAGCAATTGGAAAGTTATCATTTCAATTTCCATTCATTTACAAATATGTCGACGATGTAATTTGTGCAGTCCCCAATGAACATATAGAAATAACGTTGAACACGTTCAATAAGATACATAAAGACATACAGTTCACATTAGAAAAAGAGATGGACAATTCGGTACCTTTTCTGGACACCAAGGTAATAAGATTACATAACAACAAGATAATCTTGGATTGGTACCAGAAACCCACTGCGGCAGGTAGATACATCAACTACCATTCAAATCACTCCAGAAGCCAAAAATATAACACAATTGTCCAAATGAAAAACAGGATCACACGGATCAGCCATAGCACTCTGTTACAAAAAAATTTAAAAATTCTATACGAATTGTTTCTGAACAATGGTTACCCGAAAAACATATTGATTCGGGTAACCATTGATATACAGCACACAATTCTATGATGGCCCTTTAGAAGACAACGGGCCACAATTAGTTTACAAAAAAATCCCAAAAGTGAATGGTCTATCCCAAGGGGTGACAAAAGTATTCAAGGACTTTCCTCACATAAAAATCAGTCAATACAATCAACTAACGATCGCGAATCTGTTCACCAAAATCAAAGATACCATTCCAATCGGTCTACAATCAAATGTAATTTATAAACTGACCTGCAAGGATTGTGAACAGTCTTATATAGGACAGATCAGTCAGTGGCTTAAACCGAGAATGACATTGCACAAGAGTGACTGCCGTAATCACAACAACAGATGCGCTGTGGTTGACCATTTCCTCAATACTGGACATAATATGTTTTTTGAGTTTTTGGAGATGTGTCATATAAGACAAAATAAGACCACGATGAATTTTAAATCAGATACGAGTGGTCTTAGCAGTATTTATTACCATATTCTCAAATAACACCAAACAATGGATGTTCGTGTTGAAAGTGCTCCAGTCTTTTCAACCTCGATGGTTGTAGGTTGAAATACCTTAGTGTTTAAAAAATATTGTTAATTCCTGGTTGGGCCCGTATCGTTCAAGAACGTTATTTAGATACACACGTTTTAAACCATAGTCATTAATTGTAAGTTTATATATTTATTGTTATGTGAATTTATATTTTAACATGTTGGTGTTCTATACTATTTCATTGTTTATTAAATAATAACAGGAAAAAAATAATTTTAGAGTCTCCTGATGAAGTCATCAAAACAATGACGAAATATTGAGACGATTAAACACTTGTTTTACTGCTGACCGCAAGCCCGAAAACAACCAATTTCCCCAAGGAAAAAAACTATATATATATATATATATTATTATTATATATTATTATATATATATATATTATTATTATTATTAGTGTAAGATAATATTTGGCAAATGCCAAACCGAAGATTTTCAATGGATATTAAACAAAGTTAAAAATGACAGAAAATAAGGAACTTTTTTGACATATTATGTTTTTTTTAATGGTAAAAATGCTTGGTAAACACAAAAGAAGATATGTGCAGTGTACGGTGACGATATCACATGCAGAACTTTTTGTGAAGACAATTTTAGTCTTAGCTATTCACCACGTTCTGGACAACCGCCTAAGGCTGATGGCAACCAAATTCGATATCTCAGAAGTTCTATGAGCACGTGGTTATGCAGCTACCGGAGATGTGGAGAAATATCAGCTAACAGAACGGTACCTTCTATATTGATTAAATGTAATTTTTAGTAAACATTTTATTCAATTTTTCTCAAAAAAATGGGATGAACTTTGACATTAACCCACTAGTTCTATAGAGATATGAAAGATTTTACAACATAGATAACTTTGCTGGCTAGATTCCTTTTGATGAGTACTTAATAATATTTTGTGATACTCCTTATGACTACAAATTATAGTAAATAACTTTTTTTTAATTTTATAGAAAGAAATATTAAAATTTATTTATTGAACATTATTGTTGCAAATATCCAATCGCGAATGCAATTCTTATGTTAGGCGTAATCCCCTGATTATTTTTCTTTCTAATATAAAATATCTCTTGGAAATAACCTCATCAAACAGATAAATTAGTTGTATCTATGAAAATGTTTATCTGATTTTCGTTTTGTTGCGTGTTATTCCCTCTTGTTGAAATTACATACGCCTAAGGTGTGGTTCTTCAAATTTAAAATCAATAAACGTCAAAAACCAAACAATTTATCAAATTGTAAATCGATGGAAGAAATACTGTATTTCTGTTGATTATTGGTTAAATTTTAACTGAATTGTTAAGTCAAAGCCAGTAGTGCCATTTGATGCCATTATTAAAGAACTATCATATTGGGACGAAGTTTTGCTAAAATACGCTCATTTATGAACCATCTAACTCTCCAGGGATAAATAGTTATTTGTGTCCTATAATATTAAAATGGTGTCACTGAAAATTAATTTATAAAAAATTACTTGCAAAGTTATATGATAGGTAATTATCATACATTTTAAAACTATTTATTATCCCCTATAACAAATATTTTTGCCATTTGTGCCTGATATTATGTTCGTTGTACGAGGTATGGAAATATGAAACTGGAATTTTTGTATAGAAAATACACGTTTAATGTATGAAAATGATAAAAAATATTTTCGAAATATTGTCCATCGCTAGCTATATATTTTTCCCACCTATCTGACAATTTGTGGATGCCACGTCAAAAAAATTGTTGCTATTTTGAGGCAAACCATTCATTGAGCCATTTTCGTTCATTTTTGTAAGAAGTGAAGCGCTGCTCAGCAAGTGCGTGTCCCATTGATGCAAATAAGTAGTAATCAACTAAACGCCTCAGTTGTTTCCTTGACCAGTTTTGCTGTGTGTAATGGTGCATTATCATGAAGCAAAATCACTTTGTGTTGTTTTTTTTTTTTGATATTCTGGTCGTTTTTCACGCAAAGCTTGATTCAAGTCGATCAGTTCTTGTTAGTAGCGTTCAGTATTAAGGGTTTCGCCAGATTTAGTAGCTCATGATAGATCACACCTTTCTGATCCCGTCAAACATAGAGGATCGTCTTCTGTCTATAGCGATTTAGCTTTGCAGTCAATATCGATATTTCGCTTGGAATTACCCATGATCTTTTACTCTTAGGATTCTCAAAATATATCCGCTTTTCATTGCCAGTCACAATTCGATGGAAAAATGACTTTCTTTTGTACCTGACGAACAACATTTCGCAAATAGTTTTTCGGTTTCCTGATGTCTTTCATTCTGTTCATGTAGAACACATTTTCCCATTTTCTGGATCTTTCCCTGGCTTTACAACGCATAGAGATGGCTTCACATTTAATTGATCTGCGGGTTGTTGCTGCGTTTGAGCGTCATTCTCATCCAACAATGCTTGCAATTCATTAGCTTCAAACTTTTTCGGTGGTCTTCCACGTTCTTCATTTCTCGCGTCAAAATCGCCACTTTTGAATTTCAAATTTGACAATCTTTGTCAGATGTTAACAATGAAATGGCGCCAATGACACTGTTTGGCGGCATCCATGGGCAAATTCCGGTTTATATTTACATACATACATATATATATATATATATATATATATATATATATATATATATATATATATATATATATATATATATCATCATTATCATCATCATCTTTCAGCCATTGTCGATCCACTGTAGGATGAAGGCCTCCCCAGCATGCTGCCAATTTGCACGCTCCTGAGCTTTTCTCTGCCATTTGGGTCCAATATACTTGATGATGCCATCCACCAATCGTGTTTTATGCCTTCTTCGCGGGACTTTTATGATCAAGCGGTATCCAGTCCAGAATTACTTTGGTCCATCTGTCGTCGCATCGTCTCACTATATGACCTGCCCACTTCCATTTCAATTCTTTCGCCTTTCGAATGATGTCACATACCTTCGTTTATTCTCTGATCCATATGCAGGTCTTTCTGTCCCGCTTTGTAATGCCAAGCATACACCTTTCCATTCCCCTTTGTGCAACCTGAAGCTTCTGAGTTGACTGTGATGTGAGTGTCCTTGTTTCACTTCCATATGTCAAAACAGGCAGCACGCACTGATTAAAAACCTTTCTCTTCGGACAAAGTGGGAGTTTGCTCTTAAATACTATATTGAGCCGGTCAAATGCCTGCCAGCCGCGCTTAACCCGCCGTTCCACCTCCCGGGCGGTATCACCCCCCATTGAAATCCTTTGCTCAAGATATTTGTAGTGGTTCACGACCTCTAAATCACTTCCTAAAATAGAAATTCTTCTGTTGACAGGAAATTTGTTAAACATAACCTGACTCTGTTTTAGGTTTATTTTCAAACCAAATGGTTCTTCCGCCCTTTGCAGCTCTCATATGTGTTCTTGTAGCTCATCTGGGTCTTGTGAAAGGAGAACGATATCATCCGTGAATCTAAGATGGCTTAGATATGCACCATTGATTTTTATTCCCTTCTGTTCCCAATCCAGATTACGAAATACCTCTTCAAGGCAGGCTGAGAAAAGAACAGGCGATATTGAGTCACCCTGCCGTACACTACGTTTTACGTTCATACATGGATCTCAGTAGATTCACCTAGGCTCTGTCTATCCCTTGGTTAAGCAATGAATCCCTTATGGCCTGCGTTGATACTGAATCAAATGCCTTTTCATAGTCAATAAAAGCCAACCAGAGTGGCATGGCGTATTCATTGTGCCTTTCTATGGTCTGTTGGACAACCTGGATATGGTCATTGTACTGAATCCACTTCTAAATCCTGCCTGCTATCTTGGTTGTGCGTCATTCAGTGTTCTTAATATTCTTTTAGATTTTATCTTGGTGAAAACTTTGTACATAACTGATAGGAGGCTTATTGGGCGTATTTGAGTACAATTTTGCCAGTATTTTATATAGACTTCGACCACCGGCTTTCAGCATTTTAACCGTTACATTGTCCTTTCCTGGAGTCTTTCCATTCTTCATCGCGTCTATGGCATTTGCCACTTCTTCCAACAGGATATCAGGAACAAGGATATCTGGTATTTGCTCTTCCGTGGGCATTGCTGTCTTTAACTGTTTCTGATTTTCACATAACTTTGAGTAAAATCTTCTGATAACCTCTAACATTTCCGTACGCTTCCTACACACTGTGCCATCCTCATGCATTAAGGCAAACATTTGTGTCCTTTTATTTATCAACTTATGTTTGGCTTTGTTTATTTATTTGCTTTCTTCTAGTGTTTTTTGCACTACCTGCATATTGAACTGACGCGTTTCCTGTCGAATACGTTTTTTTATTGTTTTACAAAGCTCAACGTACTCGACTATGTCAAAGGGACTGTCTGCATTCTTCATTGTCCTTCGTTTCTTCATTAAATCCATGATCTCATTGGAGATTTTTGAATGTTTGAAACTTTTTTCTGCTGGTGCTATTGCAGCAATCGTTTCAACCACATTTTCTATGATTTTTTCATGCTGATCTATTATTTCCATCTCTCCTGGGTCTTACAACACAGCAAAGCGGTTCGACAAAGCAATCTCAAAATCGTTTCCCCTCTGCAGCAGCTTCTCAGAATTATCTCTGCCCTTCTTCGATCTTACCATTCGTGTACGTTCTCTTCGACAGTTTATCTTAACCTTTGCTCATACTATTCTATGGTCACTTTCAACATTAAAACGGTTAAGGGCGGTACAATTACAAGATATTGTTTTATCATTTGACATGATGTAGTCAATTTCACTTGTGAGACCAGATGGACTTTTTCATGTCCATTTTCTGCTGATTTTTTTCTTATAGAACGAGTTCATAATCTACAATTCTTGTCCTTCCACAAAATCAACCAATTTGTCACCTCTACTGTTCCGCTCGCCTTTTCCATATGGGCCAATTGCAGTTTCACTAGTTCTTGCCTTTCCAATTCTAGCATTAAAATCAACCATCAGGATTTTATACCTGCATTTCTCGCTGTCTAGAAGCTGGGCCACATCATCATAAAATACCTCAATTTCCTCATCGCCATGGCTTATAGTTGGTGCATAAGCTTGGACGATTTGAAGTTTAAACTTTTTAGTCAACTGCATGACGCATTGGGCCAGTCGGTCAGATATACTTTCAAATTTTACGACACTATCCTTCAACTTTTGGTTAACGAGGAATCCATTTCCATCACATCGCCCATTCTCCGTACGCCGAGTGTAGAGTACGTGACCAGTTGTTTTCAGTTTAATTAGCTCTTCGTCTTTTCTTCGTGTTTCACAAAGCTCTATAACATTCCAATGTATGTTGTCAAGCTCGATCAACTGTTCTTGCAGTCGTTCGTCCGTTTTCATTGTCCGAATATTCAGAGTTATAATGTCCAAAGTTCAATGGCAGCCTGATCTACCTCGGTGATTCTTACCACACTCTGCCTTGGGGCAGGTCTTCCCGCTGCCGTAGGTAGTTGCCTCTTGGCCTCCGGGCAATGAGGGCCGTGTTTGAAATTGTAAAGCCAGGGGAGGGCTGGACCTTAATCTGCCGCGCTGGTCCAATGCGTGTTGGTAGATTTTGGATCAAGTTAGTCTGAAGTCTCTGCTTCGACCTGTCCGCCATGGGTTACCCTTTCAGGAGTATACGTCCCAGATGGCATAGCTCAAAGCTTCATTGACTTACCGAAGCCCCTTTACCACGCCAAGGTCTGATCCACACTGATCCAGAAAGATAATCAACGGATCGACACCAGGCGGAGACGCAGGTTGTTGTTTGTTCCATATGAGATCGTGGAGTCCAACGGTTGGATGTGTGATGACACTCAGCTCTGCTGTCTCATTGTCTGAACCTCTGGAAACGAAACATATGCCATCCAGTTGATGGGATAGGTGGGGCTCCTTCCCGGTCAAGCAACCAATAAAAGTGTTCATATATATAAATATAAATATATATATATATATATATATATATATATATATATATATATATATATATATATATATATATATATATATATATATATATAATTAGGAATTGCAGCCTCTCGATTCTTTTGAACTCTAGAAACTCATTTCTTGTGGTGAGTTAGCGTTCGTCTATTCTTGCCTTATTCTATCCTATTGTTAGTCTTTGCTTCTTCCGTTATTTTCTTCCACACATCTTGGTCCAGTATCTTTTCCCACTATGCTTGTATTTCCATTTTCCTTATGTCTTCCCGCACCTGATCTTCCCACCTATTTTTCGGTCTCCCTCTTCTTCTGTTAGTATCTGGTCTCCAGATTGTAATTTTCTTTACTACTTCGTTGTCTTCCATTCTTCTTATATGACCAAACCAGCGGAGTCTTTGCACTTTTATGGACTTCACTATATCCTCTTCTTTCAAAATGATTTTCATTTAAAAATTCATTAACCTTCTGTGTTCATCTTCTGCAACTTTTTCTAATCCGTATATTCTTCTTACTATCTTTCTTTCGAATATTCGTAACTTTTCCTGTTCCAGCCTTGTTAAATTCATTATCTCCGCCCCATAGTTCACCACCGATCTAATAGCTGCTTTATATACCTTCATTTTTGTATTTATACTTATGTTTTTGCTTTTCATAATACTTTTGAATTTATAATAGGCTCTGTGTTTTCCACTACCTCAAATTGGTAATTTCGTATTTTTACTGATTTGGTTGTGAGTCTTCTATTTTCTTTCCTTATTTCCGTATATTTGATTTTCTCTTGATTTATTGTGAGGCCTCTTTTCTTTGCTTGTTGTTTTGAATTGCTTTTTCCAGACATATTCTGTCTCTAGCTAGCACAGTAAGATCATTTGCGTATGTAATTGCTTGTGTCGCTTTATTGATTATTGTTCCCGTGAATTTTCACTGTTTAATTACTGCATCCAGTGTTAATGTAAACAATGTTGTTGATAGCCGATCTCCTTATCTCACTCCTGTATTGATCTCAAAATCCTCTGTTTCTCCTTCCGCTGTTATAACTGCTGCTTGTGAATTTTTCAATGTCATTTCTGTTAGTCCTATTAGCTTGCCCTTTTCATGTCCATCATAGCTTTCATTAATTGCCTCCGTTTCAAACTATCGAAAGCTTGTTTGCAATTAATATACACAATTTGTAATCCCATTCCATATTCCTGAGATTTTTCGATTATTTGCTTTACATATGTACCGCGTCAATGGTAGATCTACATCTCCTAAAGCCATTTTGACAGTCTCCATTTTTTTCTTCTGTATACCTCATCAATCTGTTATTTATTATCATGGTCAGTATCTTATATAAAACACTAAGTAAGGTAATTCCCCTGTAATTTGCACAATCCTTGGACCTCCCTTCTTATAAATTGGCATTATTATGCCTTTTTTTCCACTCATTAGGCATTTTTTCTTTCTTCCAGATATGTATTATCAGCTTCAATATCCTTCTTCCTAAGGATTTTCCACCGTATCTTATCATCTCATTGACCATATTATCTAATCAAACTGTCATTAAATTCTTATTCTGTGGGTATTTCCAGTTCTTCTTCCATATTGCCTTCCAGGTTTCCATCCTTTTCCCTTTCCGTCACCGTTCTGTTATCTGTTAATATTTTCCTAAAATGATTCGCCCATTCGGTGCTATTTATGTTTGTTGTGTTCCTTTTCGCATTTTGTCTTTTAATATATCTGTATAATTTTATATTATTCTTATTATCTTTTTCTATGATCTCCATAATGTTCTCTAACCATCTAGTTTCCTTAGTTTTTACTAGTTTAGTGCTGTTTTTTTCTAATTTCCTGATAAGCCCTGTAGTCTACATCACTACCTGTTGTTAACAACTTCAATCTAGCAGCCCTCTTCCTCTTATGGTTATAATGTTGGCTATATCATTCTATAATCTCATGTATGAAATTCCTATTTATACTCTTAAATTCCATTAAACCCTTTTTCAGGTTTTTGCTTATCAAAAAGCCCGTTCTATTCTCTCTCTCTGCTTATCTCCCCCTCCCTACAGCATTGCATATTCTTCCCTGTCAATACTCCCTTCTCTTTTTCATCTTACTTCCTGCAAAGCCAATACTTCTATTTTATATTCCAGCATTTCTCGGCCTTCCTACAGCTAACAATGTTCTTACATTCCAGGTCCCTATTCGTATTACCGTACGTTCCTTCTTCCTTTTCCTGTTTGCCATTTTATTCGTTTTTCTTTTCATTGCCCCATCGTCGACATCTTTGTTCGTCCCTCCACCTTTCTTTAACAGTTTTTTTTGGATGGAAACTGAATTGGGAACAGGATAGTGTAAAGATCAATGCTGCAAACTTAAAGCTTCTTAGACTTGTAGATGATATCGTTCTCCTTTCATAAGACCCAGAGGAGCTGCAAAGTCGCATACAAGAGCTGCAAAGAGCTGGCGAACCATGTGGCTTGGAAATAAACCTGAAAAAAGTCACATTATGTTCAATAAATTCTCTCAGGGCAGAAGAATTTCAGTTTTAGAAAGGGATTTGGAGATTGTGGACCACTTTATATATCTTGGGCAGAGGATTTCAATGGAATGGAATGACGTGTTATAAGAGGCTGGCAGGCATTTGGCAGACTCGACATAGTGTTTATGAGCAAACTCCGACTTTCCTTGAAAAGAAAAGTCTTCGATCAGTACGTTCTACCCGTTATGACATACGGAAGTGAAACTTGGTCACTTATATCGCAATCAATTCAAAAACTTCGGGTAGCACAGAGGGGAATGGAAAGATGTATGCATGGCATTACAAGGCGAGACAGAAAGCCCTGCGCATGGATCAGGGAACAAACGAAAGTGTGCGACATCATTGGAAGAGTAAAGCAATTTAAATGGAGATGGGCAGGCCATATAGCAGGGCGATGGGACAACAGATGAACCGAGGCAACCCTGGAGTGGATAACGCTTGATTGCAAACGTTCATGAAGAAGCCCGAAAGCACGATGGACTCATGCCATCGTTAAATATATTGGACCCGAATGGCAGAGGAAAGTACAGTACCGTGAAAGTTGAAAGCATGCTTAAGCCTTCATCCTGCAGTGGATCGACACGGGCTGATGATATATAAAAAATTCCAAATAACTCAATTAATATCACCTCAAATAGATAGTTGGATAAAACCAGTTAAATACTTTTTATACATATTCTGGATATCTATTCTAAACTTGGTATATTGATTCATATAAAATTTTCTATAAATTAGAATTGGTCCAGATTAGCTAGTAATATTTTGAACCTTAGCGACAGCACTTGTGCAATATATAATGTACTAAAGTGCAATATTAAATATTGCACTTTAAACAAACTGCAATAAACAGCTATCAACTTTAAATTCTGCGTTAAACTAAAGCAAAATATTACTGACATGTTTAAGATGCTGAAACAAACATTAAGGGATTGTTCCATATCTTGCTTCAGGTACCGAGAAGTTTCTCCGATACTTTAATGGATTCAGAAACATCAGAATAACGAAATTACATAATATATATCCATAATAATATCATTCTATAATATATATCATCAACATTATTTATAGTAATCCCAATTAAACTTGGCGTTTCAGTATCATGTTTGTCTGGTTTTACCGCGTCTAGGATTTTCGTTTGGAACGTTTTTGGAAGCGAATTTTATATCTAAGTATAGTAAAGCATCCAATTAGGGACAATTTACAATTAACAATGTACATATGTAGAAAAATAACAGGCTTTTTTCATTGTTTCAGGTAAAGGTCAACGTTATTATTCACACATCAGTCAAAAAAACAGAACGAAAATACCAAAATGGACAAACTATCGTTGTTTGTTTAGTCAAATAATCCCAATTAAGTAAGTGGTAATCATAAGGAAAAAGTTGCAGTGCAATTATAATCGAATAATGGGTTTTTAAACAAAGAAATAGCAATTTTGTGAAAATTGTTTCTTGTTACATCATTAGGCGTGATTTTCATTTAAGCATATACAAATGTAAATTAAAAGAATAGTCATAAATTAAAGCCTAAGGTGTAAATAAAATCCAAGATATATTCTCGAAATATATCATTCTCAGAAGCTCATTTTTTGTGATGAGTTATTTATTCATATTTTTTTTATTTAATTTCCAAATAAGAGATGGCTTTAAACACTCCTTGTGGCAGTGAGATATGTATTTACACAAATTCAGAATAAATATGAAGATAGAGTGAAAAGTCTGATATTGTTCCAATAGATGGAGGTACGATTGAAAATGTGATTACATTTATAAAAAGTAGCTACGTTGTTAATAATGTACCATTAAATTCAAACAGTATTTGCATTTAGTTTTATTTTGATAGTTTTTGAAAACAGATAAATTCGATATTTTTGTTGTATCATGTAATAAAGCGAATTTTGTGTGGTAAACACTGCTTTTGCATGGTAATGTCATCAGGGAAACTAAAGAATAGTTGAAAATAATTTTAAGCATATCATTCTTTCACGTTTCGAGTTTCATAAGTGGTTTACTGAGGGTTTCAATGCAGTTGAACTACGAGTGTTCTTATTTATGTATCCGGAATTGGCAACAATGGTGTTGATAGGCGCCATCCGACATATACATCGTAAAGTTTGACATTGTTGACTGTATACATACTCAGAACGTTTTGTCATACGGACACTATTTGTGTTGTGTAGTGACTTGAACATCTCTCATTCATCTCTTTCATTTCAGTCAAAAAAAGGAATTAACCCGTGAGAATTTTTATGTGATAATTTACTATGATTTTCGACATGGATTATCTCAACAAGAGTGCATCGATCAACTCACTTCGACTTTTGGCGATGAAGCATCATCTAAGACCACTGTATATTACTGGATTAGTGAATTCAATCGTAGCCGTCGTTGGCTCATGGACGAATTTAAAGAAGGTCGTCCAAAATCGGTTGTTGTACCAGAAAACATCGATACTGTGCGTGAACTGATAAAGCAAGATCGTCATGTGACATAGTGTGAGATTGAGGCATATGAGATTGTGTATGATAAGCCTACGTAAGATTATACATGAACATTTAGCAGTGAAAAATGATTTATGTGCGCTGCATAAATTGCATGATTTATGTGCGCTGGATTCCACTTAATTCGATAGTCGCTCAAAAAAAGGCTTGTGTTCATTTGTTGCATAGAAATGCTCAAAAAATACAATAGTGGTGCGACAAAAGCCACATGTATATGGTATAGGTGACGAATCTTGGATCTATGCGTATGAGCCCGAAAGTAGACAGCAGTCAACTGTATGGGTCTTTCAAAATGAACCAAACCCAACAAAAGTTGTTCGGGCAAAAAGCACTTCGAAGCAAATATTCGCCTGTTTTTTTTAGGACAAATCGGCATGTGGCTACACTGCCACTAGGGAATCGTAGAACAATCAATTCTAAATGGTACACGACCATTTGTTTGCCAGAAGTGATTGAAGAAATACAAATGAACCAGCGATGCAGGATCGAACGCGACGGAACATTCTACTATTCATCTAGCGCGATAGCTAGCACGTTTGCTCATTGCGAATTGAAAATGGAATCGAACAACTAACTACTTTAGATAGGTATTTAGACATGTATAAGTTTAATTTATGAATCTTTGGATTCATCACTCCACACCAGAAACAAGGAAGCACTCAACACAGAGGGCTTTTCCGGGCAAATATGCCCCAAAAATCGAAAAAGCCATCCGCCGGAAAGTTCATAGCCACTGATTCCTAGATGTTAGAAGGCATTATCTTTATAAACTGTTTGGAAAAGGCAAAAACGGTCACAGAAGAATATTCAGTATTGGTAAATTTCACGAGGACTTGATAAATAACGCCCCCATTTGGTTAATTCTCCCTCCTCACCGATTCGTCCGCCATAGGAATAAAAAAGTTGAAGCGACGAAGTGTATCGAGATAAAAATAGAGTACATTGAAAAATAACTCAAGTGTCGAAAAAAAAAACAATATTTTATTTAGAAATCATATGATTTTTCATTCTACCCTAGTAGAATGCATATTTCTACTTAACGCAACGGAAATAACATAAAAGAAGGGACACTGGATCAATTCAGAAGTACTCAGGAAATTGTGTGAATGTAAACCACATACGTGTATAAATCAGTAAGTCATAAATATATAAATGTAAATAAACATACAACGAAACGTTTACATAAAGCGATCGTTGCTATCTTAACTACAAATAATGTTGTTCATTCTACCATGAATACATATTTAAGATACATTTTGAATTATAAATTTTTTTTTGTCCGAATTTTATGACTGATTATACCAAGATTATCAAACTTGATGGTTCCTGAGAATAGTCAGTCAATTGCAAAATGATTTTTGGATATTTTTGCTGGATATTTGTATATATGAAAGAATCTAAGATTGATCAGTATTTATACATTTTTCTTTCATCATATTTAAGAAACACAGTTCGTATAAAACAATTCAAAGTACATTTTTGATTTGTAACTTTTATTTATGTCAAATTTACTTTGTTAAATATGTAAAAATCTCCTCCAGCAATTTTATAGTCTCGATAATTTTGATCCTGTTTGCTAATCGAGGCAAAACATCAATTCATATCTTATCGTTCGATGATAGCTTCACATTTTAAAAAGAAAACAACACTAACAAATGTATACCTAGGTAACTAATATTGGGTAACTTATGAATTTATTACATTAATAGACATAATGTCGCAATAAAACTTAGATCATGTGACAATTATTTTAGAGAGAGAAACTGAACAGCTGTAGTTATAAATCTTCTAGTAATTGCCATTAGTTTTATTGTATCCACACGTATCAACGAGAACGCGCCCATATACTATATCTACATGTCATATTTCAAGTAGCTTAAGCTGAAAATTATTATATCTATTGACAAGTTAAAGGCTTGTGGTGTTATTTGGTTTATTTCGGTCGGTTACCTGACAAGTGTCCAAATATTTACAACAGATTTTTTCGAATAGAGTTTTCTGCTAATATAAGTTGCTTTAAAAATTTAGTTCGGAAATGATTAGTTATTTTAAAGAATTAACTATATTTGTGTATTTAATTTACTGTGCGGCGCAAATATTTACGACACAAAATTAGTACACACAGATAATAAATATCTGTGTTATGGGCGCTGTACGTCCCGGTTTTGATTGTTCCAACAATCGTTATTACATTACATACAACAAGCGTTATTCCAACAAGCGTCTAAAGTAAAGTTATTTATATTTTTCAGTGTTTGGTCTTATTTACTTTAGTTTATTTTTTTTGTTTTGGTACAAATGCTTTATTCAATAACGTCTTTTTTTTTCTTTTTCTTAAGTAATTTGTTCATTATATTGAATGCAGCACACTTCTTCGACAAAATAAAATGCTGGGACATGCTTTGACTACAATCAGTTACTTAATAAATAATACATTTCAATATAGCCACGTCACGTAGGTGTCTTTTTGAAATAAAAATATTAAATACACTACAACATGTCCACACACAAATCTTGTGCGAAGCAAATTTCGCAATGTTCGCGAAAAAACTGACAACAGATGGTTCGTGTGCATGCTGTGCGACGAGAATATTTGTTTGTCAGAGCGTCTACATTGCTAGGCACGCACACCACATACAACACATACAGCCCGCACTTAAGATGTCCTGACCCAGTAGAAGAGAAACTAGAAATACTGCCTGGATTCTTGTTATATATTTAAATATGTGAATAATGAAGTTCATGATGTTATAATATTATTTTGTTTTAATATCAAATTTGTGATAAGTGTCTTTTTGGGCATATTTGAAGAAGTAAATTTATTTTATTTAAATTTGCTTTTAAAAAATGAAACGAACTAAGTTTAAGTCTAAGCAGATTATGTTTTCAGTTAAATCATCACATTATGTTTGGACCCTTATATTATTTTTAAAGTGAAAGTTTCGGACACGTATGTTTTTATTCATCTATTTATGCATTGTTTTAAAACAATAAATTTAGAATTAAAACGTAATGATTTTAGATGTAGGGACTATGCCACTGTATTAAATGTTCGAGAGTTTGCCATCAATTATGTTGTAAATAAACGTATCAACAGGAACGTTCCCGTTCACCAAACATATCGCCTTAAAAATAATTTAACCCAAAAATTATTACATCTATTACGTTTGACAACTAAAGACCTCTTATCTTTGCTCATCTATTTTGTATATTTCGCTCGGTTAACCACCAACTATTTAAAAACTAACGAAATATTATCTAGCATATTATATTATCTAGCTATATATCTAGGAAGTTTGACTTTACTTTTAATGAAATTGCTTTGAATAGTAATCTGTAACAACAAAATAAGTTGCTTCATGTTATGAAAGCAGGTTTTTTGTAGATTATTGGCTTAACATATCATCAAGATGGGCTGTAGCGTTAACCACGAACTATTTAAAAACTAACGTGATATTTTCTAGCATGTTTGTCTCTAGTTTCAAAGGAATTGGTTTCGATAGTAAAATATAATAATAACAAAATACGTTGCCATAAGTTGCCATTATTGGCTTAATATACCATCAAGATGAGACTGTTAGTTGCACTGCAAAATGTATTCGTTGGTGTGACGCGTGTGTCGTATACGGAGTCTGTAGAGAATTTGTATTCTTCTAGAAGTATATTGATTATATTTGAAGAATAGCGCGTCTGTTTTGATTTATGCTAGTTCTGATATTGGCTAGTTCTATTTGGAGTTTTAAGGTATTTTTAACTGTCACTAGTACTCACACTTATATATGACACATTGGTCAATAAGTCGCCGGTCTGACAAATAAAACACACTTTTTTTTTACTTTATTTATTAATATATTCTCCTTAAAGAGCAATACAATCATTTCGACGCTTTTTTAACATTCCTGCACCTTTTTTATAGAACGATTTCTTTTTGTCTTTTTTTGTCTAGGGAATGCGGGTGGAGGGGGGGGGGGGTTGGAGATCTGGAGAATACGGTGGATGAGGCAGCAATTCGAAGTGCAATTTAGCCATCATTTCTAACGATATGTGACACAGTGCAGTGTCTTGGTGAAGCAGCACTTTTTTTGTTCATCAAACGCACCAATAACGCTATGTAATATTCGCTATAGATGGCTTCACTTATATCAAGATAATCGATGAACAATATTTCATGCGCATTCCAAAATACAGAGGCTTTGGACGGCTGTCATCCGCTGTTGTCCACTCAGCTGACTGCCGATTTGACTTCGGTGTGTAGTGATGGATTCATATTTCCTCCATTGTCACATACCACATGAAAAAGTCCTTTTTATTTCGGTTAAACAGCTCCAAATATTACTCAGAATCATCCATACGTTGTTGTATTTGGTCCGCTGTGAGTCAAACTCTCCATTATTCTATTTAAACGAATAATACTTGACCCTTGCCTTATTCGCAAGGAATTGAATTTCAACAACAAATAGAATATTTTATTATATTCACTTTATTTTTCATACAATAGATCTATATACCACATTTGAGTTTCTTAAACATTAATGTCCCGGCGTCCTAAGGAAATTTGCCATCAAATTGTCGTTGTTCTTGCTTACTTATTTACTTATCTAATTAGCATTAGTTTTTATTTATATCTTTGTTCCCTTTATTTTTCCATATATTGATATTTGTCTATTTACTTTTTTATGTCTCTTATTTTAGTCATATTATTTTTTTATTAAATTGTACATGGTGTAAGGAAAAGTACCTTCATAAATTTAATCAACGATTCTTCTACGGTACCAATTTCGATAACAATTTACACATTCCCAAATGTTGATGCAAAATCGTGTAAACACTTCTTTTCGATATCTTCACGATATCATGTATATCCTGCAGTTTTACTTTACAGTTTTGGGAAATAATTTTGTGAATTTTTTTGATGCTGTATGGTGTAACCACCTCATCTCATCCACTTCATCAGCATCATTGGTGCTCGTACGGCCATGTTTGAATTCAGCATACCAATCAATAATGGTTGATTTTCTTGAAGCAGAGTCCGGGTAATGTTTATCAAGCCATTGTTTTGCTTCAACGGTATTTTTCTTCATCAAAAAGTAATACTTAATCAACAGACATTTTTTTCCATTGTTTTGAAAATAGCAAAAGTAGCTTCACTTAAAGCACATCAACTTACAAACTAGTTGACAGAATGTTATGTAATTTTGACACATGGCTGGAATGGCTTTGATGGTTAGCACAATCGATCACTGATAAGGATTTGTTGTTAGGGACGCTATCTATATGTCAGATCGGGTACTTATTGACCAATGTGTTACTTATGAGATTTTTTCTAGCATGTACTGTTTGTATAAGCTAGTCTAGCTAGGAGGTCGATTTTCTCATTACCAGATAAATAAAACTGATTCTTTTCCTGATAAATATATTTCACAAATTAGTTTCTTTATGTGATGGGTGAGTTGAGTATAATAAATTGAAGTTATTTACAGAACATTGTAAGAATGATTAATTTGTTCTCTCTTTGGGAATCGATATAATTTAACGAATTTAAGATAGCAAGCAATGCACTGGTATATGCACTGTATACTTTTATAAGTTGAAAAGTCTGATGGTTAGTGTCCATGTTAATGGCCTTTTGGAATTTTGGTGTTGTAAGTATTATTTGTTGAGGAATTAGTTAATGATACTATATATAAGAACACAGTGTAATATATAAATATATAGACACCTTCCGCTTCTGATGCAGGAAGGTTTTGTCAGATTCGTCGAAAATGTTTGTATTTCTGTTATATTATAGTCGGTATTAAAAAATATACGGAAATGTGCTCGTTGATTTCCAGTAAATCGTTCTCTTACAAATTAGTACAAGAAGGCAGAGTGGTCTGTTGGATCCTGCTCTGCTGATATTTTTGATACAGTTAAGACTGTAAAACAATATTTTTCAAATTAATATCTTTTGGGTGTACCATTGTCTAGGAATGACAGAATTAATTTTTATTATTATTTTAATATTATCTGGTTGAAACTTTACAACCTCATAATTTCAGACGTAATCCAAGGTTTGACATTAGATCTCAAAGTTACAGGTAATTTTTCTGAATTAATATTTTTAACACGCTTTTATTAGCTTTACCTTGTCTGTCTATGTAGCGGAGTTTTTAATTGTCCTTTTCACCCACTTCAAAACGACAGATTAAATTGAAACTTTGCACAATTAACAAGGACCGATGACAATACAATGATTTAATAAGTTCGTCCCATTACCCTGAATAGGGTCGTCAGGATTAAGGATTTGCTTTTAGAGAGGGAGCCTGAGATACGGTTACAACGTCCAAGGAAGGCAGTACGCGCGCTAATTTGGCATTATCATTGTAAAAAAGCGTGTGGTGCTTTGAACCATATTTTCATACTAACTCTACTTATAGAAACGGTACTGACAGAATATTTATAGCAACTGACATTGATCACCTCACGCTTTTTTCACAATGACTCATTAAGTTTCTCGTTCATCACTTTATTCTTATACTAAAAATTATTTTACACATTTTAGTTCGGTTTGTCATTAAAGCGTGTTTTTTAGATTTTTTAAACTATAATTTATTTAAATATTTTAACTTTTACCAATGACTTTTCTTTATCTCCACTATGTTCATGTATTATAAAATTGTTATTGTTTTTTAAATAGTTTTCCAGTACAACATCTTTAATGTTTTAGAGTGGCCATTCTGTAGGAGGAAACAAGATGAAGAATGATGATACATATTTTTGGATAGACCGATTTTTCATATATTGCTTTGACACTAGATGATGCTTTGACAGTATCGTTTCCCAATGATTCTGCTTTTTCTATTGTTCTACTATTTCTATTAGTTTTACTATATTTACTAATATTTTATTATTATATTACACGTATTAGTGGACTATTAGTGGACTATTAGTGGAAAAAATAATAATTAGCATCATGAAAGATAAACAGCGAACAAGAAGTAAAATTATGACACATATATTGAAATTAGATTGAGTATAGATTCAAATATTTTGTTATGAATAAAATTCTAAGCACACCCTGAAATGGTTCGAAATATGGAAAGTCATTTTAACAAGCAATTTTTAATTCGAAATTATAATTTTGAATTCTCCGAAACTAGTAGAAGACCTACAAACTAAAAATTTGGCAGCAATGTTCCTCATGCATCGTAGGTGTCCGCTAAGGTAGAGGGTTCATAAAATTCAACTCGTAAGGGGGGTTGCGGGGGCTCAAAAGATAAATATAAGTCTGTTTTTGAAATTTAAGTACCACAGACTTCAAATTCTGCAGAAATGTTCGTCATACGTTCTTCATGATTTATAAAATTCAACTTCTAAGGGAGGTTGCGGGGGCGTAAAAGGTAAATGCACTTCGAAATTTGGGAATTGTGAATACCTCGCAATTTTGTCTTCGGAAAACAATCCGAAATAGTAGGTAAAAGCTACGATTTTCTAAAAGTAATTTTAGTAATAAAAAAATTATTTATTTTACTAAAGTTTAATTTACGCCCAGTGAAATGGCCGGGTAACAGTTAGAGCATATATATATATATATATATATATATATATATATATATATATATATATATATATATATATATATATATATATATATATATATATATATATATATCTATATTTTGAATGGGAAGCTTACTGTGTTGCCAGATCGAACCCTACGTCGCCAATCTCATTATTTTATTTACACACCTTGTACTCAAATACAAGTACCTGAGCACATGGATAAGCAAGTCGAATGATCACTAGGTAGAAATTCGCAGCTGACTAAAAATGGCTCGCGCTGGCTTCATTAAAATAAAACAGTTTGTGTTTAGAGCAGATATCTGAGTGTATTAGCTATCAAAAATCGAATCATCCAATTTTGTCTTCTTAGCTATTGTATTCATTCTTCATTAAAATAAAACAGTTTGTGTTTGGAACAGAGATCTGAGTGTATTAGCTATCAAAAATCGAATCATCCAATTTTGTCTTCTTAGCTATTGTATTGAAGCTTCAACTGTTAAAAAGGAGCACACCAATAAACTGAATAATTTTGTGGTTATTCCGTAGAGTTTTGAAAATATGTTAGATGGACAGAGAGTGTTAACCAGATGAACAAACGAGGATGTGCTAAAAATAACACACAAGGAAAGGGAAATTGTAATAGAAATCTATGTAAATGGTTTGATTCTACATTCATGTACTGTTCTGAGTGGTAAATGTTAATAAAACTCTAATCTGCAAAATAATAGGCAACTTCTCTATGGAGAGAGCATAATAAAAGAATTTACTGTCTAATAGGAACAATACTTAAACATATTTTCATCGGTTTTAATATATTGACATAACACCGCAATAATCCTTATACCTTTCTTGACGATTTTAGATCGACATACTGTTTAGATGTCATAACAAACATTCGAGCATCGACCATCGGTTTCATTGTAACTACACGTATCATGGAGAACGCGCCCATACTCTATAAACATGTCACATTTAAAATAACTTAAGCACAAAATTATTATGTCTAGTGACGACAAGCTAAAGTCTCGTGTGCCTGTCCGTGCACTTAGTTTATTTCGGTCGGTTACCCGCAAACTGTCCAAAAAGTCACGAGAAATCTTTTCTAGCATGTTCGCTTTATACTTTGATAAAATTGGATCGAGATATGTTCTCTACAAAACGTAATTTGACAAGAAAATTATTTGCTTTGATCATTAATGTATTTAGTTGTATAAATGTTCATTCCTATAATTCCACTTTGATGATTATTATTATTAGATATTTATAAATAGAACTTTCGAATGCGTTAAAGGATAAATTCTTATTAATGTGTACAAGTTATAGTTTTTGTAGAGAAAATAATTAACCTGTTTTTAACATGGATTAATAAATTAGAAATTAAAAAGAACAAAAAAGTTCATGCTGAAAATTGAAAAATTGTTTTTTACGAACAAAACTACACTCTCAAACCTACAACTCAAGAAGTGGTATTTTCTTGCTCATTCATGATATTCATCTTATTATGATTCTGCTGCAGGGTTTTATTCAGGGAAACAAAAATTCTTAGAACTCTGCGCGAATGGTTTGATTCTACATTCATCTAACTGTTCGAAGGGGTAAAAGATAATAAAACTCATATCTGCATAATAATAGCCAATCTGCATAATAATGCACGCACCTTTTAGATTATTTTGGAGTGTGAATGATTTCTTCTTCCATGAACAATTCAGAATAAAATCTGTCAGTTAAAAAATTATGCTATAGTTTTTAATCAACTTATCAATTATCAATATCATAATAGCTTATCTATGAAAGTTTAGAATCCTACTTATCATGGCAGATTCCCCCAGACAGGCAGGATTCGTTCCAGGGGAGGTACACTGGAACAGATATTCAACATTCGACAAATAATCGAAAAAGCTAAAGAAGTTAATCATCCTGTATACCTCTGTTTCATTGATTATCAGAAGGCGTTCAACACCATACAATGGGAGAAATTATGGCAAATTCTGCAGGAAATGGGATTATCAGATCACCTGATTGGTTTAATTTGTCATCTATATGAGGAAAACAGACCAGTAGTGAAAATTGAAGAAAGATGTACATCCGATGAGTTTTGCATCAATAAAGGAACCAGATAAGGATACATCCTGTCGCCAATTCTATTTAACATTTATGGTGACTATATCATGCGTAGAGCTCTCAGGAATTGGACGGGTGGTGTCAGTATTGGCGGTATATATAAAATAACTAACTTAAGAAAGACTTAAGAAGACACTGCACTTCTTACAAGGTAGGCTGAGGAACTGAAGTTAATTATCAAAAAATAAAGGATGAAAGCCATCTTACCGGATTATAAATACACGCGGAAAACCCAAAGTAATGATTATCGATCGAACTTTAGTTAAATAGCGCAATTTAATGGGGTTTTAATATCGAACGAAGGCAGTAATAATCATGAGATCAGAAGAGGGTGCTTAGGAAATACTATTACGAATTTGCAGAAGATATGGAGAGATAGGGATATAATAAAAAACACAAAGAAGCACGTAATTAAAACTGTCATTTTTCCAGTATTGCTATATTCCGCTGAAACATGGACCATTAAAAACAAGACCAACAAGTACATCCGTTATTCAAGCAATTCATGTACCCATAAGGCTATCTCAAATTATTCATAAACGAACACTAAGATTCTCTGGCCACATTGAACGCAAAAATGACAGTAACCTGGAAATATTGGTAGTACAGGGACAGGAAATTAAAGACCTAACTGGTACATCTCTCCAGTGTGCAACAAAGGAAGGCAGAAATAGAGAACACTAATGAGAAGTAGTCCGGAAAGTACGCGAAGGGAATGAGTTTCCATAGGTCACGACTCTTCTGAAAGAAGAATACGAAAAAGAAGATAGCTTTTTAATATTGAACAATTATAAGGTTTTGTAGAAGAGATCACATAACTATGCACTAAAATGCCATCAAAAAGCAATCAAGACATGTATATTTGCCCATTGCTTCACTATGCCTTAAATAGCGAAATCCTCTTATAATATTTTGTCATCATATTAAGTTATTAATACTCGTTAACGATGGTTAGCTTAAAGTAAGGCGCCTATACTGGTTAGCTATAAAGTAAGGCGATGTAAAATTATTATAAACAAAGGCCTGACAACACGTTTTAGTTATGTTCATAGACCTTAAAACCATATTGTGAAGCAAAAACATCTGCAAGGCAATTATGCACAAAAATAGGAAAGTTGTAGAACACGTTTGCTAAAATAGTATTATCTAACGTAATCTCACATAGGCTAAAAATAGAGTTGATAATTTCTCACCCTCACCATACCTTTATTTCAATATTTTACTTTGACATGAGCTTGGCATGATCGACATGAGGACTATAAGAAGGCCAGAAACCTGTTCCGGGGGATACTGTTGGAACCCACGTAGAACAAGAAAGAAACTTATGTCTTAATAAATGCTTGTTTCTACGAATCAGGAAACATACCATTTTGTATGCATTCATGGACGATATCTATCATCTCAACGTTCTCTTTAATCTTCTCTCTGCCATCAGCTAATTTGATGTCACAGTTCAAGGGTCAGCTTGAGACCCCCAGAAACAAAAAGTGCCCACCTCAGGGTCGAAATTTCCTTAGAAACTAGTAGGAGCCTCCGGGCCAACTAAAAAACCTGGCGGAAGAAGTCGAAGTCGAAGTCGATGTCACAGATTTTGCTGACCATTGGCCATTAGATCACTTATGGACCATAAAATGTGACGAAGCAGAGCCCCTATAATACCGTTTCAACTTTTCTTCGATCAATTTTTTTATTGGAACATTTGGTGTGAAACATGTTTGCATCAGGAGATGGTTCAATCTAATTCTATAGCTGAACTATGTTCTATTTATGACAACCGTACCTATGAAGTTAACCAAGCGTTAAATTAATCATTCAAAAGTGGACTGGATGGAATAGGTCCTTTATCCTGATACATGTTATTTTTACATTTTGTTATTTGTTTTCATATGCATACATAACATTTCATAACAAACTTTAAGTTACTAATATTTATGTTATGAATATGTTCAATGTGGGCAATATGTTCTTTATTTTGTTTCATCTAGATTCTTTTGTTTAACCAACTTGCTTTCAATCACAATCTTGACAACTAATTTAAAAAATGCTCGATGCATTTTGGTCTACTTTATTCTTTGACTTGTCTAGGACTACTCTTAGCTTTATATGTGGTTTGTAGACTACCTTAATATCCACTTTTGTCAAAATCTTCTCTAGCCCTCGTGTTAACTGAGCATCAAATGGTATTACCATGAATTTACCTTTGTTTCGTTCCTTTAAAAAAACCAAAGTTTCTTTCAATAACTTCCTACTCGTATGTTTTCTGGCTATGCTTTAATATAACTCTCTTTGTATAAAGGAAAATTAATTAATCTATCTACCATAAAGTTTAAACTAGCCATCTTATTGCGGAATAATTTGAACAGCTAGGTATTAATGTGTAGAAGTGGTTAATAGTAATAATATGTAGAGGTGGTTAATTAGTGGTTTAATATTTGCTCATGAATAAGTTGGCTAAGAACGGAAACAGATGATTGCTTATTGCCGTACCTTTTGTTGTTCATAAACGCAATTATTAAGCTCAAAACAATTTTATTTCGTACTTAATTTTATTAGAAAGTTGTACTCTGCATCAGTACACTCAAAAACAATAACGACACCTCAAGACATCATCCTCTTGTAGAAGTGTATTTTTGGCTTATAAATTGTATTAAATTCATCAAAGAACAAAAAAAAAATTGAATTGGTAGTGTTTCAAATTGCTTTGTAATTATTTCCATTTGGAAAAGGACGAGTGTAAAAGAAGCATGTTTAAGTTTTCGTGGAATTGTGAGATGGTTTTACAATAAAATGGTTTAAGGATCAGAGTTATGCACTAGTCTGAACTTATCCAAATAAATTACATCCTGCAGCAATCCCGTACAATCAACCCGCAGCGTCGCAGCTATCTTACCTCTATACTAGCGCCTTGTGCATCGCGTGACACAAATCTTCGAGTAGAACTTCTTCCATAAAGTAGGACAGTTTAGGAGTCAATAATTAATCAAGGGGCGTTATGAACTTGAAGAATATATAATTTTAATAAGTGATATCGTCTTAGACTGAGTGAGCATGGTGAATGTGGCCAATATTTTTCGCACCAAGGCTCAATAATATTAACAGGGTAGTTAAAAGTTAGGCCGTTACCTTGTCCTGGCATTGCTTTGCTTTGAAATTAGTTTCAAGTTGAACAATATACATTTATGGACCTTTTTCGTATTCTTTCACCACTTACATTGTTATTTTTTCTTCTCATATCGCATTAAAAGGATGTATCAACTCGATGTCCAGCACAGCACTTTCAAAAACACATAAGTCGAATATTTTCAGAGCAAACACACACTCCCCCATAATTGTGGATACAGCTAAATATTTTTTTTTGAGAATCCGTTCAGGGTACGTTTTAACGAATTATGACTGATATATCCAAGAAGCGCCTTTTTACCATACTTGTATAAAATTAGTTTTAACTAATTAGACACAGAACTACTAAACATACAAGCATATTTCCGTAGATAATATATATTTCTATAAATATATCAAGATATATTAAAGAAAATATGAAATTATTAGTTTTTTAGTAAGTGTCAAAATAAATATTTAATAAAATAATACATGCCATTAATATCAGAATGTCCCAACAATTTAATAGAAATTGTTATAAACTATTGTGTCATGTAAGTAAAATTTGCCTATTTTGATTGCCAAAACTTTCCAATAAATCACAATGAACAATATTTTCTTGGTACGCTATGATGTTAGACGAGAAGTATTTTTTTTTTAAACGAAACGCAATCAGATATAACTGGATGAAAAATATGTTTGTTTTTACGTTTGCCATCGCAGCCTAGTGTGGTTGGTCCGTTAAATTTATTAATTTGTGATTCAAGTTGTACATTATTGAAGTCATGTTAAATTAACGGTTTGGCATCGTTTTCAAGTTCTGTATAAATGTATTCATAAAATATTTATGTACAAATCTTTATATAAATTAGCATGTATTTATCTTTGTTAGATTATTGATATTGGAATATTAATACAACATAAATATTTTTTATACCAATTCATTATTTTCACGTTTTTTTTTGTTTAAGTAAGTTAACATACATATTTTTCGTTTAAGGAAAACATACTTTCAGTTATTAGCTTGCTATTTTTGCATTCTCTAACTGAATACCAATAATGTTTGCTATCCGACTTACCAATTTTGAGCCAAATGTTTTCAACTAATTATCAAGTAAATAAATGTTGGCTATCAATTTTAGTTTCGTCATATTTCACATTAATTTTAGTGTTGGCACGATATCTTATATTGATATGATACAACACATAATATAATACAGTTTTCTGATAATAAATTGATTCCCAATAATCAATTCCCCTTTTTGATTCTTAATTTACTTTAGGATTAAAAATAATCATATTATTGTAGAGTTCAAGTTAAGGTTTAATATTCAAAGAAAATATATGCTTTGTTTAATATGCTGCCACTATAGTAAAATTACTTTAATAAAAGTTTTCAAATATTTATATAACATTAGAATTAGCTCTGGTTCTTCTTCGAAATACCAATAAGTTTTGAATTATTTTTAAGCAATGTTTGAGAAGAAAAATGCTCAATCTCAAAATGCTTACAATCATTCGACTTGTATTGACATCTAGCTGTACTCGATCTATAGCGAAAGCAAGGCTATTTGATGCAAGGTTTGCTACAATGCTCGTTCTGTCAGTGTGTGTGCTGAGAGAGAATATTGTTTTTTAGGTTACATATTTTAACGATCTTAATGCCTTATTTGTGCATTATTAACATGTTTTGTTATTAACTTTTATAACTTTCCTTGTTTTGTCTGTACTAGTTCTATCTTATTATCGCATTGAATGAACCGGAGATTATGACGGTGATTTTATACAATGGATTATGGTTTCAGTAATCACAGTTGATGGGTTTCACCACAAGACATGCACATTACAATGTCAAAAACTTTTTTGTTTCATATTTATTAGTGTCCTATACTGTACTTTAGATTTTCGGCCTAAACTTTTTTCAATAATTGATTTTATTAATATTTGGTATTTTGATGTATTTACGTTTCATTGATGCTACAAAACGGAATCTTACTGAGGAGTACAAAAAATGATAATATTTTTGTGAAGTTTTATGTTTTTTTAGAGTGTTGTTAGTGACATGCTATTATTTTCTACTATCAGAGTCCCTTTTCGTATCTATTGAAATATCATCTAGGGCATAATCTGAATATATGTCCGATGATAAATATAACTCATCAAATTCGTTTTCAAAAGAATTCATTGACTTATAGTTTGATCTCCTTTGATCTAATTCGTTGTCATGGGGCCGTATTATAAATATATCATCTACGTAGCGTTTCCAAAATTTAGGTTTAAGGAAGCGTTGGCTAATGCTTTTGTTTTGGAAACGCGTCAGTAGAGTATCCTCTACTCAGAGATTCTAATTATATTATACACTTTACAAATTAGATGTAGATTTAGCTATTTCTCTATTTCTCAGAGATGCTAACTTGTTGATGTTGGTAAATTGCTATAAAGGGTCCCGAGACAAATGTTAGAGTAATACGAAAATATGACAATACATAAAAGAGCCTGATTTAGAATATTTTTTCCTAATTTTTCTTAATTTATTAGTGTTTAATTTTTTTTTTAATTATGAAGAACTTGTTTACATACATCATTCATAAGTGACGCTAACCGCAGTGAAAAGTGGATTCGTTTTTTAACCTTTCTTAATTCGTTTTTATCATGTACGTACGAATAGAAAACTGAAAATATTCATCATCTGTTTCAATCTACTAATATTAAAATTCCTCTCAGAATCTACTTTCGGATGATTAAGGAGTTGTGACTAAAAGGCTTAAATAATTGAACAAAAATAAAGAGCCTTATTTTACAAAATTGTTCTTAAAGTTTTTAAGTCCCTTTTTCAAAGAGGCTTAACGTTTTGTCAAAGCTCGGTAATTAAAGTGAACGAAATGTGCAAAAGTCTCTCAGAATATTTTGAGATACGAATTTTGGTTTGTTTTACACCGTTATGGGGGTTGCTGTCATTTTATTTCATAATTAGAATAAATAATAGAAACAATAGTTTATTAACCAATAAGAAGTCTATAAAAATAGAAAAATATCGTTCTAGTAGATATTTTAATATGGATATCGAATAACAAGAAACGCAAACAATTTATGGAAATATTTATTTACTCTATTATGGAATTATCATTATTATTTCTGGCCGTTTGCCGAAGTAGTGGTAAAGGTACCAGGAACCGGAATAAGCACATGCTAGCTGATTACTACTGGAGTATGATGCGTGAGTACATGGAAGGACATGGAAGGGATACTCACTAGGTAAAAAATATGAAATAATCGTATTTTTCGACACCTATCATATCCTGAAAACTACGTTTCAAATATATATATATATATATATATATATATATATATATATATATATATATATATATATATATATATATATATATATATATATATATATATATCGAATAAATATATATCTATATATTTATTATATATAGATATATATATATATATATATATATATATATATATATATATATATATATATATATATATATATAAATATATATATATATATATATATATATATATATATATATATATATATATATATATATATATATATATATATATATATATATATATATATATAGGGTGAAGAGTTAATCAAACTGGAACCAACTGGACACGTACTGTAGACTCGAGGTACGGAAAATGGCCGATGTGGCGGAATAGGATTCCTCATCAATCGAAAGCTGAAGGACAGTGTGGTAAAATTTGAAAATACATCCGACCGATTAGCCCAATGCGTCATTCAGCTGAATAAAAAGTTTAGGCTTCAAATCGTCCAAGCTTATGCACCAACTATAAGCCATAAAGATGATGAAGTTGAGGAATTTTATGATGATGTGGCCCAGCTTTTATACAAGGAGAAATGTAGGTACAAAATCCTGATGGGTGATTTTAATGCCAGAATTGGAACAACAAGAACAGAAGAAAATGCAACTGGCCCATATGGAACTGGTGAGCGAGACAATAGAGGTGACAGATTAGTTGATTTTGCTGAAGGACAAGAACTATATATTATGAATTCATTCTATAAGAAAAATATCAGCAGAAAATGGACATGGAAAAGTCCATCTGGGCTCAGAAGTGAAATTGACTACATCATGACCAACGATAAAACAATATTTACCAATTGTACTGTCCTTAACAATTTTAATGTTGGAAGTGACCACCGAATTGTACGAGCAAGGGTTCGGATTGACTGTCGAAAAGAGCGCGAAAAAATGGTAAGATCAAAGAAGGGCAAGGTGGATTCTGGAAAACTGCTGGAGAGATGAAGCGATTTTGAGATTGCTTTGTCAAACCGGTTTGCTGCGTTACAAGATCCAGAGGAGGTGGAAATATCAGTTCAATATGAAGAAATCGCCAACAATGTACTTCAAACGGCTGCTTCAATAGCACCAGAGGAAAAATGTCTCAAACAAACAAAAATCTCCAGTGAGACCATTGATTTAATGTAGAAACGGCGAGCAATGAGAAATGCAGGTAGTCCTTTTGGCAGGGTCGAGTACACTGAGCTCTGCAAAACTATAAGAAAACGTATCAGAGAGGACACGCGCCGATTCAATATGCAGCTAGTGCAAAAAACCCTGGAAGAAAACAAAGGAATTAACAAAGCTAAACAGAAGCTGAGAAACAAAAGAACGCAAATATATGCTTTAAAGCGTGAGGATGGCACAGTGTGCAGGACGCGTACCCAAATGTTAGAGATTGTCAGAAGGTTTTATTCCCAGTTATATGAAGATCAGAGCCAGTCAGGGACAGCGATACTCACGGAAGAACAATATATAATACCAGATATCCTAGTGGAGGAAGTAACAAATGCTATAGAATTGATGAAGAACGGCAAGGCTCCAGAAAAGGATAGTGTAACTGTCGAAATGCTAAAAGCTGGTGGTCGGACGTTACATAAAACACTGGCAAAATTATACTCAAAATGCCTCAAAGAACAAAAAGTACCTGACTTATGGAAAAATGCAGAAGTGATCCTTTTACATAAAAAAGGAGCACAGGAAGATTTAAAGAACTACCGTCCAATAAGCCTCCTATCAGTGATGTACAAAGTTTTCACTAAGATAATTTCTAAAAGAATATTAAAAAAACTGAATGACGCACAACCAAGAGAACAAGCAGGATTCAGAAGTGGATTCAGTACAATGGATCACATCCAGGTTGTACAGCAGGTCATAGAAAGGCACAACGAATACACCATGCCACTGTGCTTGGCTTTTATCGACTACGAAAAAGCATTTGATTCCATCTCAAAGCATGCGATAATGGATGCACTGCTTAGCCAAGGTGTAGAGAGAGCCTATGTAAACCTATTAGAATCGATATATGATGGAGCTACAGCCACAATTCACCTTGATGATCTTGAAGTGGGAATTAATATAGAACGAGGTGTACGGCAGGGTGACGCAATATCGCCTATTCTTTTCTCGGCTGGCCTTGAAGAAGTATTCCGTAAACTGGATTGGGAACAGGATGGGGTAAAGATCAATGGTGCAAACTTAAACCATCTTAGATTTGCAGATGATATTATTCTCATTTCACAAGACCCAGAGGAGCTGCAAAGACGCATACAAGAACTGCAAAGGGCTGGCGAACCATTTGGCTTGAAAATAAACCTGAAAAAGAGTCAGGTTATGTTCAATAACTTCGCTCAGGACAGAAGAATTTCAGTTTTAGGAAGGGATTTAGAGATTGTGGACAGCTTTGTATATCTTGGGCAGAGGATTTCCATGGAGGGGAATACCGCCCGGGAGGTGGAACGGCGTGTTAAATGTGGCTGGCAGGCATTTGGTAGGCTCAACATAGTGTTTAAGAGCAGACTCCCACTTTGCCTGTAAAGAAAAGTATTCGATCAGTGCGTTCTACCCGTTATGACATACGGAAGTGAAACCTGGACACTCACATCGCAATCAATTCAAAAACTTCGGGTGGCACAGAGGGGAATGGAAAGATGTATGCTTGGCATTACAAGACGAGACAGAAAGTCCTGCGCATGAATCAGGGAACAAACAAAAGTCTGTGACATCATTGGAAGAGTAAAACAGTTGAAATGGAGATGGGCAGGCCATATAGCGAGGCGATGGGACGACAGATGGACCAAGGCAATCCTGGAGTGGATACCGCTTGATCGCAAACGTCCGCGAAGAAGACCGAAAGCGATGGACTGATGACATCGTTAAGTATATTGGACCCGAATGGCAGAGGAAAGCCCAGGACCGTGAAGGTTGGAAGCATGCTGAAGAGGCCTTCATCCTGCAGTGGATCGATACGGGCTGATGATGATGATGATGATGATGATGATGATGATGATGATGATATATATATATATATATATATATATATATATATATATATATATATATATATATATATATATATATATATATATATATATATATATATATATATATATATATATATATTTTATATATTTATATATTTTATATTATTATATATTATTATATATTTATATTTATATATATTTATATATATATATAAATAAATATATATCTATATATTTATTATATATAGATATATATATATATATATATATATATATATATATATATATATATATATATATATATATATGCCCGGACGGCTGAAAGACAAGAAACCGATTCCGAGACACGTGACGTCGCATGGTGGACAGTTGGGCGAAGGCGATCGGTGACACCACGTGGAGAAAGGGTGAAAGATTTCTGTAAACTATATATATATATATATATATATATATATATATATATATATATATATATATATATATATATATATATATATATATATATATATATCGCGTAAAACCAGCATAACGACCATATTCAAGAACAGTTTTAGTCTTTCCGGTACCAAGTCCACTGCAGACTTATGTAATTTTGATAATAACAAGTAAAAGGGGCTCATCCTGACGCAAGAAAATTTTATTGGCCGAATACTGCAAAGTATGACGCCATTATAACCGAAGAAGAAGAAGAAGAAGAATATATGTTCGATTGTTAAAACGTAAATAATCATCCTTGCAGAAATGCCCCAAACCTTGTGGATATGTCGTGTCGAATATTTCATTTTGGTGAATAGTGAATACTCACAGGAAAGTCCCAATTCTGATGGTTTGCCATTTAAGGGTCACTTCTTTTGCAGTAATAAGAAAAAATCAGAATCACAGATTTTCCAAGTCAATTGTAGATATCCTCATTTTGGATGTTGGTGAACACCATAATCTCGAAATTGGTAGATATTTAATCCTGATCTAATAAAATATACATAGTCGTGTGTAGCGATTGATTAAGCATGAATAGCCAGCCAGATAGCTTTATATTTATAATCATTACTTAATTAAATCAATCCATAACATAACCTAAAAATCCATAACAAAAAGTGTTAACATTTTCCTTTTTCTTATATTTTCTTATATTTCATTAAATCAATTGTCTCATTGGAGATTTTTGACTGTTTGAAACTCTTTTCTGCTAGTGCTATTGAAGCAGCCGTTTCAAGCACATTGTCGATGTTTTGTTCATACTGATCTGTTATTTCATTTCCTCTGGGTCTTGCAACATGTCAAAGCGGTTCGACAAAGAAATTTCAAAATTGCTGCCCCTCTGAAGCAGCTTCCCAGAATCTACTTTAATTTTCTTCGATCTTATCATTCTTGTACGTTCTCTTCGACAGTTTATCCTAACCTTTGCTCGTACCATTATATGGTCACTTCCGACATTAAAACGGTTAAGGACATTACAATTGCAAAATATGGTTTTATCATTTGACATGATGTAGTCAATTTCACTTATGAGACCAGTTGGATTTTTCCATGTCCATTTCCTGCTGATTTTTTTCTTATAAAACGAGTTCATAATATACAGTTCTTGTCCTTCCGCAAAATCAACCAATCTGTCACCTCTATCTGTCTTGTCCCACTCACCACTTCCATATGGGCCAGTTGCATTTTCACCAGTTCTTACTTTTCCAATTCTAGCACTAAAGTCACCCATCAGAATTTTGTACCTACACTTCTCATTGTCTAGAAGCACATCATCATAAAATATTTCCATTTCCTCATCGCCATAGCTTATAGTTGGTGCTTGGACGATTTGAAGCTTAAACTGTTTATTCAGTTGAATTGTGCTAGTCGGTCAGATATACTTTCAAATTTTACGACACTGTCCTTCAACTTTCGGTTAATGAGGAATCCAATTCCACCAAAAATTTTTTGACAAATAAATTGGTGGAAAGAATCAGATCAGTTCCACTTAAATTAAGTGAGACTAATGGACAACACTGTATAATCATTTTCTATTCTATTCTATCAATTTCAAAACTTTATTACTGGAGGAACATTTGAAAATAAACAGCTTTCTAGAGAAATGTATAAAAACTACGTATGACGAATAGAAACGCGAAATTGGCAGTTTCAAGATTTCAATAAAATATGCAAACAAGATGTGTTCAGCATAGACAAAATGTGCCACTGGTTCCGCCCGGGATCGAACCGAGGACCTTCTGCGTGTAAAGCAAACGTGATAACCGCCATACTATGGAGCCAAAAAACAATTCTTATTTGTGCTATATAAATATAGATAAACTATACATATATCTTTAATATTATTTCAAGAATTCACAAATAATTTTTCGAAGAAATTTTATAGTAATTATTTAAATAAACATTTTACCGACATACTAATCAATTATTTTAATGACAAAAATAACTAATTGTAGTATAATTTAAATTTTGTAATATGTCGGGCCCAGAAAGCTAAAATTGGTCAATTGATGTAGATAGCTAATTGAACGAATATTACGTAATAGCCGGTTATATTTAAGATCGAGTATATTACGTTTAAAGTATTTCCAACAATAATTGGCCTAATTTAACTTCGGTTTTCCTGTTTTATCAAGAAAACGAAATTGAGGCAGGCTAATAGAACGACGTAATTTTCCTTTCCGTTGATATTCAAATACGAGAATTTGGATTTCAGGAAAATTTGCATGTCTGGGTTGCTACGAAGGAGCAACAGCAAGTGCGTGCTCCGCCATAGGCAAATTTCTGGACTATCCTGGGCATTGTCACACCCTCGATCAGTTTAGTACAACCTACACGACGATATAACTAAAATGTTTAGTTCAATAAAAACACTGTCTTATTTAAAATTCTTTCATATTATGATAGAATCAATGTGAATTTGAGAAACTTTTTTTAATGGGACATTTTTAGAATTTTTCGTATTTTTTTTACATAATTCGCTTTATTTCAAATGTAGACATATAAATTATTAGATATATTTAGACATATTAATTATTAGAATTTAAAATTAATATTAGGTAATAATTTAATTGTTTGTCAGGTTTAACTACTGGATCAATAGAGTTATCCACTCTTGATATATTATGGAATCAATCCATAATTCATCGACCCATTTAATCCAGGATTCAACATGTATGATTAGTGCTTAATGTTAATCAGTTTAATTCATCGTTGGTGACCATATATAGATTATCCACGAATTAGATTTGAACAATAATATTTTTATTATTATCTTTGAATCCAAATATTCTAAACGTAGATTAAATGTCATAAACCAAAAAGAGTTGGGGAAATATGTTGAGTAGAAGTTTTATTTGTACGGCATCCAACTGTACGACACTATATTTTTAAACGATTTTTTTCTTTCGATAAACTAGATATATAATTTTTTTTTTTTGGTTTATAAACACAACTTTATTACTTACATTACTTCGTTCATTACAAAAGCTTCAACGTTCTGATTAGGCATTAAAAATCAATGACTAGACAATTTATTATTGATATTAATGAACAAAAAGAAGTCATTAGACAACACAGTGGTTTGCGTACAAGTTTGAATGGTTGTGTAAGGCCTGGTATGGTTATGATGAAGGAAAATGTGACTATTTCGATTCTTTTACGAAATTTACTGATATCTTCCGACAACCAAATTACTTTATATTAATCAGCAATGATAAGTCCTTCGATTCTTAAAATGCATAGTAGCCACTAATTGAACTAAATACATCATTAGAAGAATTAAATATATAATAGAAGAATTGAAAATACCCAAAGAGTAGATTGATTTTTTTCTATTTAGCGCTTATTAGAATATATTTGATGACATCAGGTGATCAAATATATTTGATCACCTGATGACTTGCAGATTGTAGTTTTTCGGTTGAATCATTTATGCATTTGGTTACACCAATCCATACGAGACTTTTTGATACAAAGGAACATTTTCATCAATCTAATGTTAAGTTTAATGCAATATTATGTACTTATTTGTTAAGGTTTAGGAATGCCTTAATGTCATCGCTCATTGATATTTTGATTTTTTTTACGGCGTTGGTGTTTTTTGCAAAAACATATCAGGAAACTCGTCACTCAAGACGTTACGCCAAAGTTTTACAAACCAGATATGAACACTACTGGTGCTTAATTACTAAAAGCGGAATTAGGACATTCTATAAATTGTTGTTAGGTTAGACCATATTAAAAATTGTAAATTATGACACGAAAATGTTCAAGTGATAATTCTATTTTCTATAGCAAAATTTCCTTTTTTAACAAACTTTGTTCGGGATTTTTTAACTTGTCAGTGCCAATTACCATAAAAATTGTAAACTTTTATGATGGTCACGTAAGCAAAAGGTCTAATGGAACGAATACCTGCGTGTTGTGTGAAATGTAATAATTAAAAATTATGTAAGGTGATTATTAAAAAAATGTAATTTCCGTTAGCGAATAGATAATAAATGTAGAACGTTAATCAATATTGGTGACCAATTTCTTGGCAAATTTGCAAAAGAATGGCAAATTCATGAATCAAATGGTGTTTAATTTAATAGGATTTAGGACTTTACGTCGTGCGTAGAGTACCCGCCCTCAAGCTCGGATTATTCTCCGGCCCTTAGCGGGCCGCAAAAATCAATAGAGAGTTGCCAGCCGCGTTCCTCCATACTCCTGCTGGGCCGCCGGCATCGGCACTGCTTCCCCGCGATGACCGTCGACCGCAGGAAACGCACGCCGTGCAGAAGAGCGCCCCGGGCACCCACGCTGTGTCATGGTGGCGGTGCTTTCGCCGCCGCATATCGCACGTAGGTGGCAAACGGTGATTCCTCCAATGTATCGTAGATGGGATCTAATTTTGCGCAAACGGGACAAATGCCATTTTGGGAACTGTACCTTTTTTCTCTTCGTTGACGCTAACTTTTTCGGGAAAATGGATATGAAAAATAAATAATGTATCATTGGTATCTGTCATGTGTGTCATTTTTTGAACCGATTCAATATAATTTGATGGTTTGTTTATTTTTTTGTATTTCCCCCAAGCCTTTGTAAATATTTTTTTTATATATTTGGCGTTGGATAAATAAAATTAATAAATTATAAAATGTCTTATATTTTTTCTTTTTACTTTTTTCTTTCTAATAACCTAATAAGCAAATCTTTTATTCGATTTATCAAAGTTTTGCTCTTTTTTTTATAGGATATACAATACATTATCTTCATATGTTTGTTCAGAGAATCATGTGGATTAATAAATCAATATATTTAAAAATGTTTAATGAAAGACTGTTTTGTTTATATTTTAACTTTATTATTAATATTTGACGCGTTTCACTAACACTATAGCTTCTTCAAGACTGCCTATTTTCGATGTTGAAATAGGAATAAATACAAAAAGTTTGTACAATAGAAATATACATTTTTTAAGAAATCCACACAGATGCTATTTATTGTCTGTATAAATTCAGTAAACGGGATTTGCTCAGGTCTATTTGGTCATTTAGAAGGGTTTTCGCATCTTTGAGACGGCTTATTTCTAAACTCTCCAGGTGATTTAGTTTTTTGCCTTTGTTACGTATATATAGAATTTTAAATTCACTATTAAAAAAATGATTCTCATTTAACAGTCGTGAGGCACAGTTCGAATTATGTTTATAACTGATAAAGCTTCTTTCGTGTTTTTTAATTATTTTCTTGGAAAATCTGTCTGTTTGTCCCATATATGTTTTTGGACACGACCCACAATAAAGTTGATGTAACCCTGTACGTCCCCCAGGGGATATATCAACTGTATTGTGGGTCGTGTCCAAAAACTTATATGTACAAAAAGGTATACTCGAGTTTTTTCATTTAACATCTATTCTATTATAGATGAGATTACGCGACCACGGTTTGAACATTTAAACTGACCAGGAAGCCGGATGTATTTGTTTATAGGCCTTAATACGGATGAACTAGTTGTCTTCATTGTGTTCTGCTGGAGGCAGTCATATCCCATTGATAACTAACATTAACGCTCTTTATTGATTGACGGAAAGCATTTTTGTAACGAAGTTTCTAATCTCTTTGTCTACGTTTACCTGTGCCAGTTCACCATATAATACTCACTTTTCTAGACAATGGTTGTCTCTACCTCTGTTGTCAAACAGTTCGCCCCACTGAGAACTTAATATTTTGTGGTTTCATTTCATCCCCATTATCTGTCTCAGACGAGGTTCTGTGCGCTCTCGAGAACCCTCACATATTTCCTGTAGGGCAACCTAATTCACAAGCGTAAGTGAGCAAAGGCACGATCCCAGCTCAGTACAAGGCCATCTTTACCCTCAAGGACGGGTTATGATTCCCGAAATCTCTATGGTGAAGTTTTCAAAAGACTTTAGAAGCACAGCTGATTTAGTTGCGGATTTTCAAGTCCAAATCTCCTCCATAATTAACGAGACTACCCAGGTAGCTAAAACATTTCACAGACTCAAGCGGAGAGCCAGATGCATAAGTTCTGTCGATGTGAGAGGATGAGTTGCCATAAACAGCCATAATTTTTGTATTATTTATCTTAATATTAAGGCCTAATGCTTCATATGCCCAGATATACCAAGTATGTCAATATGAAACCGGAATTTTTGTATAGAAAATACACATTATTGTATGAAAGTGATAAAAAAGATTTTATTATTATTACCCGTACCTAGCTATATATTTTTCTGTATATAACTGTCTGGCAATTGTCAGACAGAGGGATCCACAAATTGTGGATGCCACGCCATAAGTACTGTTGGCCTTTTGAGGCAAACCAGTCATTGAGCCATTTTCATACATGCTTGTAAGTAAAGCTCTGCTTGGCAGGTGCGTGTCCCATCGATGCAAATAATTAGTCATCGGACGGAACCAAGTCTGGTGAGTAAGTTACATGCTAAACTATTTCCCAACTAAACGCCTCAATCGTTTCCTTGACCCTCCGAATCGCTTCCTTGATGGTGCATTATCATGAAGCAAAATCACTTTGTTGCCTATTTGATATTCTGGTCGTTTTTCACGCAAAGCTTGATTCAAATCTTTTGATCCCACCCAACACAGAGCATCGTATTCCATTCATAGCGATTTGGCCATACAATCGATGTCGATGGTTTGCTTGAGTTACCCATGATCTTTACGCTTAGAATTCTCAAAATATGTTCACTTTTTATCGTCAGTCTCAATTCTATAGAGGAATGACTTTCATTTTTTAGGTTTTCCTGCTGTCTTTCATTCAGTTCATGTGAAATTCATTTTCCCATTTTCTGGATCTTTCCCATGGCTTTCAAACGTATAAAGACGGCTTCTCGTGTCACATTTAACTGATCCACATATTATTGTTGCATTTAAGCGTCATCCTTATCCAATAATGCTTGCAATTCCCTGTCTTAAAACTCTTGAATTTTTTTAAATCACTCAAAGCATTACGATTTATCAATAGCATGCTCACCGTAAGCATTCGATGCCATTCTGCAGCAGTTTTCTTCAAATGGTAACAGAAAATCAATGATGTCCGCAAATTAGTTTCCAGGCACAAAATTCGACATGTTCAACGCTATTACAAACTATGCTGTTGTATGAAACTTGTACTGTTATGAGTTGAAAATCTTTGTCAGATGTCAACAAGGAAATGGCGTCAATGACGCGATTTGACGGTAACTACATTAACTTGAAGATTAAATCATCTATGAATGACATGAAACTAGATTAAATCATCTCCTGATGATGCTAACATGGTTAGCGAAACGTGCGCCGAGAAGTTCAAAAAAAGTGATTTGGTGTTTAGTGGTAAATCTCTTCAAGTTTAGTGTTTTTCCCACCAAAGGTTCCAATAGAAGAATTGGTAACTATATTGACAGCTAGGACCATCTATGGGCAAATTCCGGTTTCATATTTACAGACCAGGCTTTTAAGACAGTTAATCCCGTATATGAGTTATGTGATGTAGCATATTAGAGTTTTGGTTTTGGCATTAAGGCGGGACAGTCTGAAGAGGCCAAAATAGAAGAAAATTGAAAATAGATGTGATATATTCAAAAGAATAGAAGACACTCGTGAAAATTGCTGCGTCACTATGGAAAATTCTGCCTAAATGGAGTTGAAAAGTATCCTCGCTTCGATTAATTGAAAAATCTTCAAAATTGTGTTTTTGAATTGTATAGAGTTAGATTAAAGATAACCTTCAAAACCTCACACATTTTTGAATATTTCATAAGTAAAACAATAATTTTATGGAAATATAGGTAACTGTACCAAATGCAAAATGAAAACATTTTTAAGCAATTCTTCACAAGGAATACAAAATAAGATATAATAAGTAAGAAAAGAACCGTTTTCCACTATTTGTCTGGCTGAGCTATTTCGTTAACGTCAAGCGGCGAAACTTGTGTATGTCCATGAATAAGGTCTTTAAATTTACGAGAACGTTTACGTGTACGCCACATTTTACTAAAGGTTAACTTGCTCCGAGTCTCCGATGTATTAAAGTGTCAAGTTCGTCGCCTTTCCGAAATATATTTGCCCTTCCAACAGCCTTAGAAGTACAGTCGGCCGACTGGGAGGATGGTTGGGCACCAGCTGAAACATCGGAAGCGGCGGAGAGCCATTCTCGAACGTTTATTAAGAAATTAGCGCAGCGTAATTTAAATTAAAGTTTATTCCGTTTTGGAGAGGACGAAATGTTGTACTCATATAATAATTTTAGGCTATCCAATATCAACACTTATATATTTTTCATTATCATTTAATGCCTATATTTTATATGTATAAATTTATAATTCTTTAGGTACATTTCACGAAACAATTTTATTAATATTAAAAAGTTTGAACTAATTAAGTTACACTATAAACAGAGGGTACTTAAAGGGTTGGTAAAATTAACCTACGATTCCTTTTTTGAACAAAATGTTTCCTTAAATCATGTATTCAAAAGGCAGCCGTTTCAACGGAAAACAGCTTTAATTTTCTTAACACTGGCAATCTCTATTTTCGTCTAATTTACTTCGATCCATTGGAATTTAGTTTTTGTTGCATTGCGTCTTAAGCTATTATTTGAAAATATATTGTAACATTTTTATAACCCTTTATTCCATACGTTTCAACATAAATTTAGTTTGTTATATATTATTAAAAAAATTAAAAACACATTATTGTGAACATTATTGTGTGTGTTGAAAAAAATACATTATTGTCTTTTAATGCCAAAGTTGAAATTGTTAGCACTAATTTTTCTCACTGAGACTAACGCTAACATTTTAACATGTTAGAGTTAACTGACTAACAATAATATGTTTTAAACCAGTCACGTCACATTAAGAAACATGATTATTTTTTGAACAAATAAAATTTTGAAGAAATTTGGATTCCTTTGGTTTGGTTCCAATTCTAAACTATTCTAGAATTGTTTGGTAAACAATTCACAATATGTTTGCCTGTGTGAAAAAAAGCGAGTAAGAGCGCTTGTAACATAGGTAAGAGTGTGCGTAATTGCTCTTTTAATATTCTATATATAATTCAATGCGAAATTCCAGTTTGTCGCGCAACACTTCGAGCACCTCTTGTTAAATTCTCACTGGCGCTCGTGTTCTTGTAATCCTTGAACCACACTATCCAAAAGTATACAAAAGTCTTTGAGAAACTTGGACAAATATTTGCCGAGCTGGAAGCGGTCTTTCTGGGTATCGTTGCCAAAAAATACGCCTAGCTTCCGGAATTTTGAAGTACTTTTCCGTAAATACGAAGCATGTCGAGATACTCGCATACAGAATATACGCGAGTTTGCACGCGGTTTGGTTGGAAATCGAACATAAATGCACGCACTGACTACACTGAAATAGTTTTTGTGGCTATTATTTTGCGACTGTCGCATCGATATGTATGACATGATTCTTAATTTTTTTTAATAAAAAAAATGTCTGTGATTCTTATTTTTTTAGGTAAACAATGACCCCTGACCTTGTGGTACAAGTTTAGGTAAATCTAAACTTGTAATACAACGTATTATCATTAAGAAATTGGGTAAAAATGCAGCAGACACTTTTGTTCTAAGGAATGGACTAATGGACTAATTGTGAAGGAATAGACTGTAAGAACATTTTGAAGTGAATTGTATGACTTTCTGATTCCAAAGACTGACTGGTAGTCACTGTCCTTCCTAAATATTGCACATCTTATTTTAGCTGAAAATTTGAGAAAAATCTATATTTGAATATTATGTCTATATTGGTTATATATTCGATCCTTCACATTCGCATGTTTTGACTCTGTGCGACTTCTGGTTACCCCCAGAACTAAAATTGGGTTATTTTGATACGATTTTGAATTTGCAGCAGATTTCGATCAGGCTGTGAAAGCGATTTGTAGAAATGATTACCAGGAGTGCTGGAAAAATGTTGACAAATTTTTGCTGCATGATGCTAAATTAAGTACTGTAATTTAAGTAAGTAAATAATTTGTATGTTATTTCGCATTATTATTTTTTTCTTTGGACAGGTTGTATGTATAATCAATCCGCTTTAGTTATTCCATATGTTTCTCTTATCGATGAACAGGATTATTGCTGTCCTTTTTTAGAAAGTTAATTTTTTGACTGGTTATGAGTGATTAGTTGGCAAAATTGTGCTTTAAAGCCGCTACTAAGTACTGGCATATTTTAGTAAACAGCGAATTTGCAAATGTCTTGTAGAAAAAGGGTGAAGATTTCTGGTTATGAATAAAGATTTTGCCTAGGCCATATGAAGCCCAAAAATGTGAAAAACAACGCAGAAGGTGGGAATCACATTTAAATTTCCGCTTCAAAATTCTTTGATTAGTATTTTACTAATATTATTTTAATTAATAGTATTTTACATTTTAGATAACGAATCTAGACTGGAAAAAATTTAATTTTTAAAATTGTTAAAATATAATATTACCTTTCTATCTTTCTTTTTTTCAAAATATGCAATGTCAAATAAAAAATATTTATATTTGGAAATCTTAAAGTATATTTATGATCGTATAAATAAGGCAAATAAAACGTGGTAGAATAAAAGTGTTAGAAATTTAAAATGGGGCACAATAATAACTACGAGTGATAATCCGGTAATTTTTATTTTATCTTGAAGAACAAATAATGAAATTATGTTTCGAAAATAATGTCGTTCAAATGTCTCCTTCGGTTCTTCTGGTGGAATTCTGGAGACCCAATTTTTAATTACTCCTTCACACATATGGCGTGGTATATTTTCAATGTTGGCCTGAATGTTTCATTTAAGGTCAAGGATTGTTCGGGGTTTGTTTCTATAAACTTGATATTCAACATAATATCCGCAAAAAAAAAATCCAAGGGCGTGAGATCGCATGGTCTTTGCGGTCAGTTGACATTATCATTTCGCGAAATAACACATCCAGGGAACTTTTCTTGTAATAAATATTCGTCGATTTTCTCTCGAGATGCGTGACAGTCTTAAAGAAAACTTCTTGAAAGGAAACATTGTTTATTTCCACATTTATCAGTTTATGCCAAAGATATTCTGTTAACATGTTCCTATAGCGTTCATTATCAACATTAACGTGATTTTCATCATCGTCTTAAAAAAATATAAGGTCTTTAAATAAATATAATATAAAATAATAATATATCACTCTCTCAGCTAAAACAGTAACTTTTTGGGTAGAAAGAGCTAACTCCTGATTCACTCGAGGATTTTTATCGGTTCAAATCAGGCGAAAATAGTCAATGATTGATGGTTAAGACGTCATTTTTGATCAAAAAATCAGAAATGAGCATTAAACGATGGGACGGTGCATTATCGTACAACATGCTGACACCTGCCTTTTTGACGGTATTGTGGCCGCGCATGATGAATACGCGACAACAGACGCTTCATAACACTAAGATGAAACACAACATTGAACGTTTGACCAGGTGGAGTAACTCCTTGTGCACACTTCGTCCCGAATCGTAAAAACAAATCAACATTGTTTTGATTTTTGATTTCTAGAGACGGCTTTTCGTCGGATTTGGCTCGCTCGGGTGCTTTCATTCGGAATTTTGACGCTTGGTTTCCGGATTATGTTGGGTGTTTCTACGTCTCATCGCCATTTACAATACAGTTCGAAGTTTTCGTCCTTTTTCAACTCAATTGCAATGTTGGATTCGGACCAATTTTTAGTCGTCAGTCAATTTGTGTGGAATAAAGCGTGCACAAACCTTCCGAAGTCCCAAATGATCGGTCAAAATGAGATGAATTGAATTTTTGGACATGTTCAATTCCATATCCATGTATCACAACGAATATTTTGGCTGATTTTTTAAATAAATTCACGCACAATTTCAATGTTACTTTAAGTAACCACAGAATTTTTTGGACAAGGATGTTCGTCGTCCTTGATGCCCTTACGACCTTCTTTGAATCGTTTAAACCACTCGTGGAGTCTGGGATAAACCATCCTCGCCATATACTTATTTTATTAACTGAAGCCTATCGCTGTATGCTTTACCAAGTTTGAAACAAAACTTAATATTCGTCCTTTATTCGATGTTCATTTTTCGACCAATGGTATAAACACACTGACCTTTAAACGCAATAACTTGGTTTCTAATGATCCGAATGTCATAAAATTTTGTCAGTGCAGGATGCACCTTTTTAACACCAGTGGCAAAAGATGGTGCCACTAGAAATGGATAGTTTTAAAAGTCCTATTTTCGTGAAACGCTCCTTCTTGCCTTCGCAAACCCATTAAGCCAGAAGTACGCTTCGTCGGAAATGATTATTGTTTCACCATGTATTGTTTTTTTAGCGGTCTACTAAATCATGTATTTTTCTATGGTGAATTGTTTGGTGAATAGTCTATGAGTCATATTTACATTTCAAACAGTGTGACCACTGTTGCGTTTCAAAATTCTGATACTCTTATTAGAAAACTCTTTCGCATATACTGCGGACTAAAATATTTATCAACATAAATTCACAAATGTAACAAATATATGTAAACAATCAAAACTATAGAACTGTTTAGATCAGTTAATTTAAACTTAATCGTTTATCCTTAAAAGGTATCATATTTCTGCACATTGTTTCATCGGTTTTAAGAGCGTGAAGATGTCGCACTATCAATATTTCATTGTTTTGATGTGTTGTTTTCAATGCTATAAAGCACTAATTAAAAAAATTGTAAATTTAATAACGATTAAGTAATGCATGATAGCAAACAGAAATTTAAAATTACTATTTGGTCATTTGTCAAAAGGAACTCATTTGATGCCGAAAAAAGTTTCTCTTCAAAACTAAACATATCCATCAAATCATTCTACAGAGTAGGGGAAAAAGTGTTTGAACCAGTCAATTGTTCTTAATTTTCTTATTCAACTTTTATTTGTTGGCAACTCCTTCAACAACGTTCCATACATAATAGTCTAACAGTTTCAAATGTAGATTATTAGGGAGCTATAACTTTTTGGATCGAAGCTTGTCCACGTTATCGCACACGCAGCTTTGGTCTAAATGGCTCCTGTGTGTTGGTGCATTGTCTTATACTGACCCGCACAAATCATAGCTTTGATTTCAAGGTTTCCTTATATTTACCAGAACGTGTACTTAAACCTCTTTCATCACGGTTTTCTTCAAAAAATACCTTGCATAACATTATACTCAATTAACAACACCTAAGACGTGAACATTTATTGGAAATTTCGCGCCCGCAAGTATGAGAACTTCGGGGTAATGCGCACACTGGCGGTATTTTTGTGTCAACATTAATATTGTGTAATTTTGCCAATTGTAAAAATATTTCCACCAAAAATGCAAGTTGCAACAAGAAACTTGTTTTCTACGGGTAGCCTTGGAAAACATTTGTGGTATCTTAATCGTATATGACTTATGGTCTAGATCCTTTTCTGCATTCCGAGACACTATCGACTCTCTTGCAACTTTTATAAACAATTTTCGTAAATATTTTCCCCGCTGAAACAAGATCATTTCGAAAACTGTCTTGCTCTCTGATCTTTTGAATTGCTTTTTTAGCTGGATTAGAACAGTCATCTTTAGCGGATAGTTGAGTACGGCTTGAGTATTCGGATAACTGATTTCAATAGCTGAACATGCGATGGGTAATTCAGATTGAAAACTGTCTGGTATTGTCATTTGTTTGGTAACGTTCTGCTGTATATTATAATAATACTATTAGTTATAACAAAAATATGCTTCTTGATTAGATTAGCAATGAAAAATCTAAATGATATGTTTTATATAGAATATACGAAAAATAACACAAAGTTTTAATTAGTAATAAATCTCTTTTTATATTTTTTCTCTACTTTTTTTGCTTCAAATATGTATGAGATAAAAAAAATGAAATGTCGGTTAACTGGTTCCGTAGTGTAGCGGTTATCACTTCTGCTTTACACGCAAAAGGTCCCCGGTTCGATCCCGGGCGGAACCATATAAAATATTTTAAAACTTTTTATGAAATGTGTAAAGCAAGGAAGCGAAAATATTCAACCAAAATGATCAGAACTCTCAATTCCGTTTCGTTGATGAACTACGTCCTTCTATAATCTACTTTAGATTGGATCATTTTTATATTAGATACCTTACACGGAACATATTTTGAATCTGTTTATGTTATTATTCAAGAAATACTCTTCTACTGTATTTTATGCCCTTAGCCAGGCTATGACAGTCTTAACTGTACAAGAGCTTGTAAACCAGACATGTAAATTATCACTGCTACTCTATGGAACCTGTTAATGTGTCTTTTTAGTTGATTTTACTCTCGATAGTTCGCCTAGTTTGACAGTACAATTAAGTACTAAATTTGAAGAGATTTACCACTAAACACCAAAACGCTTTTTTGAACTGCTTGACGCACGTTTCGCTAACCATGTTAGCATCATCAGGAGATGATTTAATCTGATTAAATCATGTCCAGATGATGCTAACATGGTTAGCGAAACATGCGTTGAGCAGTTCAAAAAAGCGTTTTGGTGTTTAGTGGTAAACCTCTTCAAGTTTAGTATTTCACACCAAAGATTCCAACAGAATTGAAGTACAATTAACAACAAAACCAAATATTTGGTATTTTCACTATGCGCATTTTATATGATGGTTATGTAACATTGGCCTTACTTTAACATGTAAATTGTAAGCACTTATCTATTGTTGATCAAACGGAAAGTTAAAATGCTGGAATAATTTATTTTTAATTGTGATTGGGCGTTATTACTTTTACCAAACTTATATTGAGCGGATTACATGAGATCTTAATGTAAGTGGACCATGATTTAAAGTGAACGAAAGGAGTCGTATACAACAATTAGTAATATAATTGCTTCTTCAATAGTATTAATTAAAATTCTGAACAGGGTTGAAACATTTGATAATAAACCACAAACTGTTTATTTGAATCTCGTTCACAATTAATGAGAGCCAAGTAACTTATTGAATTGATTTCTTGCAAGCAATAAGTTGTAAGTATTGCAAGCAATATTTCAGCAATAAGTTGTAGTATCTTGGATAGATGACGCTGTTTCGGCTGTTTGGTAGGTTTTTACAGCTGTTTAATTATGAACGTGACAGATTATTTGAAAAAATGGATACTGTCGGAATTCTTGCTAGCCCTAAAACTTTTTCTTGAAATATTTTTTATGCTTATTAGCATTTAAAATTAATAATGAGGTAGAGAATTGTTTAATGGTCTCATTTTAATTTTCAACTGTTAGTAAATACAATACAAAACTTAAGTAAAACAAGGGTGGTTTGAATATAAACTTGGTACAAGTATTACATTTTGAAAAAGAACATAGGTGAGTTTTTAAATAGAGTTTCCTTTACCCGCTTATCTGTGTAAGAGAGACATACAAAGACCGGGTGGTGGCATCTCCTTCAATATGGAGACTCGGATATTGAAATGCATCGTCACTTGTTGCGGGTACTTAGCTTGAGTACTGCATTTATATCAATAGCAAGAGTATCACATATAACAAGAAATCGCTCCTCAATCGCGTCAGATCTTGATAGTGCTGAATGCTTTCTTAGGGGAATTCTACAGTGATCACTCTGCAGGTTTTTCCAGAGACTGAAAAGTTAAGCACAAACCAAGGGTTATTAGCCCATGACCACGGTTTAGAGTCTATGTTAAGCTGTCGCTAAATACTTTCAGTTGCTGATGTACCATTAATCTTAAAACTGTATTTTTTGAACCATATATATTTCATTATAGGAAAAAACCGCATGGCGTCCCGTTTCAGTTCTCTATAAATGAAGTTAAGCGATGTCGGGCGCAGTTGCCGTTGAATAAAGACAACCTCGACCCCTACAGGTACAGGAGGACTATATATTATGAGATGAGATGAGAAATATTTCATCACAAATATAGAGATTTAGAATAGTAAAAGAGTGAAATGGAATTGTGCCTGCTGGTATTGCAAGACAAGTTAAAGAGGTATATGCGTCAATCAATAATATATTAAAACATATGAAGTATCATCAAGGAATAATTATTCAAATGGACGACAAGTTCGAAAAATAGCGACTATTAAAAGTTTAGGAGCTGAAGAAATTATAAAGATTAATTGTTTCAAAATCAAAATCATAAATGCAGTATACAGTATATGTGTAAACACGGAAGGTCTATAACAACACAATCGATTCCTGAACTAAAAGATGAAATTATTTGAGTCATTGGTGAGATAGAGCAACGGTTATGCCAAAATGTAATTCAAAATTTTGATAAAATATTGGACGTCTTGGAGATGCAAGAGGTGGTCAGTTGGCAGATATTGTCATTCGTGTTTAAATGTCATACCTATGCTTCAATTATCAATAGTCTAATGTTACATTTCTGAAATAAGACTAGACCTAGGTAAATTCACAACGTCATCTGGGTTTTATTCAGGAATTAAAAAAACCGTTCAGTTTGAAAAACCCGTTAGTTCCATTAAGAATATCATCTCAGACTATAACGCCTATTATTCGATCTGTCTACAAGCCGTTCAACATCAATCTAAAGTTAGCGCCTTTCTCAATGATACAACTTCACACTTTTTCGACTTTTATGTCCACCTAAACAGAATCGGAAGTTTTCATTGAATACGCCTTGATGCTACTCAACTTCCCATTCATTCTCTACACCACTGCAATTGTTACGCTCGGTGATTAGAGATCAGAAATAGCACAAGATAAAGCCAAAAATGTGGCAGGTTAAATAACCTTCTATGGCAGTAAACTGGTTGAACACTTCGAAGTAGATCTTGTTTTCCTAACCATCCGTTAGCCACAGATCGAGTTGTCGAAAATCGAGAGTAAATCTTAGATGTCGATCCTAAACGTTGTTACTGTACTCTTCTATTTTGAGCCTTATAAAAACCAGGCTTGCCTATTCATTGCAACAGTCTGATTTCCGTTGAAAATGAAAAGGTATTGTAAATTCGATTTTATAGACGTATAATTCAGATTCTTTTAATTGATACCGTAATAAATGCAGCGTGCTCGTACTCTAGACATTTTAATATATAACAATGAACTAAAACCAAAAAATAAACATTATTTTGCATTCGATGGGTAACCTTGTTAGACAAAAAATTCAAGGGATTAATCATTCCTTGATTTTTCGAATTAATCGTTCGATCCCGAGCGTTACACATGACATTACACCCCCTTCTTTATTAACCTAATTATTCGAATATTATAGAAATGTATTGGGGAACAAAAGAATCAACATCAAGTATACTTATTTGCATATATCTGAAAATATATCCACTTCATACCACATCTACAACATAAAAACTGATACACTTTTTATTTGTTTACCTTTTGTGTATGCGATTACATTATGTATGTGATACATACGTCGCATGTTTCTCTGTGAGGTTGCTAAAAATATGGAAAAGGTTTAAAAATGTTATTATTATTATTATAATATTGTAGGCTATTTGTCGTATGCTACTAAGTTAAGCAGTGTGGCTTGATTAAAACCGCTAAATTGCCACGAGTTTACTCAACACATTGTTTTAAGCCATCATTGAAATTTGAAAACAGACGAACTATTGGTATGAAAGAAGCAGTTGAAAGAAGTTATACACGAGTATGAAACTCTGGTCGTCCATGAGTAAACAAGAACGTGAAGACAGCACCTTAGACTACCTGCTTAAGAAATGGATATGAACATCACTGGTACATGTGTGATACTTTAGTTGCAGCTATTGGTAGAAATGTTTCGAGGATGGCTGTTAATCGGCATTTGCTTGTGATTGGGATACATCATCAGTATTATTTGGTGCTTCCTCTTACTGCAAACAAAACGCGACGCTTGAAAGGGTACTGAGCTAGAATTGAATGAGATTTAGAATATAACTCTATTTGTTTTAGTGATGAGATTATTTTTAGGTGGTCTCAATAGACGAAGACGTTTTCGGGATGGAAAGAAAACATTATATTTTGCATATGCTTTATGTTTGAAAAGCTGGTCACCTCCAGTAACCGTCATAAGAAGTTAAATATAGCCCGTTATATAACCAAAAGATTGCAGCCTATCGTTAGCTCGACCAAGTCTTATATTTCAGTAAGATAACGCCAGACGGCATTCAGTTCATCAGAGTGCAGATTTTAGAATAGTCTACGATGGTAACACTAGATGGATTAAATGTCATACCTATGCTTCAATTATCAATAAAAAAAGTTATTTAAATTCAACGCAAATTCTGTGTTTTATTAATTAAAATATAACTTAAAAACCCCTCAATTTGAAAGACCCCTTTAGAATGGCAACGCAGTGAACTTTCAAGAGATAGTGAAGCTGTATGTTCCTTCCTACTTTAGCTGAATGCTAGGTCCAATTATTCAACAATGTTTTGCTAAAGAGGCGTATATCATTTTAATAAGAGCATGTCTGGAGTATAATATTTCCCTTAACCACAATGGATTTTAGAAGCTCTAAAATATGAAGTTGCTTGTTTGTGTTATTGTGTCTCAAAAAGTAACGGGGCCACCTTATTCAAACGATGTCATTACCACCTTATTCATCCCCATATGTGCTGGGGAGAGTGCAGATAACTAAGGTGTGGTAAACTAACCAGTGGTACTTTTTGTCCACATGCGAATCCTTTATTCCTTGTTATAACACTTTTTATGGTTTATGAGAAAAATATTTAAAACTTAACACAACAAACAAACTTAACACTTCCTTGTGGATAGTGAAATTTATATGTAAATATGTAAATATGTTTTCGTTACAATTATTTTATGGCTTTGTCCAATATTGTGACAACAATGTCCACAATATTTGATATATCTTTGTTAGGAGTTTCGTTCAATAAAATCGTCTTTAATTGAGTTTCAGAAGTTTCGAGAGTTCATATATATTTGCTTTGTAAATTTAAATGCTTTTCTAATTATTTTCTTTAATGTCACACAGAACTGGGCGATTTTTCTATAAAGGTCGTGACCAATCGTTATATTTCAAAACCACACAAATATTAACTAATTCAAATGCAATATTTTAAAGTTTTAAATATAATCTGGGGTCTCTATAAGTAGCGATATTAGTAGCTTTAGAAGAAACATTATATTTCTTTTGAAACCACCTTTGTGATTATATCTGAATTTTTTCTTTTTCGTTCAGGTACTCATTATTATTTTAATACCAATTATGCAGAAGGGGTTGAAAAGAAAGACGTATTTTCTTTGATATCTTTCTTAAATTACTCAGTTGTTAGTAAAAAGGACCAGGGATTTTTTTTTAATTATATTTCATATAAATTAAAAGTAATCAAAAAGTTTTAATGGTTCCGTCCGGGATCAAACCGGGGACCTTGTAAAGCAGACGTGATAACCGCTACACTACGAAACCAAGTGATTTATTTCTTTTGATTTTGTATCGCGCTCAATAACCAACCTTGTTCTATGAATTAAACTATGAATAGATCGTTCATTTTAAGCGACGTTAAACGAAGATCATGATATTAAACTCGAACTCGAATTTACATTTTTAGTGTTTCTTTTAGCCTGTTTTGTCATTGCTGAAGTCCTTGCACCATATATGATGACTGGGAGGATAGACTGGTCGAAAATTTTTCTCTTCAAACAAACCGCCAATTTTAGCTTTAGAATTTATTTTAGATTTCCTAAAGCAGCCCACGTAAGTCCAATTCTTCTAGAGATTTTACGAGCCTGTCTGATTGTCTCTGCTGATGCTAATCCCTTGTTTAAAATACTTAAAATATATAGTTTCCTCTCTCTATTGTTGAGTAGGTAGTTGAGTATTGAAAGTAGAGTGGTAGAGTATTGAAAAGTTCTGGTGAAAGGGTGTCGCCTTGGCGAATACCTCTTGCTATACCAAATTTGTCTGTCAAAATAGTTTTTTCATAGCTTTGAATATGTCGAACTTTGAACCAGAAAAAGACGTTTTGCGGAAAAGTTTAATAACTTTCTTTAATTTGAAGAAAACTGCTATTGAAAGTTACCGATTGTTGGTTGAGGCTTATGCTGAACATGCTCTAACTCAAATAACTTGTGCAATGATGATTTGAAATCCTTAAAGGTGGTTGTTTTGATATAAAAGACAAGAAGCGTTCAGGACAGCCGAAAAAACTTGAAAATGCAGATTGGCAAGCATTATTGGATAAAGACGGTATACGTTGAAACAATGGTAGAGTATTGAATGTTGCCCGATCTACTATTTTCGAACATCTACACGCATTGGAAAAGATCCAGAAGGAAGGAAAATGGGTTTCATATGAATTGAAAGAAGGAGACATTGAAAGGCGAAAAATCCCTTGTGAAATTTGACTGAAAAGAAAAGTTTTTTTGCATCGAGTTGTGACATATGATGAAAAGTGGATCTATTTTCACAACCCAAAGCGCAAAATATTATGGGTAGACCCAGACCAGCCTTCAACATCACAACCAGTGTCAATATATATGGAAATAGGGCTTTGCTGTGTATTTGGTGGGATAGTAGAGAAGCTGTGTATTACGAACTGCTGAAACCTGATGAAACGATTACTGACGATCGATACTGATACAGATTGATAAATCGATTGAAGCATTGAAGGAAAAACGACCAGAATACTCCCAAAAACACAATAAAGTAATTTTTGAACATGACAATGCTCGGCTCCATGTTGCAAAATATATATGTAAAGAACTATTTGGAAAACGTTAAATGGGACGTCCTACTTCACCCGCCATATTTTCCAGACTTAGCTCCTTCGGACTACCACTTATTTTGATCGATGCAGCATGGACTTTCAGTACAACACATACTTTCTTACGATTAAATGAGAATTTGGCTAGATGAATGGTTGGCCTCAAAAAAACAAAAATTATTTTGGCGCGGAATCCATTATTTGACAGAAATATGGGAAAAAGAAATAACTAACGATGGCCAATACTTTGATTATTAAGTATTTGACGAATTTTGCAAGAAAATCGATATTATTAATCGAAACACCTAGTAATATTATCACTACATTGATCCATTGGGATGATGTTCCATTTGAAAGACATTCATTAAAGAGAATTCTCAATATTTTTTTTTGTTTTTTTTCCTCTCATTTTGAGCCAGCTTCTGTGACTATTCCATCATCTTCGGGAGATTTGTGGTTTTTGAACAGCCGTAGATAGTTCATTGTTATATTTCATTTAAATTAAATGTAATCAAAAAGTTTCAATGGTTCCGCCCGGGATCGAACCGGGGACCTTCTGCGTGTAAAGCAGACGTGATAACCGCTACACTACGGAACCTGTATTTCTATTTTTATTCTTTTATATCGTGCTCAATAGCCAACCTCGTTTTATGAATAAAACTATGTATAGATCATTCATTTCAAGCGGTGTTAAACGATGATTATATATTCGATTCCTTAATTTATTATGTATGTTTCACGGTAGAACTAAATTTTAATTTATCGCTCATCAATTATTAACAGAGTTACAGAACTAATTTACAATCTCATGGATTATTTATAATTTTAATAAAATCTGACGTGAATTCTGAAGAAGTGAAAATTTGTACATCGAGTTTTGAGAACAGTTTTAGTTATTACCCCACATAAATTCAAAGTATTATTGCATTACTTATATTTTCAATTGATTCCAATCTATTAAAACAAACTAATTTGAGATTATTATGACTGTTGCTATTTATGTATTCGGAATTGGCAACAATGGTGTTGCTATTTGTGTTGTTTAGTGATTTGAAAATTTTATCTCAGTCAAAAAATGGAATTAAATCCTAAACATTTTCGTTAAATGATTTACTACGAATTTCGATGTGGATTATCTCAACAACAGTGCTTGAATCAACTCATTTCGATTTCGATTCGATGAAGCACCATCTAAAACTACTCTAAATCACTGGTTTAGTGAATTCAATCGCGGCAGTCATTCTCTTACGGACGAATTTAAGCAAGTCGTCCAAAATCGGTTTTTGTGCCAGAAAACAGCGGTAGTGTGCGGGAACTGATAAAGCAAGGTCATCATGTGACATACCGTGAGATTGAGGCATCCCTGGGCATTAGTACTACAAGCATACACAAGATTTTTCATGAACATTTAGCTGTGAAAAAGACTTGTGCGCGTTGGATTCCGCATAATCTGACAATTGCTTAAAAAAGGCTCGTATCGATTGGTGCAAATAAATGCTCAAAAATACAATCGTGGTACGTCAAAAGCCGTGTATAATGTTTACACAGGTGACGACGCATCTTGGATCTATGCGTATGAGCCTGAAAGTAAACAGCAGTCGACTTTATGGGTCAATTTCAAAATGAGCTAAACAACAAAAATTGTTCGCGCAAGAAGCACGAAGTAAATGGTCCCCTGTTTTGGGACAAATGAGCATGTGGCTATAGCACCAGAAGTCTATGAATAAATAAGAAAAGACAATCACCGGCGTAGGATCATTCTTCACCATGACAATGCGATCTCTCACACATCGAACCGAACAACTCAATATTTGACCGGTCAAAACATCGAATTGATGGGTCATCCGCCGTACTGTCCTGATTTGGCACCCAATGATTTCGTTTTGTTCCCGTCCGTGAAGAATAAACTACATGATCAACGATTTTCGACGCCAGAAGAAACTTTTTATCCGTTCAAAATGCATGCTTTGGAGATACCTCAATCGGAATGGAAAAAGTGCTATGAAAATTGTTTCAAACGTATGCAGAAGTGTATAATATCGCGGAGAATATTTTGAAAAACAATATTTGTTTTTATTTATTATTCCGGATACATAAATAGCAACCCTCGTATAATCAAACAATTTGAAATGAAAGTGTTAATACTTGACTTCTGGAGTAGATATAATGTTTCAGTTTAATTGATATTTTATCACTATTAGGTTGTACCCCTATTCGATTTTTGGTTTATAAAAAGTTTGAATTGGTAAGTTGACTTGAGCTGAATAAATTATTTGACGGAGGTTTATTTTAGTTTTTTTTGTGGCAAGATATCCTAGGCACGTTGTACACATGCTTCAAGTTGGTTCAAAATTGCTGGCGTCTGAAGCCATCGTTCAAGGGTGAGACCAGTGTTATCCCTGATATGTTATATCGGAGATAAATGTGAGGATCTCTTCGGTTAGTTAAGTGTATCGTCAACTTCTCTAAAAATTACATTGTTTAATGAACTGTATACGGTCTGATATTTTTCCAGTTGCAAGATGAGATTTGGAAGAGCTTGGAGATACAGCCTAACGATGCGCTATAATATTTTAGTTATATATCTGGTTGTATTTAAATTTTTTCTCAAAGTTATTAGGGTTAATCTGTTTTCTAAACATATAACCCCTCGTACAATAGTTCCTGGAGCTGAATACCGTTTTAATGCGATACAAGTTAAATTTCGCCTTTCTGTCCTTTCTATCTATCATGGCCATTTAGATAAAATATAGACTCATCACTAAAGCAATTAGAACTCCAAATCTTGTTCAATTCTAACTCGACACAATTCAAAACACGTGTTTGTGGTGCGCTGTAAAATGAAGCACCTAATAACGATGCATTAAGCATTCGTCTTCATCCCTATTAATTGTAAATTCTTGAAAACAGTTCTAAATGTAGCTAAACAAAAATAAGTGTCGTTCGTTACTTTCTTGAATCCTTCTAGGATGACCATTACTAAAAATTCAATCTTTATTACTGCGAATCTATTTTCTTTAAATAAACTTTTCTAAAATTAACTAAAACATAATGATGTTATGCTCTTACTTTCATAACTTCCATCTTCAAACTATCTTATTAATGAAGCAGCAAAGTTCAAATAATCCCCTTATTTCACGAAAATTTAAACCTACGTCTATCGCAATTTTTGAAGTTCCTTTAATTGCCTAAACGAATTCATGACATTTTGCATTTTAAATAAAACCTTAAGAATATTTCTTGACTTTATACTAAATAGAAATCCTTCACAATATGATGAAAAGAAAATTTTCGATCCGTTTTCATTTGCATGCAATCTTTTACACTTTTTGCGATCACATACAGCAACATGAAAATAAACAAGCAACAACTATATGAGTTTTCGTGTTGAAGAAATGCTATTCAGTGAGATACTATATATATATATATATATATATATATATATATATATATATATATATATATATATATATATATATATCATCAGTAAATGTCAATCCAGTGCAGGATGAAGGCCTCTTCTCAGCATGCTTCCAACTCTCGCAGTCCTAAGCTTTCCTCTGCCATTCAGGTCCAATATACTTCATATATATATATATATATATATATATATATATATATATATATATATATATATATATATATATATATATATTTATATATATATATATATATATATATATATATATATATATATATATATATATATATATATATATATATATATATATATTTTTTTTTTTTTCACATATGGGCCCTGGTGGACCAAGCGAAGTACAGTTAGAGACGTTTGTTGTTAGCCTTCCTTTGCGCCCATACTAATTTCATTCTTTCGCTATGAGCTTTTTTCCTTTCATCAGACCAAGTTGTTCCAGTCTCCTACATTTTTCTCTCTGGTCAACCTTCCAAACGTTAACCTTGTGTCTGAAACAGTTTCTATCCTGAATTTCACTTTGTGTAATTTTTGCTGATATTAGGTCCTCTTTAATTACAGCAATCCCTTTAACTATTTCTACTTTAGCTCTACTCCTATTTTCATAAAATTCGACTATCTGTCTAGTTAGCCTACTCGGATTCATCCGTTTTATGCGTCCGTAAAACTTAAGTCGTCTTTTCCTCATATCGCAATGTATATCGGTGTATTGTTTGATTTCTTGGTTTTCTCTAAGTCAGTATGTTGTGCTATTTATTTGTTTAGGGTCTAAGATTTTTCTTATGATTTTTCTTTCCTTCTTTTCAATGTCCTCGATGTCTTTCTTTCTATTCAAAATGAGAGAGAGGCCTTAGACTAACATGATCCAAAATCTGCCAACCCGCATTGGACCAGTGTGGCAGATTACGGTTCATACCTTCAACTTGGTATTTTAACATATGAGTACAATTTCAAACACGGCCCTCATTCCCCGGAGGCCAAGGGGCAACTACCTACGGCAGCGGGAAGACTTGCCCCAAGGCAGAGGGTGCTAAGAATCACTTGGACTTTTGACATTGTACCAACCATAAGACATAGGATGAGGAAATCGAGAAATTTTATGATGATGTGCCCCAGCTTTTATACAAGAAGAAATGTAGATACAAAATCCTGATGGCTGATTTTAATGCCAGAATTGGACCAACAAAAACTGATGAAAATGCAACTGGCCCATATGGAACTTGGTTGATTTTGCTGAAGGACAAGGACTATATATTATGAATTCGTTCTATAAGAAAAATATCACCAGAAAATTGACATGGAAAAGTCCATCTGGGCTCACAAGTGAAATTGACTACATCATGACCAACGATAAAACAATATTTACCAATTGTACTGTCCTGTTAACAATTTTAATGTTGGAAGTGATCACCGAATGGTACCAGCAAAAGTTAGAATTAACTGTCGAAGAGAACGCGAAAAAATGGTAAAATCAAAGAATGGCAAAGTGGATTCTGGGAAACTGCTGGAGAGAGGAAGCGATTTTGAGATTGCTTTGTTAACCCGGTTTGCTGTGTTACAAGATCCAGAGGAAGTGGAAGTAACAGTTCAATATGAAGAAATCGCCAACAATGTGCTTCAAACGGCTGCTTCAATAACACTAGAAGAAAAATGTCTGAAACCGACAAAAATCTCCAGTGAGACTATTGATTTAATGAAGAAACGGCGGACAATGAGAAATGCAGGTAGTCCTTTTGGCAGGGTCGAGTACACTGATATCTGCAAAACTATAAGAAAACTTATCAGAGGGAACACGCGCCGATTCTACATGCAGCTAATGCAAAAAACCTTGGAAGAAAACAAAGGAATTAACAAGGCTAAATAGAAGCTGAGAAACAAAAGAACGCAAATATAAACCTTAAGGCGTGAGGATGGCACAGTATGTAGGGCACGTACACAAATGTTAGAGGTTGTTAGAAAATTTTATTCCCAGTTATATGAAGATCAGAATCAATCAAAGACAACAATACCCACGGATGAACAAATGCCAGATATCCTAATGGAGGAAGCAACAAATGCTATAGAATCGATGAAAAACGGCAAGGCTCCAGGAAAGTATAGTGTAACTGTCGAAATGTTAAAAGCTGGTAGTCGGACATTACATAAAACACTGGCAAAATTATACTCAAAATGCCTCAAAGAACAAAAAGTACTTGATTTATGGAAAAATGCAGAAGTGATCCTTTTACATAAAAAGGGAGCACAGGAAGATTTAAAGAACTACCGTCAAATAAGCCTTCAGTAATGTACTTCAGAACTTGTACATCACTAATGTACAAAGTTTTCACTAAGATAATTTCTAAAAGAATATTCAAAAAACTGAATGATGCATAACCAAGAGAACAAGCAGGATTCAGAAGTGGATTCAGTACAATGGACCACATCCAGGTTGTACAGCAGGTCATAGGAAGGCACAACGAATATATAATAACACCATGCCACTGTGCTTGGCTTTTATCGACTATGAAAAAGCATTTGACTCCATCTCAAAGCATGCAATAATGGATGCACTGCTTAACTAAGGGGTAGATAAAGCATATGTAAACCTATTAGGATCGATATGTGATGGAGCTATAGCCACAATTCACCTTGATGATCCTGAAGTGGAAATTAATGTAGAACGAGGTGTACGGCAGGGTGACGCAATATAGCCTATTCTTTTCTTGGCTGGCCTTGAAGAAGTATTGCGTAAACTGGATTGGGAACAGGATGGTGTAAAGATCAATGGTGCAAACTTAAACAATCTTAGATTTGCAGATGACATCGTTCTCCTTTCACATGACCCAGAGGAGCTGCAAAGACGCATACAAGAACTGCAAAGGGCTGGCGAACCCTTTGGCTTAAAAATAAACCTAAAAAAAGTAAGGTTATGTTCAATAACTTCGCTCAGGACAGAAGAATTTCAGTTTTAGGAAGGGATTTGGAGATTGTGGACAGCTTTATATATCTTGGGCAGATGATTTCAATGGAGGGGAATACCGCCCGGGAGGTTGAACGGCGTGTTAAATGTGGCTGGCAGGCATTTGGCAGGCTCAACATTATATTTAAGAGCAGACCCCCACTCTGCCTGAAAAGAAAAGTCTTCGATCAGTGCGTTCTACCCGTTATGGCATACGGAAGTGAAACTTGGACACTCATATCGCAATCAATTCAAAAACTTTGGGTAGCACAGAGGGGAATGGAAAGATGTATGCTTGGCATTACAAGACGAGAGAGAAAGTCCTGCGCATGGATCAGGGAACAAACGAAAGTCTGTGACATCGTTGGAAGAGTAAAGCGATTGAAATGGAGATGGGCAGGCCATATAGCGAGGCGATGGGATGATAGATGGACCAAGGCAATCCTGGAGTGGATAACGCTTGATCGCAAACGCATGCGAAGAAGACGGAAAGTACTATGGATTGATGACATCGTTAAATATATTGGACCGGAGTGGCAGAGGAAAGCCCAGGTCTGTGAAAGTTGGACACATGCTGAAGAGGCCTTCATCCTGCAGTGGATCTACAACTTCCAAATCACTTCCTAAAATAGAAATTATTTCGCCTTCAGCAAATTTATTGAACATGACCTGACTCTTCTTCCGGTTAATTCCAAGCCAAATAGTTCTCCAGCTCTTTGCAGCTTTTGTACTTTGCAGCTTTGCAGCTCCTCTCGGTCTTGTGAAAGAAGAACGATATCATTTGCGAATCTAAGATGGTTTAAATATGCACATTATATTGATCTTTATTCCATTCTGTTTCCAATCCAGGTTATGGGACCCTTCTTTAAGGCAAGCTGAGAAATGATGAGGCGATATTGCCGTACACCCCGCTCTATATTAATTCCAACCTCAAGATCATTTGGGTGGACTGTCACTGTAGCTTCATCATATGTCGATCCTAGTAGGTTTACATAGGCTTTATCTACACCGCTGTTTTCTTCCAGATTTTGTTGCACTAGCTTTGTTGCACTAGCTTTGCAAAGCTCAACGTATTTGACCCTACCAAAAAAAATTAAATAATGGCCTTATTGGAGATTTTTGACTGCTTGAAATATTTATCTTCTGGTGCTATTGAGGCAGCCATTTCAAGCACATTGTTAGCGATTTCTTCATATTGGAAATAGTTAAAGGGATTGCTGTAATTAAAGAGGATCTAAGATCAGCAAATATTACACAATGTGAAATTCAGGATAGAGGCTGTTTCAGACACAAGGTTAACGTTTGGGAGTTTGGCCAGAGGGAAAAATGTAGGAAGACTGGAACAACTTGGTCTGACGAAAGGAAAAAAGCTCATAGCGAAAGAATGAAATTATTATGGGCGCAAAGGAAGGCTAATGACAACAAACGCCTCTAATAGTACTTCGCGTGGTCCACCAGGGCCTATACGTGAATAATAATAAATAAAGTAGAACTTTAGGGATTAACGTGGTACAGGTATTTGTTTCAAGAATTTTAAGTATCAACCATTTTATTATCAGGCTATTTAAGCAAATGACATCAATACGCTTGATAATGAGACTTTAATTTTCAAGGAACTAAATAGTCCTAATTTTCAACAAAATTCTTCGATCTCGAGAAGATTCGAGAAAGATTCGATTCGAGAAGAAATTATTTCTAATATTTCATTTTCCATTTTCAATTCAAATTTTGCTTAGTAATCTTCGAAAGTCTTCCATATATTTAATGATTCAATGTGACAGGTACTTATTAAATAATAATTGTTGCAATCTATTCATTAATAAACTTCCTTCAGTTCGGTATGTAGACTGTGCTTTTGTTATTTTTTGTATTGAGATCTTTTTTCGTATTAAGAACTCTTACTCGAATTTGTTAGAATTTTTTTTGTTTTCATAGATGGTTGATAGGCGAACATTTTGATTTTTGAAGCGAAATAAATGTTCCCTATGATTTTTAATATATCAAATCTTGTTGAACAACGAATTAGCATACATTTTCTTATGCAGTGGAAATTGCGTAGGTATATTAATGATCTTTCTTCTAGTTATTTAATACTATTTAAATACATTATAGTAATTATACAAGTGTTGAAGAGAAAGAAATATTTTCTTTGATATTTGTTTTAAATTACTCATTTATTAGATTAAAAAACAGAGATGTTTATCTTATTATGTTCATATAAATCAAAAAGTATATTGGTTCCGCCCGGGATCGAACCGGGGACCTTCTGCGTGTAAAGCAGACGTGATAACCGCTACACTACGGAACCAGTTATTTGACTTTTTCATATTTCATATCGCTCTCAATAGCCAACCTGGATTCTCGAATAAAACGAGATTGATCATTTATTTTAAGCGGTGTTAAACGATGATCATGATTCTTGATTCCGTCATTCCTTATGTTTCACGGCAGAACTTAATATAAATTTGTCGCTGATCAATTATTAACGGAATTAAATAATTTATTTACAATCTGTTGGATTAATAATAATCGGCTAATAAACCTGGCGATTCTTATAGTGAAGATTTATATTATCAAATTATGAGATTAGTTTTAATTTTTTAATTGTTTATATTTATGGAGAGATTGCTCTATGTAAATTTAAAGTTTTATTACATTACTTATATTTTCATGGATTTGTTATATATCAGTTGAAACAAGCTAATTGGGAGAATATTAGAATGGAGCATTTTGATATGAATATGTTGATGTTCAACTTTTTGAGCGAATAAAATGTTCCAGTTTCATTGTTATTTTTGTTAGATTCAGGCTGGACTATCGACTTTTGGTTTATAAAAACTTTAAATTGGGAAGTTGACCTGAGTTGTACAATAATATTTGATGGGGATTTATTCATTATGTTATGAGTTAGATGATCTATATTATTTTGTAATAAGATATTCTAAGCAGCTTGTACGTATGCTTCAAGTTCGTTCAAAATTGCTGGTGGCCGGGGCAATCGCTCACAGGTGGGACTAATGATATTACTTACCTGTTCTATAGGACCAAAATATAGACAAATATGTTTGATGAACTCTATACGGTTTGGCATTATCTGGCTGAAAGATGAGATTTGGAAGAGCTTGCTGCTTTCACTGCTATGTGTTGCAAGCAAAATCTAGACTAATCACTACAGCAAATAGAATTCCGGGTTTCATTTAATTTTAGCTGGACACCATTCTAAACAACATCTCTTGGGGTGCACTGTAAAATGAAGTACCCAATAACCTCGCATTAAACATGCATTTCCATTGCAACTAAATGTGAATTCTTTAAAACAGTCCTGCATATAACCGAAACAAAAACAATAGACACTTGCTGAATATTTTTTATATAGATTCCGTTCTACAAGAAGTTCATCCGTACTCCATGTGAGTGCTTTGCCTATTCCTTCAGGCCCCGTCAAAAGGTCAGCAAGTGTCTCCTGATACCGCTTTCTGGCCTTAAGCTGTCATCAGGCGAGGTCGAGCTGAACATTTAAGCGCCTGAAGAAATGCCCATATAATGACAATATAAATCAATCATGTCGGTAAGGGTGGAGTGTAATCGGCTAGGGTCTAAGAACATACAACTTATGTCATATTGTAGCAGTCAAGACTGCGCGAAAAGGTTCGAGCCTCGCTAAAACCTTCGGTAGGGTACCATGTTTACATGAAAAGTTGCATTCGTGGTCCCTTGGAGAAGAAAGCAAAGAAAATTTACATGTAATTCACGTGGGTGCTTTGCCTATTCCTTCAGCCACCACCAAAACGTCAGCAAGTGTTTCGCGAGACCGGTTTCTGGTCAAATAAAAATTACATATTATCCAGATATAAAGAACATGCTGGCTACATTACATATGGAAGAATTGAGAAATCATGTTTTGCCCCACATGCACTTGAGCATTACGATAACATAAATATTAGTAACACATCGGTTAATAAGTCCCCGGTTGTGTTTTAAGTGACGCTGGTCTTGTTATTTTCAAAACAATGGAAAAAAATAATTTCGTGTGTTGATTAAGCATCGCTTTTGCAGAAAAATGTACAAAATTATTTCACAGAACCGTAAAGTAAAGCTGCAGCTGATCAGGACTATATCGAAAGGAAGTGTTGACACCATTTTGTATAAACATTTAGGAATGCGTAAATTGCTATCGAAATTGGTACCGCGTTTGCTCACAGCAGATCAAAAACAACAAGGTATTGATGATTCTGAGCAGTGTTTGGAGCTGTTTAAGCGAAATAAAAATGATTCTCTCATATGGTCTGTGACAATGGATGAAACATGGATTTATTACTTTTGTCCGGAGTCAAATCGGCAATCAGCTGAGTGGATAGCAGCCCGTGAAAGCCATCCAAAGCGACCAAAAACAACCATCGGCAGGCAAGTCGAGTTACACAAAAAGTGTGTCAGACCGGGGACTTATTGACCGATGTGTTAACTTAAGACTTCTTAAACGTTTAAAAAAATACTTAAATAGAACATTAAAAAAAAACCATGAACCGGGAAAAAGATCATTCTTCCAACTTTTGAATTATTAATGTAATGCTTGGTTAACTTCACGGTTGTTATTTTTTTCCACGCCTTATTAGGTACGGTTATCATATAAATATAATATAGTTTAGTTTTAGAATTAGATTGTATCATCTCCTGATCATGCTAACATAGTTAGTATAACTCCAATCGAGAAACTAATTATAGTGATTTGGTGTTTAGTTGTTAAACTTAAAGAGTTGCTAACTCTTTAAGTTTAATAGAACTTGATCGAGAGTGATCGAGCTGTTTAAGTAAATGGCTATCAATACGTTTGATAATAGGACTTAGATTTTCAAGGAACTAAACTGTTCAAATTTTCAGCAAAATGCTTTTGTGACGAGATTATTTCTACTAGGTGTGACGGTTAATAATTCTTAATTTTTTATAGTGTAATAGATGACGCAGGTAGCAAAGGTTGGTTCACAGTCTGATCTCTTATGACATATTGTTGCTACGACAGTACCTTTCAAAACGCCATTGATTTCGGAGTTAGCATCATGTTTTTTAGTGTGGTAAACGTGTCGAGTTTCGAGCCAAATAATGTCCCAATGCAAGATGCTTGTGCACGTTGATTTAGACTTTAGACGATTAAAAAGCGGTGATTTGACTTGAAGGACAGTACGTCCAGGTCAACCGAAAAAAGTTGTAGATCACGAATTGCAAGCATTGTTGGCAGAAGACGATATGCAAACTCAACAACTAATGGCAGAGAGGTTGAATGTTGGTCACCGAACCATTTGTGATCATCTGCATGCCATGGGAAAGATCTAGAAGACAGAAAAATGAGTATCACATCAGCTGAACGACAGACAGATGGAAAAGCGAAAAACAGTGTGCGAAGTTTTGCTTTATCGGCATGAATGAAAGACTGGAGACGAAAAATTGATATATTTCTAGAACCCAAAACGCAGAAAATCATAGGTAGACCCAGGAGAACCATGCTGTGCTTTTGGTGGGATTAGAAGGAGGTCTTGTAACATGAGCTTCTGAAACCAAAGGAAACAATTAATACCGTTCGTTATCGTCAACAAATGATCAATTTGAACCATGCATTGACCGAGAAGCGACCAGAATGGGCTACAAGATACGAAAAAGTGATTTTGTAGCACCACAAGGTCCCATCACACACAGCTAAAGATGTCAGATACCCCATTTCTGCACTTGGCTGGGAACTCTTGCCCTACCTGCCGTACCCATCAAACTTGGTACTTTCTGACTACCACTTGTTTTTATCGCTGCCTCGTGCACTTTCCATGATACACTTTAACAATCATAGAGATATTGATAAATGGCTTGATGACTGGACCACCTCAAAAGATGTATGTTTTTTCTCGTAGGGTATCCACAAATTGCCAAAGAGATGGGAAAATATATCATACTTTGAATAAACCATTTGTTACGTTTCTCCTAAATGAAAGGTGTTAAAGAAGTATTATTAACGGCCACACCTGGTATATTTTAATTTTCCATTTTTAGTTCAAATTTTGCATGGTAATCTATTAGCTTTAACATTGAAACTTCAAAGGTTCTGCTATCATCAGTTTGATGGACATTATGAAGAGGTGAGTAAATATATACAAAAAGTTTTTCTGTCTTAAAATAGTTGACTTTTAGATTAACAAAAAGTAAAAATTTAAATTATTATCCTTCATGCTAATCAAAATCAAAAGGTGTTAATGGTTCCGCCCGGGATCGAACCGGGGACCTTCTGCGTGTAAAGCAGACGTGATAACCGCTACACTACGGAACCTGTTGGTATAGTTTTTTTACATTATATCAGATCTGATAACCAACCTTGTTTCATTTAAAAAAAAAACTCGAATTATTCTATCGAACTTTCACAACGGGCGGTACCTAACGGTGATTGTGCTACTTTGATTTTTTCATTCATTATTTATTTATTGCCCAATAATTAAACTATTTTCAAAGCGATGCATAAAGGTAAGAATACACTAGTGAATAAAATAACTAAAATAAAATAAAACAAGTATTAAATAAACACTTCAACAATATTAATCAAATATGCCAAAATGATATACAATACATGATATACAAAGTTATTATTATATAATCAATATATGAACAAAAATATGGTATACATTGACAATATGAATTGGAAGTTAAAGATTAAACATTGGTTAATATTTTCGTTGTTTAAACTACCAATAGTTCGCATTTAGGTGTATTCGCATACGCCAAGGTGTATGCTAATATAGAAAATAATGGAATTGCACAAAATTGGGTATCTCACTGAATTCTAATCGAAATTGAAAATCGTATTGTGCCCTTTTGCTACCTGAATTTTGTATGAATACACATGGAGATCTTGTTTTAAAATACGCTGTAGAGGCCGTCGTTTTAGTCTCTCAGTTGAAAACTACAGAGTTGAGAGTGATCCAATTTTCCTCGAGCTTCTCGAGCATTTTTTCTTACACTTTGGATGTTCTCATCAGCTATTGTTATTCATTGTCTTTCTAGCATCATCCACAGACCCAGTCTTCAAAAATTTGGCTACCAGTTTTCGTATTGTGCACTTGGAAGCAGCCTCTTTAATGCCGGGTCCACACCTGCAAAACTTTTCGCCCAATACGATGCCCACCGTAAATTTTTGTGCGTATGCGAGAATTTTCATAAATGTGAACGTGACACGGCACGCAAGAATTAATCCCACACTTAACGCATACGCTCCAGAATGAGTCGGTTTTTAACGAACATTAAAGTATTTGCACCGCATCCATTTCTCGATATGAACGCACAATTGTTTTTCTACTCAGACTCCTCGCCGAGTTATATTGACAAGTTATATTCACAAGAAGTTGACGAGTGAGTTCACCATATCTGAATTAAGAAAATAGTATGCAGCTTTTATTGTTTTGTGTGCTTTATTAAAACGGAAGAAGGAAAACGCTACTGTGCAAAGAAAGAAGATATGAAGGTGATGAGCGCCTGTTGAATATATTGATGAATATATTGTTGAATATATGGTTGAAATGTGGAATATAAGTTTTTTGATTTTAGAAAGATTTTTCTTGATTTTATCAGAATGCCGCTTATCTTTCAGATTTTGCAATATTTTGTGTTCTTGATACTTCTGTATCAAAAATCAGATATTCTTTGTCCAATTTCATCTCTTTTTATAGACTGCAATAAACAACTGACAAAATTACTTTGTTGTTCAAGTAGTCAACACTTCACATTTGACTTGAGCACCAACACAGGCCACTCGACATAAAAAATTATCAGATAATAATCTTTAAATTGTGGTGAAAATATTTGCGCCGAATATATTCGAAAATATTGATTGGTTAAGAAATTAGTCGTAGTTTACGCCGAGATGAAATTATGATTCTTCCATTTTCAATGTAAATTATAACAATTTGTGGTTCAAGTGAATATCGCCCCATTTTAAAAACTCCCGAATCTTTACTTTAATCTAACACAAAAAAGGTAAAACTCGAAGAGTTTCTCTAACCATGTTAGCATAATCAGGAGATTATTTAATCTCTAGATTGATGAATCTTTAGATCACCAAGTGATTTGGTCTCTTCGAGTTTGATATTTCACACCAAAGGTTCCAATAGAAGAATTGAACAAAAAAGAAACAAAATATTAAAACAAAAATAGCATACTAACTAAAAAAACAAAATGGTGCGGTTAAATAATATGGAGATTGGTTTCTAATTATCTATTTTATTGTTGTCTCTACACTTATGAACTGGATAAGTTTTCAAATATTAGTGTAAGTGTATTAAGGAGAAAATTAATCAAATATGACAAACCTTTCAACTTCTGACAACTAGAAAACGGTCTGAAAATAGCTGTTTTACAATCAGGACTACGTGAACTATACTAGAGAACACAAACATGTAATAGTATAAAAAATATATTTTCAAAAATGTCAAGAAATCTCATTACGTTTGATACAAAATAAAATTAATAGGTTTATCACGATAACACCCTCTATAACGCTGTAAGGTAGCCCACTCATTCAGCGGTCTTTCAGCGGAAACACTAAAGGAAGAAAGATCAACATTTTAAATCGACAAGAGTCACGTGCCAAAAATCTCCGGGTGATGGTTGGTTCGATTCGGTTCCGATCTATGTTTTCTTGCGGCAAGGTATATCGGTCGAGTTTTACACATGAGCAGTCTTTAAAAGATTTTTAAAAACTGCACTGTTTGATGAACTGTTTGTGATCTGGTCTTATCTTGCTGAATGGACGAATTTGTGGATGCGGCCTAATGACTGGCTGCAATATTTCGGTTACATAACGGGCTGCATTTAAACTTTTTCTAAATTTACCTGATTCTCAAGCATATATCCATCTGCACTATAATTCCTGTAATGATAGCTGTATGCCATTCTAACCATGACCATCTAAACAATATTGATCACCAAAGCAAATAGAGTTCCAGGCCGTATTCAAGTTTAGTTCGATACCATTAAGGGCGAACAGTATGCATCTCCAGCGCAAGAAATTTTCTAACAAGAGTATCGCGCACTTGACGGATATTTTCATGACGATATCGTACAGAGGGATCTGAGATGCTTTTCAAGGTATCCTTAAATAATTCTAGGATAACCAGAACCTCTCACTTGTGTATAACTTTGATCCTCAAACCACTTTATCAATGTCCTTTTACGAAAACTTAAACGTGCTTTTTTATAGCAATAGATCGTTTGTTTTCAAAACTGCCTCAAACGATGTGCTGCATGAGCTCATGGTATTTTAGTAGCAAACGAATAGCAATGGTATTTACCTTACAATAAAATAAAAGCATAATTTATAAAACCATTTACTTTGCCAACCTTTTTGCAATCGTTTACAGAAACATACATGTAATACAGCAAGTAGTGTATCACATTTTGAGTTCAAGATTTGCTATATGCTTGTTATATTTTCAGTTTAATTTATATTATATACACATACATATATTACATTATATTTCTGTCATTATCGAAGAACGAAAATTGCTTCGAAGCAATTTTTAATACTTTCTTGTTAATCATGTTACTGAGATTATTGTTTATTTTATTTAGTTTATTATTTTATAATGTATGACTAATTTTTTACCAATCGCTTTGTAAATGGTTTACCTGTTGGTCAATAAATACATAAAGAATGAATACATCAAAGTAGCTTAGTCATTGTGTAACACCGCCCGTAGTGTAAGTGCGATAGAATGGTCCATTCATAGGTTTTCATATGAAACAACGTTGACCACCAGACGTAAAATAATATAAAAAATTAGATTACCAGGTTCCGTAGTGTAGCGGTTATCACGTCTGCTTTACACGCAGAAGGTCCCCGGTTCGATCCCGGGCGGAACCATTAAACCTTTTTGAATAATTTTGGTTAGTATCAGGTTATTTTTGCGCTTTTGTGACCTAGAAAGATATAACATAAGCAGACAATTGTTCATAAATACGCTACTTGTACATTTTTTTTCATTAAACTAATGAAAAGCATTAACTGTGAAAAAATAAAATATATATTTTGAAAGATAAAACTACCTAAACAGTTTTGAGAAATATGTCCTTTATATACTTTAAGTCAATAATTAAACTGATGGTGGAATGAAATACAAAACTTTGTTCATTTATAATTTTTATTATTGTTACTCAAAATTGTCTAATTTGTAAATTCATACAGTGTTAGAAGCATTCCATTTTATGAAGAATAGCGAACGAATATTGAAATTTTCAAAAACTTATTCCATAGCAACGGTGAAAACTTGGTAGATGTCCAAAATAATATAGATATGAGACGAATCAGACAAATAGGAGAATAGGTGAGTACGATGATATTTTTTCATCCACGAAATTGTCCATAATCTTTACAAATACCAGGAAATTCATCACTACGTTTGGAAGCGAAGAAATTTAGACCTTTTAACACATCACACAATAAGTTCGTAGGATGACATATAGGTGGCACTACTATTGACAAATCCATATTATTTTTAGGAAGTACCAACCGTCAAATGATATGTGCTAACATTTCATGACAATCTGAGGTTTAGTTCACAAGTTACATCTGAGTTTCCTGCGTTAATAAAACATAGGGTTTTAATGGGAAAAAATAGCGTTCACGTAAAGCAATGGCTTGACAAGTGATATTCGGACTCTGCTCCATAGCAGAGAAGTGGTTTGCTGATTTTAAACGTGGCCGTACAAATACCGATGATACTGAACGCTCTGGTCGCCCAAATTTGGCAGTTCTTCTAGAAAACATAAAAACAGTTCACAAAATAGTTTTAGCCCATCGTCACTTGAAATTACGTGAAATAACTGAAACTTAAAGATATTAGAAGGCAGTATATTTACTATTTTGCATGAATATTTGTTCATGAGGAAGCCCTGTTCGAAGTAGATACCACGTTTGTTCAGTCGATCAAAAACAGCAACGCTTCGACGATTCAGTGTGCTGTTTGGAGCTGTTTCAGCGCAATGAAAATATTTTTTTAGGCGGTATGTGACAATGGATGAAACATGGATCCATCACTATACTCCACAGTGAAATCAGCAGTCAGCTGAGTGAATAACAACTAGCGAAAGTCGCCCAAAGCGACCAAAAACGCAAATGTCAGCTGGTAAGGTTTTGGCATCCGTATCTTGGGATGCACAAGGTATTTCAATCATTGATTACCTTGACAAAGGAAGAACCATCAATAGCGAATGTTATAGGGCTTTTATATAGCTTTCCCATCCACCGTATTCTTCGGATCTGGCTCCCAGCGACTACTACCTATTTGCATACTTAAAAAGAAAGCTCCAAGGAAAGGGATTTGGCTTCAATGAAGAAGTGATTGCCGAAACTGAAACCTATTTTGAGGCCAAGGATAAATTGTTCTACAAAAAAGGCATCGAAATGTTAGAGAAGCATTGGAATCAATGTATCACTCTTGCAGGAGATTATGTAAATGAATAGTCAAATTTTGCCTAAAAGTTGTTGTTTTATTAGTCATCCTACGAACTTATTGAGTGATGTGTTAGTTCGTTTTCTTGGGTTTGAAGAGTTTTTATGAACTAGATCGTGAATAGTTTTACTAATAACCCTACTCTCACATACGTGGTTGTGGTATTCTTAGCTATTATAAAACAAAACAGTGTTATGGTGTTTTCTTGCTGTGTTCAACTCACGCCTCACAGTACCTTTTACTATTTGGTCCTACTGCTGTATTTTATTACTTGGGATAAAACGCTTTTCAGTCACTTCTTTTCATTGAATATACTTTGTATATACGTATTTGACATTCTATAAATACCCTTCCAGCACACAGTTGTTTAATATATATCTTGTTCTATTTTGTAGAAAAAAATAATTAATCTTGTTTTAAATCTGAATGTGATCAAAACCACACTTTGATAAATGTTGTGATGTAAGATTGTTTTTCTGTTGTAACAAACCACGATTTTATTTACATGTCGTTATCTGGGTTAACTACTTGCAATCATCACGATGACCCATAATTATTGCCTTCCACCAACTAGTCAATACTTGTCAGCAAGTGTTCGTGGGTCGAACTAGCCTCCACATGTCCAGCAACGATAACGTCGCGAACAGACCGTCATCTGTTCCGTCACATTTGCTCCTAATTAACGGCCATTAGCGGCACGCGCTATTGATAAACCGGCCTTAACATCCTATTACACGAGAAACCTTTACGTAAGCTGCTTTACTATGATAATGATGGTATATCACTTGTATAAGAATTAGTAATGATTTTCCCACTTTCATTAGATAATGTCTAGTTAAATTTATGTACATAAACAAGGAAAAAGATTTTCTCGATGAGAGAGAGAAATGAGAAAGAGTTTTAATGAATCGATAGGATCAATAAAGTAATGCTTTTATTGGATGTGATACTTTTAAATATATTTTTTAATGCTTTTGCTAAAATATGTTTGATCAGCGATATTTTTTCTGTTTAGTTGGCCATCTTATACGTTCAATTATTAATTACATCTGACAAGTACGAGAGTCGTTTAAAAAGATCTCGGTTTGACAAAGAAAACAAAATAGTTCAGATTGTAGTTTTATTCAACATAGTGTCTCCTTGCAATAAAGTACATTTAGATCAACGACATTCCAACTTTTTAGTACCCCCAGTATAATGCGACTTGTCCAACAGTGCAAAAAAATTCTTCCCTCCGCTTTGACCTCATCACTTGAATTCAATCTTCGTTCTGCGAAGAAAAAATATGTGCTGGGATCCAATTTCGGAGAATGCGGTACTTGCTGACGCATTTTGAAATATAAGTCATTGAGTTTTGCAGCAACAATTCGAGGTGTGTATGCAGGCGCATTAACGTTATAAAAAAGTATTTTCTTTTTACCAAATGTGGTCCTGTCTCTTATTAGATATTCTATGAGCACCACATTACGAGAATCTCGGAAAACCAGCAGATGGAACCGTTTTCGTTTATTTGGCAAACTTTCATTAGCTTCTTTCTTTACTTTATCTCTGAAGTGTAATGTTGACTTCGAATTACGTCCATTATACGTTGTAGAATACACTCATCTGAACAATTAGGCAGCTTTTCAAAACTTTCGAAACCAGCGTTGGGAATGGTAGGCACTAAGACGCAACTCTTATGAGTTTTTCTTTGTTTAATCGGTCAGCTTTAATATTTATGCATTTCTCCCAATTTTTCTTTATTGCTCATCCAATTATTTCAGAATTTTCGCTACTCTTCCATAGGTTCATATTTCAAGTGGTTCAATTTTATTGATAGAACTTGTTTTCATTGTTCCTGATTCTACTGTGTAGAGCAGCCGCAGCACCGAACATATGTACGAAGTTCCAATCGTATATATTTTATCTTAAGATTTTCTCATATCTACTAAGCGCTGATCTCCATCGACATCATAAAGTTTTATTCTAAATAATAGTAGCATTCTAAGAGTAGAATGCTTTCGGTTGACCTTATTGACCTATTTGAATGGTTGGGTTGGTATAGCAAATTTTATTTCTGCTAAGGTTCATGCATTTTATCTTTTTTACATTCATGTTTAAATCGTATCTTTTGCTGCTTTCATTGAGCTGGGTATACATTTATTGTAGTTCTTTAATATTGTTAGTAATTCACTGTATTATCCGCTATCTAATATTCAACATCGGAAACCAATTAACTTTTATTCCATTTCTTGATCTTCAAATACCTTGGAGAATATTACCTCGGATAGATTAACTAATTACGGGGATAACACACATCCTTGCCTTATATCTATGCAGATTAGAATATTTTTGGTGTATTCAATTTTGCGTGCTATACTGCGTTTCACGATATATCGTTGACCGATTGGCTGCAATAAACTTTTAACAACCCCTGCTATAACGAAACCCGGCAAAGTTACAAGAAACGTAAGCAGGGTCGGGCCTATTTAAATAACAGGTAAAACACAGGTAATAACACAACAAAATAACAGGTAATAACAGGTTTAGTTCGCATACTTTTATTAAATAGTGAAGTTCTATAATTAGAATCGTATGTTTTGTTATTCCAAACGTGCTAAAATTTTGGTGTTCTTGGCAAAATAATGATCATTGTACCTCCGGTAGTGCAAATTTTAAAAGAAAACATTTATCGCCAGATGCTAAGCAAATTGTTAAAAAGTGTGTGTTTCTTTATTGAATAGGGGGCTTAATGTAAATGTAATGTTGAAACGTCTTCATTAACGAAAATTCCGTCGCTACAGTTAAAGGTATTGTGTCGAAGCCAATTAAAGCCAACAAAGTCCATAGTGATTCTGGTAAAAACACATGTGATGACAAAAGCGACAAATACTTAATTCGAAGCAAAATTTATGTTATGCATGAGAGCAAACTCTGCCTACATTGCGTTCATTGTAACAGCGATTAAGGAAAGATGAAACCAACATTCTTTGCAGCAGAACTAGCCTCCGGAGAATATTATCTCAAATGGATTTTGCATTGAACAATTATTAAAGGACAAATTGTACAAAGCAAATAGGCAATAACACTAAGAGCCGGTTATACAATGCAAGAATATACCAGGTATAAGCTAAATTTTATTCCAAGTATAGCTTATACCTGATATATTCTTGCGTTGTAGAACCGGCCCTAAATTGGAAATTTAGAACTATTTGTTAAAAAACGATATATACTTCGAAAATACATATAAAAATGTGATCTAGAAATATTAAAGGCATTTAATATTAAAAAGGAATATGTATGTGATATCATTGCTGCCGATATGGGACATACGGTTTTATGCTTTTTCCCGATCACTGTATTATTAGTAGTCTCAAAGAAAATTGGATAAATTCGATTAATCATGTTACTAAAATAGAAGATTCCTATCTATCATTTACTAATAATATAGAACCACTTATTATTTATGTATATCAAACTGACAGTGAGAGAAACCGAAATATATGTATAATTAAATTTAATTTATAATTTATATTGTACTAATAGATAAATTTATATATTTATTTATTTATTTATTTTTATTGTACTCAAAATACACAAATCAATAAACAATGTTTTAGTTATACATAATAATAATTATTTAATCATAAGTGAACAATATTTTATTTTTTTCAAAATTATTCAGAAGTTAAACCGCTCCGGCTCTAGCGCCTTTTAAGAATCTAGGAATATTTTTATTGAGATTTATTGGGACAATTAACATTTTACCGAAGGACAACGAAATATCTTGAAACGGACTATACCAGTACAAGTTTTCGATGCATTCGGTATATTTTTTGCCTATGTTTCAACATATAAAACTTCAACGTATATGCAAAAAGAATTTTTTAAATCACTGTTTTTTTCCTAAACATTTTAAAGTGACCCTCGTATTTTGATATATCGATTGGCGTGTGTTGTCTATACATTTGTGCTTATTGTATACGGGTTTAAAAAACATCAATTGTTAATAATCTGGCATGCCACAAACAATAATCTGTCCCATTAATTAACCGTGAAATGCCGGAATAAAGCAAAATATTACGAACAAAAAAAACATGTGGCGTAACAATTGCATGTGGAGGTTATCGCCTTAATGTTCCATTATTAAAGATATAATTTTAAAACCTGCAGGAAAATATGTTCCATAAGTGGGCATTCAATGTCAGACCGTAAAAAAACACGTAAATAAATACATGTGACATTAATATTGGGGGTGGCTTTTATTGCCCACATTGTGGGTTAGGGTTAATTTGGAACCTCTCCGATTATAATAAAAAAATATTGGAGTTCTCAAATATTATATTTTGTATCAAATCCCTAATATTTAGAAGGATCCCTAATATTCAATTATACAAGGTGCGTCTCGCAGAAACCAAGACTATTAAAAATAGCCATTTCTAGTGGCTCCATCTTTTTACTGGGGTAGAGTGTTGGAAAATTGCTTCCTCACTGACGTTCTGACAAAATTTGATGACATTCGGATCATTAGAAGCCAAGTTATCGCGCTTAAAGTGTCTGTAAATGTATGTATATGTAAATGTGTTTATATCGGTCGAAAAATGAGAGAAGAGCGAATATTAAGTTTTGTTATAAATTTGGCAAAACAACTTTTAGGCTGCTGTAAATGAATGAAAAATGAACTGACATCAATTTTATGTCATTGCAATGGAGCATATCTGATGGCTCTCTATGAAAGATTTTGCACAAAGATTTGCAAAAAATTTTCACACGAAATTCGGGTGAGGCTAAAATTACTACACCTTCACTGTATTTATAGTATCATCGTATTAGTAACAATGAATCAGTGGAACAGTGAAAGAATTTAAATAAAACACAGAGATAGTAAGAGCCGCTGTTGAATCCATGATGTTCTGCTCATCATCTTGCAATTTCAACGACTATTTTGGACAGAAGTTTACGACGCATTTTAATTCAAGATATTATTTCATTTTTAATTCAAGATTGAATTCAAGTTTTAGTCAGTTCTTCTGTTTTTACCCATATAAAATGGTAAAATAGGTAGTGCACGTATTGAGAGGTCATGATCATGATATGTTACCCCCCACATTTTTGACAAGTCACAAGTCTCGGCTCTTTTGGATGAAATTAAAACTTTTTTTCCGGTTTTGTGAATGAAGTAAATTCGATGTATAACTGCATTAGGAACCTTTGCACAGCACAAAGGTCATAAAGGTGTAGTGTGCAGTATCATCTTTTAGGATTATTTGTCCTTACTTTTTTGAGGATGCGAATGAAAATAAATCTATTGTTCTCCACATAGTGGAGTGCCACTATGTTCACATGATATTTTTGACAGTATTTCTTCTTGTTAATAATGATACATGGTGTCAGCAAGATGGCATGCTTGCTCACAACGCTAGAATAGGGATAAACGGTTAGACAGTTGTTTAGCAAACATGTCATTATCAGATATGGGATAGACAATCCTTGGCAGCAAGATTGTTGGATTTATAAAAACATGTTATTTATATTTGTGTGTTGATTTGAAAAACAAAGTTTATTTTACCCCTTAGAAAGTTTTGTAATTTTAACCTTAAATAATTTGAAGAAATCTCTTTATGGAAGAGTGTTTACGAAAAGTTTGGGGTCACCTTCAAGACAATATCTTCAAAGCATGATATGCTTTTTTCTGCAACGTATATTTCGAGTAAATAATTTGGAATTGCTACTGAGTTTTTATAATTCTCCGTTTCTTTTTCCCACCTCGACTATTAATAAGAAAGATCAGCTTGAAAATGTTTGAAATATTTTCTGTTTTATTAAAAAGGGGTATCACATTTGTGTGATGCTTTTTATGCTGGTAGTTATTAACATGGTTTATAATGCAAATATTAAGTGATATAAAAAAAACATTGGCATTATGTTATCTAATTGATATTTTGATCAAATATCGAATATGTTAATATAATCCATTTGAAAATATTCTATTGTGAAATAAAATAGTACTGTCTCATTACATTTGAATCATAAAATATTTATTTTTGATCAAATGCCATGGCGTTCGCACAATCCCGCATGCAAAAAGAAAAAAAAAAACTCTTGAAATATTTCAGTACGAATTTTATCAATAGAATTTTAATTTCGTCGAAAATATTAGATAGTGTCACGATCAAACTTATTCGAAATGAGAATTCATATGTTTCGCCATTTATGTGTTCATAGATTTTAATTTACATCCTTTGGCGCTTAAACAAGAATCTTTTAATGAGTGTTTTGACAACTTCATATTGGAGACACTAAATAGTTCAGCTTGATTAATCACCATATTGATTATTATGTAAAAAAATATGTGTATGGTCAGAATTCTTCTTCTCTTTTATTTATGTAATGTGGATGGTCAGTATAATCATATATTGAAGCAGAAATGAGAACGGCAAATTTGAAGATTGCGGATATGTTTCGGACGTAAAATATTTCGTGAGAGTGTTATAGAAAACACAAATATATCAATTTTACGTCGTTCAATGCTATTTTTCTGAGAGCAGTGACAGTTTATTTTCTTAAAGAATATATAATATATATGCCTTGAAAAATCCTGCTGACTTTCTAAACAAAATGCTGTATTATGATGAGACCAATTTTCGTGTTCGAATCAAATTACTCTTCATTCTCTAATAATCACTCTTTTGTATAGTTTATGGTTTGGTGGTGTCTGTAGTTCTTCGCAGATAGAGTTGACAACACGGTCACGGTAAAAAGGATATTCCGAACTGATATCGGTCGAAATTGGATTATATTCTTCTGCATAATGTTTAACTTCAATAAAACAATGCTACACCTCATGTGTAGTATTAAAAAAGCACTAATGAAAAACTAAAGCCATGGCTTCGTTACTTATCAAATGTTTTTAACATATACACAAAATGGTGATGAAAGAAATGCTTTCTTTAGGAATATGTTGTGCAGAAGTTTATAAAAAAGGATTCAGTCACAATCGACTGAAGGGTGGCGATAAAGAGTTACAGTTCTGTGAAAAGACCGGGTTGTCCGAAAAATGTTTTTAGGGGATTTTCCATTAGTTGCTATTTTAACGCAAAAAAAAAATGCAAACAAAAATCTGTTTTAGACTAATAACAGTGTTTATCAGAAACACTGTTTTTGTCACACGAAGTTTCTAATGATATCTGATTGTACTTATCCACTCTCATTGCAAAAACAATGTTATTTTTTTCCAGTCACCTTAAATTTTTTTTTTGTGACAGCTACATATTCAATTTCATCTCATATACGTGTTTATGTTTGAATAACTTCATTTCTGAAGTTAGATAGCTATTATAGTCAACTAATTTAAATTTATCTATATTCGTTAAGGCTGTAAATATGCCACGAAAGTATTTAAATCAGCTGGATAGTTATTGTTATGTATGTGAAGAATAAACTTTTACTTCTCAGCGTTGAAATGTCACACCATTAGTAACCAAACATGATTTAGGTTACTTTGATTTTCCTTTTGCCCCTCAAGATAAATCTTGGGTCCCACATATCTGCTGTGTAACATGTGTGAGACTTCTGCTGGGTTGAGTGGGCTAAGGATCTAGATATATACCCTTTGCTGTGCCACTGATTTAAACGGAACCAACAAATCATGTAAGTGATTGTCATTTTTGTTTGACTGCTATAGAGGGTATATCTATATCATCGAACGAAGTCGAAACACACCATTAGTGTGTTCATTAGTCCCACATAGCACCAACATTTTCTATTAGAAACTCAAGCGAAATTCCCCAAAATTAGCGACGCAAAGATTACAGAGGAGATATGTGTAGGTCCTCAAATAAGGGAACTAATAAAGGATAACAGCTTTGAGCAAAAACTGAATGATCTTGAAAAACCTGCTGTCGTAAATTTCTTTTTGGGTAACCTCAGGACAGAAAATTACAATAATTTAATCAATTAACTTTTGATCTCATACAAAGCTTTGGGGTGCAATATGTCCCTGAAGATACATATCCTGAACTCACATTTGGATTTTTCTCTGAAAACCCGGGTGCTCTGAGCGATAAATACGGCGAGAGATTCCTAGAGGTGCTATATCAAAGAAAATGGGATGTTTCGATTAATGTTGGGGATTGAAAAGGAACCTACCGGAAGCTAAGTACTCGCGAAAATCATAACTATTGTGTATAGTGGATAATTGTAGATGAGTAAGTGTATTTTCGTAAATTTTTTTTAAATATATATTTGAATCTCACAAAGAAACCTGACCAATTTTTTTTGTTAATATATTCTTGTTAGATGGCCATAATACTATATAAATTAGACAGACGTTTTCGAGTGACACAAAAAGTTTGAATTTTGCAGACCAGCGTAGTTGCTGTGGTATTTACAATATTTACTTTGGTTTGCCTTCAGTTAGTCATTTTGCCTTCAGTTCAGTTGATTCATATTAAAAATGTCAGTCGGTAACTTACATACCACATTATATTTTAAATTTCAAAAAGTGGCAAGAACGCTGTCCAAACAAAGATAAGATTTGTGTCGTTTATGGAGAAGATTCTGTTGGGGACTATGGTGCAAAAGTGGTTTGATCAGTTCAGAGACGGATATTTTGACCTGGAAAACCGGCGTGGCTCTAACCATCCTTCAAGAACTGATGTCTAGGAAATAAATGCCATAATCGCGGAATATCCACGCACCACAGTCCGTGACATAGCAAATAAGTTCAATATTGGCAAATCGGTCGTTTCTGACCAAAAACATATGTACATCTATCGATATAATGTGGTGAGCGGCCCCCTCTCGAACTTAGTGAACGAAATGTGCTGGACCGAATTTCCTCGTGCGATCTTTTGGTAACTTTTAACTGGTGATGCAAGGTGGATTTTATTCACCAGGGTTCTGTTGATTCAGGATGAGCGATTTTAAGTGCGGCGAAATGGTGTTCATCCGAAGAAAATTATGCATTATATTTGGTGGGTTTGGAAGAGATCCATATACTTAAACTTCTTCAGCGCAACCAAACCATCAACACCGACCTCTGCTGTTCACATTAGATCGGGGAAGGGAAAGGAAAAACGGCCAACATTAGCAAACAAGAAATGAGTCGTATTTCATCATGATTATGAACGACCAGTAGTTTCAATCAGGACCCAGTAAAAATTGTTAGGCTTCAATTTGAATGTTTTGCTACCTTCACCTTACTCACCAGACATCGCATCCTCGGACTACCGTCGGACTGCTCTCTCCAAAATTGTTTAAATCGGAAATATTTTAAAGCGTAAGAACCTCTTCTTACTTTTCGCCTCTGAAAAACAACCTTTTAAAACAAAGAAAAAATCATTTGATGTCCTTCAACCTGTATATCATTGTATTTATGCTGAGAAGGAATCTTTGGAATAAATAAAATAATTTTTGCCTAGAATTCTAAAAAAAATCTGTTCTTAAGCCATTCCGGTTATTTTGGAACAGAGGGTGACTTCTTTCTTTTTGAGACCCTTTTATCCTCTAAAACATTTTTTCGCTAAAACATTCAGGTTAAAATCATAGGAATTTCATTTGCAGAAACTATTTAAAATATTTCGTGACATTTGTTCCTAATAAGGAGAAAATAATTGGCATGTTATCAGAAAATTCAAATTTTGTCGGTTAAAATCATTTTGGGTTTATATTGCTTTAGTGGCTGACAGAACCATTTGTAAAGCATCTCCTTGCATGTAAAAAATTTAAAAATCAGTTTCAGTTATGAAATTTTGCTCTTCAAAAAAATTAATTTTACAAAAACGTTACACGATTAGTCCCTAAAATTTCATTACTCAAGCAAGCAAGGATATTGTTATCCTAAAAAGGCATGAATTTTCAGCGAAAAAAAGACCCGAGGTGAAAAAATTCATCAAACAACAAAAATAGCAGTGAAAAATAAATTTTATCATACTAAATTCCTGAGAGATTACCCGACGCTCAGCCTATTAATTTCATTTCCAGATTTAATGCAGTTTCTGATAAAGTTTTTACATCTTTGCGAGGGAAATTTAATTTTCGGTCTTTTTTTCCGTTTAGTCTCGTTCGGAGGCCCATTATCTTAATGGATGGATATATTCGACGGTAACTATTTGTTATTTTTTTTTCGGTAAGTAATTATCGGTTTGGAGAGATTAAAGGCTTTTAAATGGCGAATCGTTACATTTCAACATCCAACAAGCAAACGAAGAGACAGCCAGAAATGCCATAACTGGATATGAAATTGGTTTATATTAAGTATTCGTCTGCAATTCTAGCGATGACTTTCTTTTTAAAATATTAAATATAACTTGGGGTTAAGAAGAAATAAAAGTGTGTAATTTACTTCAAACCTTGTAATTTCTTAATGCTACATTTTTAATCAAAATAGAGGATGTATTTCTTTTAGTAGCAAATTAAATCCTTGGTTGAAAAATAAGATACTGTAAATATTAATGCTAGGTTCACCTATTTTTGGCATTCTTACTCTTGCTCTTGGCGGAATTATTCTGCAATTTTTTTTGAAGATAAGATATTTTCCGATTTTAAATGTGGTTTAACTTAAAAACAGTGCCTTAGCCTACTTATGGGGCTTTTATTGATGGAACGAATTTTGTGTAATTATCGTGACAGATGACGAAACTTGGATATGTTCGTTTGAACGACAAATAGAATCTATTGTTTGGGTATATATATATATATATATATATATATATATATATATATATATATATATATATATATATATATATATATATATATTGTTGAAAAAAAAAACTTTTTTCTATTCATATGGTTACTGTGGCTTTAGAGAACGAAAGAGCTAGGGTAGTTAGAACACAATATTTTTTTTGAGAAAAATCATCCGGCTACCCCTGAGCGCATTCTGACAAACTAATTCCCGACAACTTGTCCAAGCAATTGTGGTGTCATGCCCCCAATTGTTCGAGTTATATTGGCTTCCAAGGCATCAATAGTTGCTGGTTTATCGGTATCGGCCAAAGATTTAACATAACCCCAAAGAAAATAATATAAAGACGTTAAATCATATGACCTTGATGGCCAATTAACAGGTCCGTAATTCAAAATAATTTTCTCACCGAATTTTTCCCTCAATAAATCGATTGTTGCGTTGGCTGCATGACATGTGGGGACTTCCTGTCGGAACCACATCACCTCCAGATCAATATCATTCAGTTTGGGAATTACATAATCCACGTAATTGAATAACAAATCCCAACTTCCTGCTAACGGCGACGAATTGATAAATTTGGATTTTTATCAACACTGCCAGCAACAACGGCGATATTTTCTTAGGAACGTACAGGTTTTGTCTTCTTTTTGTTTTAATATCGAGCAGCGTGAAATACATTTGGAATTTGTCGATAATTCGCTGAATTCATCACGAATTTCAAATTCGCGAAGTGCTCATCAATAATTCTTCTTCATCAACAATTGCACTGATTTTAAACGTTCTATGTTGATTTGCCAGACTATTGAGGCACATATTTACAGATTTGTAGGCAAACTTATAGTTCGTCTGACAGTGACCTCTATTGGAAGTTCAGATACACTAAAAAAAACCCTTTGTATTGGAATGACGTTCGATTAACAGATCCGACCTATTATACCACAAATGTTAGCAATGTTTGGCTTTCGCGGATGATATCTTGATTTTATTGAGAATTAAAGATAAATTATAAGAAGTATATATAATACATGATTGCAAAGAGCAGGGTAACAACTCAGTTTTCAAATTAATCAGAATAGTAAAAAGTATATGTCATGTAGACATGAAAAATATACAGCGGATCGATATTTAATGACAATGTTGGTGTCAGTCAACAAATCCTCTTCTGCTCTGTATAGCTTCCCAAACAAACTACTTTGAAGAAGTCACTGTAAAATTGTACTTTCAATTTAATAAAAATTATACAAAAATCATTCTCATTATTCTAGTGACACACATCGCATCAGGTTTCGTTTTCCTCTATGTTGCGGTAATTTATTCGTTAAAATTTTCGGTAATTCGCGGTAATTTTAAATATCATTGGGTTAGTTATTTTACCATGCTTTATTTTTTTTTAATAATTATAAAATATATATACAATTTTTAAAAATAATTAAAAATTTTTTTTTAAACCTTACGCTGCTTTCGCTCTTTTTAAAGCATCAGGCTTAATTTTTTTTTTTAATTATTTAACGGTCCTTAAATTGTCTAACGATTTTTTTAGAGGCCATCCAGAACTCGTGATTATGAAAGCAGCGTAAAGTATCAAATTTGAAAAAAATGACTTTTTCATTTTCATCACTTACCGATTGCCTCAGGGACTATAGGCACCATGGTACAAAAGTGAATATGAGGTTCCTTTTAGAAAGCACTAAATCACAACTTTTATGTCGTTCAAGAAGCTCAACTTTTTCTGCCATTATAAAGATCATTTTTATTGGTTTATTTATAATATTTGGTTTATTTGATTGCTTTCTCCTATAAATAATTTTTTTCATTTATAATAAAAACTAGAATCATTTACCTTTTGACCCTGAAAATTTTATTCGAAAGCTTTGGTATTCATGCAAGTTGCAACCCAATGCAACGAGTATATTTACCTGCAAACTATTTCTATGTGAAAAGTTTATGTTTTCAAAGTCTTAAGCTTTGTGATAGATTTATTCTACCACAGTAATACTTCGTGATGTACTAGGCTTTTTGAAAGGTTCGCGGAGCGACACCTATAGAGCAGCTATATAATTTACTACATTTTGAAATTTCATCCGTTATATGAATATATGTGAAGTTTCATGTCGATCTGTTAATTAATTCGTACAACAGCAGCTTAAAATAAATATATCAGTGTTTTTTTTTTAATGGAAAATGTTGAAAATCGTGCAGTAATTAAATTCTTTTTAAAAAAAGGTTTAAAGGCAACGGAAATTCATAGTGAAATGGTAAATGTATTATGGGAGTCTGTTCCGTCAAAAACGATGATTTGTAAGTGGACATGTGAGTTTCAACGTGGTCGTACAAGCCTGGATGATGATCCTTGTTCCAATTGATCCATTCTATGGATGATATGGTTATGGATGACAGACAATTGACTTTGGGTAAAATTGCTAAGACCATGGACGTCTCAACTGAACAGATGTTTCATATTTTGAAAAAGGAATTTGGGTGTTTTTTGACCCAAACCGGTAAAACAATAACAGGGCAGTATTACTCAAACTTTTTGTATTGAGCTTAAGGGAGAATATACAGTAGATTAAAGTCATTTTTTCAACTATAAACTTGTTATAGTTTTTTCATTTCCGCTCCGCAAACATTTCAATTAGCCTAGTACAACACCTCTATACAACACATCATACGAAAAACATGACTTCAGTGTTGTTTAGAGCAGCTCGTTACAATGCAATTATGATTTTTACCCATTGCGCTTAAATGAATCATTTTGTTGGCGTTTCCACAACGAATTGCAGATGCATATGAGAGTCGCCAAATGGACCTCGATATCCTTTATGATTTCAGCAAATGCATACGGCTATCTACTCTTTTATGGGGTGTATTAAGAGATGTAGTTCCTTCATGTGTTGACTGGATATATCTTTGTATTTTTACCGATAATAATCTCGTGAAAATTTAAAACTATATTATGCGGAATATCCGAGTGATAACATTAAAATCGAAAATTCGAGAACAGAATTTAGCATGGTATATGCATCTTACAAAGGTATGATCATAATCATCCGTACATAGCATAACTTTCTATTAGCTTCAAGAGCTAACTTGTTTTTTATTCAATAATAAAGCAAAATATGACTATAATCCATACTATTTTTTTCAATTTTTATGGTTATATAAAAACGAACCGAACTAATATTTGGTAAATGTACACCCAAAGAAAAGTTATATGAATTCACTGACGAAATACAAGAGTGAATTGGTGTGAATCTATTTGTTACAAACTTTTGAATATTAACGTTTCGGGAGGTCTTCTCCTCCCGTTTTTAAAACGAATCTATAAATAAATTATATTGATTTTTATATATACTGAAAAGATAAGAAGTAAATATATTTTCTGTATATGTCAATGATACTTACATTGATAAAATATATAAGAAAAAAATCATAATTTATTTAGTTTACTTGATATATGAAAATAGATATTTATTAAGTAAAAAAAAATATTGGAAATATTATTTTTAAAATAACATCATTCAAATGTGCATCTTTGTATATCTTGAGTAGTACTCTACTAATCTAGCAGTTAATTATTATTTGCTAATAAAAACAATAAGAAAAATTGAGATAGCTGATTTTTAGTCATGGAGAAATAGTTTTTTTTTTTGAAGATTCTTATATTTTTATTGGTTAGGTGTTTTTTTGGTTGGAAACAGTATCGTCCAATATTAAGGGATTATTCCATTGATTTCATGAATGAAAATTTTATATTTCTGCACAATTAATTGGAAGAAAATATCATTCCACAACTTTTGCGTCTGTTTTCAAATTTAATTAACCAAAACTAGGAAATATGGTTACAGCAATATGGTGCTCCAGCACACTATGACATTAACGTTAGAAATATTCTTAACACTACTCAAATTTAGTGTGTTAGTATGTTGTGTGTAGTGGTAGTGATTAGTGTGTTAATTAATATTACTTTCACCAATGATTAATTAAAAAGTAATGATGAATAAATCCATTACAGTCCACATAACCCTCTGTAACTCTGCGACGTATACACCGAATCAGTTTTAGGTCTTTTTATGGCAAGGTGTCACAAATACGTTGTTCAAAAAAGCATGATCAAGTCCTTGGTTACTTCAGGATGATTACAATCTTGTATTCTTTTAACCATCTTATCTTTTAACCATTTAATTTCTCATAACGGTATCTACCCGTAACTATCCGTCTAACTAAGTTAGTTATCTACTTCATAAAGAAGGAAACAGTCCATTTCTTTAGCTATTTTACGAAATCAAGTGGGGCAGGAACTTGGGGTATACTGATAATAATATACTGGTATATTGATACCTCATAGCATGATAAAAAAAACATTTTAAACCGTTTTCTTTACTACATTTTTTTGCAATCGCATTAAGAAATATAAAGGTAAATAAGCAAGAAGTATCAGTGTTTGTGTTCAAGTTTTACTACACAGTATACAATATAGTTTAGCTACACTGTCGCTTTTAGTACATAAAGTTGTCCTTGATAATTAAATCGGGGGTTGAATGCTTCAGTGGACTTTTCAATGAACACATTTGCCAGTACTCTATAGCTGGGTCCACATCTATATAAATTTGTGTGTAATTTTTACTGTGCGGCGAAAATATTTACGAAAAATTGTATAAATATAGGTGGTGTGTGCGCTGTACGTCCCGCTCCGTCTGTGTGTGCAGTTGGATGTTTGTAGGTTATGTTTGTCTATTTATACTTATTTTAATATTTTCTGTAGTTTTTATACTTTTCTATTTTAGTACAAATGCTTCATCCAATAACGCCTTTTCTTGTTATTTTTTTTCTCTTGATTAAATTGTTCATTATTATAAATGCAGCACACTTCAACCACAATCAGTTACTAAATAAATAATAAATTTAAATTTAGCCACATCTTGTGGGTATCTTTTTGAAACTAAAAATATTAATTTTACTTCACTTTACAACACGTTCACCCATAAATCTTATGCGCCGCAAATTCCTTTGACGTTCGCGATAAAAGCGACAACACATGGTTCGTGTGCGTGCTGTGCGGCGAAAATGTTTGTGTGTGAACTTGTGTATCAGAGTTTATACATTGCCGCATGCAGATGATATACAACACATACGGCACAACGTAAATTTTTATTGTTGTGGAGCCAGCTTAACAGAAGAAATCCTCGAATGGATGAATGACGCTTTAACGGCATCTTAATTCAAGCAGTGCTATAATATTTAACTGATTTAAGGACTTAAAAAAAAACAAATATTTATTGTTTTGGCAAAAATCATTATTTTTATTCAATATAGTCTACTTACACGTCAATACAATGTTTGAGGATGGCGATCGACGCCTTTTGTATGGTTTCAATATCAGCATAACGTCCTTTCATCGGCAAATAGAGTTTTTCGAAAAGGTAGAAGTCGCAGGGGGCCAAATCAGGTGAATATAGTGAATGATTGATGGCTAAGATGCCATTTTTGTTCAAAAAATCAGCGATAAGCGTCGAGTGATGGGACAGCGCATTATCGTGCAACAAACGCCAACTGCCTTGTTAACGGTATTGTGATACGAATACACGACAACAGACGCTTCATATCACCAAGATTATACAGCATTGATCGTTTAACCAGGGGGAATGAACTCGTTAAGTACAATTCTCTTCGAATCGAGGAAAAACAACAATGTTTTGATTTTTAACTTCTCGAGACGAATCTACTTCGGATTTGAGTGCTTCCATTTGGCACATTGATTTCTGGATCATATTGAAAACACCACGTCTCATCACCAGTAATAATGCTGTACTTGAAATTTTCGTCCTTTTTCGACTCTTTAACAAGGCCTTATAATGTTGAATTCGGAGCAATTTTTGGTCCTCAGTCAATTTGCGTGGAACAAAACATGCACAAACCTTCCGTAGGTCCCAAACGATCGGTGAAAATGTGATGAATTGAATTTGGAAGATTCTGGCTGCTTTTATAAATTCACGCCTAATTTCAATGCTACTTTGAGTAACCACAGAATTTTTTGGACCAGGATGTTCGTCGTCATTGATGTGAATATCTTACCATTGTTCCAACAGAAATTATATTAAGACTCATTTTATCTGGTACAAAAAAAGTTGTACATCAATATTTTATCCACACACAAAAAACATCCCAAAAACCACAACAAAAAAGATTAACAATACTACTTCAATAACTAATCTGTATCAAACAAAAAACTTTTTGCCTTTATATCTAATTTATGTCTAATTACGTCACTTGGCATTTTCGTGGGAACAGTAACAGATAGCATTAATCTATTTTTGGGCTGTTAACTTTTTTCATTAAAAAGTTCGGAGGCTTTTTTTTCGGCTCCACTTTTCGTGCAAACAATCGTATCTTTTCCATTGCGTTAAATTTTCCGTAGTCCGTGGTTTTTAATTGAAAAGATAAATTTATACTTTGGATATTTTTTCTATAAGGAAATGTCACTGAAATGAGATTAAACAATTTTCTCGTGAGAATTTTCTATTCGGTTTTCCTGTTATGGTTTAATTGACGCTTCCCTTGTTGAACTGTGGTTTGCGTGTTAATATGCATTGAAGATAAAAGGGACATGTTATAATTATGATTTTTATTTATGAAGTGGTAATTGTGGGTTATCCTAGATATGGTGTTAGACATGGTACAATTGTAATGGGTTTATGGGGAAATGAGGCATACGATTATTTTTCTTTATTATATATCTATATTTTTTATTGCGGTCGGCGTAAAATAACTCTTATAGGTTTTAATTATCGTTATATTTATGAAAGTGCATTTATGTACATATATTATGTTGACAATTAATTGCTAAACTGGTGTTTGTTATATATGGTGTATGTTTTTATACTAATGATTTTGATTGACTTTTAATGTTTGATATATTTTCACATCATTCCTACAAAAGAACATTTTTTCTTTCACTATTTATCTTATGTTTACTTATGTCTATGTTTACTATTTATCAAAATACATAAAATATTCCGTAAGTTATATTTTCAATAAATAAATAAATACCGAGGAACGGAAACAGTGCAACATGCATATATATATATATATATATATATATATATATATATATATATATATATATATATATATATATATATATATATATATATATATATATATATATAACGGATGAATCTGAGTAGGCTAACTAGACAAATAGTTCAATTTTATGAAAACAGGAGTAGAGCTCAAGTAGAAATAATTAAATGTATTGCTGCAATTAAAGAGGACCTAAGATCTGCAAATATTACATAAAGTGAAGTTCAGAATAGAAACTGTTTCCAGAGAGAAGAATTCCTACATTCTTCTCTCTGGATAACCGGAACAACTTGGTCTGAAGAAAGGAAAAAGGCTCATAGTGAATGAAATCAGCATGGGCGCAAAGGAAGGCTAACAACAACAAACGCCTCTAACTGTACTTCGCGTGGTCCACCAGGGCCCAAACTTAATATATTTATATATATATATATATATATATATATATATATATATATATATATATATATATATATATATATATATATATATATATATATATATATCTGTTATTGTGTACTTTCAGTAGTACTGTGCAGATAAAATTCGAAAAATTTACTCAAATGGCAAAATATTGTCAAATAATATAGTTTTTGCATTTTTTACCAGATTTGTGATCCTATATGATTGTGAGAATTGGAAAAACATAAAAAAAAACTAACGAAAACTGAAGATGTTCATTAATAAATGTTTCCGGAGAATCCTATATGTCCAGTGGTTGGAACATAATAGTAATGAAGAATTATTAATAGGAACCAGGAAAACTAAAATAACCACTGATAAATAAATAACCAAGTGGAAGTAGAGGTGGACATACTTCGTAGGGAAAGATAACATATCCAGATAAACACTTGACTGCAATTCGCAAGGCATTAGGAAACTGGGGCACTTTTTAATAACATGAAGGAGAGTGATGTTAGGTGAAGAATGTGTAGAAGTATAGAATGTGTAAAAGTGTAGAATGTGTAGAAGTGTAGAATGTGAAGAAGTGAAATAATCAGTATCTTACTAGTATTATAAATGTGAAACTATGTTTGTTTGGATGGAAGGATTCTAATGAAATTTGGTATAGAACTAGATTATGCCATGAAATAAGACGTATGATACTTTTTATAGCGCTATGCAGTTCCGGTGAGGGTTTACATCGATACTTTTGTATATGCTGAAGAGTCCTTTATCCTGCAGTTGATTGCCACGGGCTGATCGTAATGATGATTTTAAAATAATTAGAATGAAGTTCCGGCGAGGGTTTACATCGATATGTATGTATATGCTGAAGAGTCCTTCATCCTGCAGTGGATTGCCACGAGCTGATCATAATGATTATTTTAAAATAATTAAAATGTAGGTCCTACAGGCTTGAAGTTTGGCAGCAAAGTTCTTCACGCGGCGGCGAAAAAGCTAAATATACCCCGAAATTTGAAATTTGGGATTGTATCGTCGTGAATCTAGCGCAATTTTGTTTTTTTTTTCGTGAAGTTTATAGAAAAAAAAGCAGGTAACAGCTATGGAATTCTAAAAGTAATTTTAATCATAAAAAAATCTGTTATTACTAAAGTTTAATTTACGTCTAGCGAAAAGGGTGGGTAACTGCTAGTAACTTATAAGTTCCAAAAATCGAAATATTATTATTACATATATACATTTATTACTCGTTCAAAATGTGTTATTAAGAAGCTTATGGAAGGCGGATGAGGGAATGACAAAGCACTAACGTGGAGCGCGAGGTATTTTTTGTTTTTAATATCTTTCTCCACGAGCCCACTTCACTATTTTTTGAATACATCGCTCATCTCTGTGGTTCGCGGTCCCTACGCTATCTTGTGGTCATACCTTGTACTATACCAAAGGTTGCTGGCAGAATGTTACCGGCAGTCCTGACTGCTACAAGCATTCGGCCTATGATGGCGTGAGTTGTATGCTATTACGACCTGCCATCAAAATGGCCTGTTGGCATGGCCTGGCCCCGATCGTTTCTCCCAATTGCTTTCCTTGCGTTCATCTTGTGCTCAGCTGATAACGACTGAAAAGCTAGAAACCGGTCCTGAGAGATAAGACGCCGCTGGCGCTATAAGTGGCGGCGAGCAATTTAAATAACTCATGATCCTTACAGAGTTTTGAAAAATTTGTTAATAAAAATTTATAGAAAACGGAACGATCTACAAAAAAGTTGAATAACATTTTTCGATAAAATTGATACCTTCGTCGAAAAATTGAAAAAATGTAAAAATTTATTATGCATTCAATTTTAGCCTCGAATGACTTTTGAAAACGTGAATTTATCGAAAATTTATAAGGGATCTTTTTTGAAGAACTTTCAATTTCCTATAAAAATATGTAATAGTCTTTCCACAGTAATGTTCCGCTAAAGTGCTATAAAATTCCAAAGTTAAAAAAAATCCTATGTTATTTAAATGGGAAATTGAAATTTGACTTATATATATTGTATTGATATATATAAATATATATATATATATATATATATATATATATATATATATATATATATATATATATATATATATATATATATATATATATATATATATATATATATATATATATATATATATATATATATATATATATATATATATATGCTATATATATATATATATATATATATATATATATATATATATATATATATATATATATATATATATATATATATATATATGCTATATATATATATATATATATATATATATATATATATATATATATATATATATATATATATATATATAACGGGGTCTTGCAGGGAAATATTACAGCAATCTTTCAACCTTGCTCCACGTGGTGCCACCGATTGCTTTTGTTAATAGTTGTATTAATAGAGTAGTTGTAAATAGAGATGTAATAATAAAGTCCTATAAAAATTGTGCTTAATTATGTAATGGAGTTGAAGAAAATTTACTTTAGATATTATAGTACTTTAGAATATTCGAAAAATACGGGTCAAATACAAGTCAGCACTGTAATAACGAGACAACAAATACTATAATTAAGAGAAAAGTAGAAAATGACATATCTTATTAATACGTTTTGTTGGAGGCATTTATAATGAACATAAGTTTGTAAAAATTATGCTAAAATCACTGGCTTAACCGACAGTTTTCCTGACGAAAATGAGCTGTCGCATAAAAATCATCCGTACCCTGTGAAAGCTTTCGCTTAATGGAATTTTTTAAACGGTGACAAAACGTTCAACATAACATGGGACAGATGAAATTGTTTTCTATTAATTTTAATGTGGTGCGAATGCTTTTAAAATACTTCAGCAGTATTACATCTACGTAACGTGCCCAGGAAGGGTATTTAGTATTAATTTTTGGTGCAATGGTAGACATGCTGTGAAGTAAGAACAATTTATATTTTATGTTGTGTTAACTGGATGAATTGCAGCATTTTAATCCATTGGTCGACGTATATGTAGGAAAAAGATGAAATATACATATTACGATGATATTAAACTAAATATGTAGACACGAAGCTTAGTTCTGAATTTTAACTTAGGTTAAACGGAGTATGTTGAATAAAAGTTTAGTGTGTATGCATGCGTTAACACGTTAATGACCAGTGCTAAATTTTGAATTTTTATTCCTGGACCCGGGTAGTTTTTTGTTAAATCTTGGTAACAGGAAGTTTTCTAATATATTTTTTTGTAAATTTAGTTGTTGAAAAGGAGTATTAACAAAAAAATATGTGCACAAAATTGATACACGTGATCTGATTAAAAAAATATATAACATTTGTCATAGACCATGTCTACCGTATTAGGTCACCTCCAAAATCTTTTATTTTCATTTTATTTCAAGAAATAAACTAGCAAATTTTATTATATATACGTAAAGTCACATTCCAGTGAAAGAAAAATACAAATATTTGCCATTACTACTTGTCATATTATTACTACAAGTTAAAGAAGTACGGGTTTTAAAAAAGTTACACACATATATGTCACATTTTCAGAGCACGCAGGACAAAAGGAATATATATTTTTGCCGTCATTCTGCGTACTTTGAACAGCAAATTGAACACCTGCCTCGGTTTTGCTTCTCCTCTATGGAATGTTGGACTTGATTTTTATTTTTGGGTTGGTTGGCCAAACCCAACAAAGCACACACGATATTCTCACGAAACCCTGTGACACTAATGTTTTTTGCAGTTACTTGTTTGAACACCTCCATGACATTAACTAGAACAGTGTTGGTCAACAGTTTAACAACAATTTTCCGGTACCATTTGATCCCGCGGCGTATTGGAGAGTTGCAGAAAGCTTTTTGATCAGAAATATCAATAAACCTTTTGGCTAAAAACTATAACTGTTTCTATAACTGTTTAAAGTTTATTGAAAAAGTAAAAAAAATAGTAATTATGATTTTTTTATAAATACTATAAAATAAAAAATAAAAAAAAAAATTCCAACCCAAGACAAATTTTTGCTTCCTAGGGACCAGTCCCACTAAATGACACATTTAAAAACCATGTAGCTATGTCCCTGTGAGATCCACATGACCTGGAACATTACTCCACTGTGCCCAACTAGGGTCACACGATCTGTGAAGAAACCAGGGTGTGCACCAGTATGGTACACACGGTCGTTAACGTGTTAAAGTTTGACACTTTATAAAGACGCTAGATTATAATTAAAATACGTTTCTCTGTAATGATGTACTAAGTTAGACAAGAATTTGACTGCTGTATAATATTGATATTTTCTTTCACTATCTAGAATAATGAATACATATGTTCTGGAATAAAGAATTATAAAACATTGACTACATTCGTGGCATTATATTATTCATGTTCTTTAACATACATGTGTTTGGATAAGGAAAATGAATCTTTTTACAAAATAATTTTCTGAAACGACTTGTTTTCAACATTACATACCCATATAAGTTTAGTGATTCGTTAAATTCTACCATGAAGTTTTTTTTTTCGTATCTTTTATGGTCGATGTATATTAATAATTCTGTTGTCATTTTCAGTATAATGACATATGAGGGTTGTATGATAAGTACTTGGCCTTGAGAAACACATTAAGAAAAACATTTTATGTGTAAAATTTAATTTACTTTTCAACATAATCACCTTTCAGTTCGATACATTTAGTCCAATGTTTTTCTATCTTTTGTAATAAAATATACAAAATTAGATCTTCTTTTGCGTAGATTCGCCTTGGAAAACCCACTGTCCTTTTGTCTCTGGTGTGCTATGATAAATCCATGTTTCGTCAACAGTTATGAACCGACGCCAAAAATCATTCTGGTGCATTTTAATATCGCTAAGCATTCTTTGGTGTTGACACCAAGTGGTTAAAATATTCTGCATCCGTTCAATTGAGATGCCCACGGTGTCAGCAATCTGAATGACTCTCAGATTGTTTATCACGATATGGTGGATTGAACGACCTGGACGATCTTCATCAAGAATGCTTGTACGTCACGTTTGAGTTCAGCTGTCCAATATTTTATGGTTGATAACGAAGGTGCAGAGTCCCCATAAACTTCTCTGAGCCCCGTTTGAATCAAATATAAGCCGGAATTGTTTTATACATATTTATTATAAATTTATTGAAACATACTCCAAGCACATTTTGCAAACGCGCAAACAAAAACCAATCACAGGGTGACAAATCTGAGCTGTATGGAGAGTGTTCAAGGGTTTTCCAATTCTCCAGTTTTTCCTTCGTCAAAACGTCAAAACTTATTTCACTGATTTTAACTTTTTTTTAAAGCCGTCGACTGAATATTTTACAATGAACTCATTCAATACTGAAGACAGAATGTTTATTTGTTGGAGCAAAAAGTAGAAAATCGATTAAACCTCTGAGGAGTAAACTATAATCCTTTATTTATAAACGGAAAAGGAAATAAAACGTAAATACTTTTGTTCTATAGTAGTAATAACAAATTTAAGCTTTTACCAAGCGTCTCTTATTCATTCATCTTATTCATTCATAACATAAAACGTGAGAGTATCTTTTGTGTGTCCGCCGGAAAATTAACTGTGCTGAAAGTTCTATTTTCGAAACTTCATCTCCACATTTAGAGATGACTTTTCTACCATAGGGTTCACTGGTTGACGAAAAGGATTTTGATTTTTAGTTACACAGGTCTACAAGAGAAACATTTCTATTTTGGTGCCTAGGATTTTAAAACTGATTTTAGCTATATTTGGGACGCTAAATCTAAATATGAAATCAGTTTTTCTCTATTTGCTCTACTTTTTTAGATACATCCACTTATCTGTCAATGTTTTTTTAAATTCAATAGACCCAAGTATGGGTGTTCTAAAATTATTAAACAACGTTTCTATGTATTTGGCCATATTGTCAGTCTGCCGTTGAGTTAGTACCAGGAAAATTTAGTAGATGACATAAGCATTGCCAATTCGGTAACTGAAGTGACTTTCAACGCTTGAACTAGAGTTTGTGAGTTTTAGTTTGTGAGTTTTCACCATGTAGGGTAGATCGAAGTTGGCCTCGCGTGATATTTGTGTTGTAATAAAGTTAACCTAAAACGTACTGTGCTGTATATTGCTGTATTTGTGACAATGGCGACTCGTGGGTTTTTAAAGTGGGAGGGCGTAGAAGAAAATAGTGCTGCTGAAGATTTTTTTTTGCTTTCACCTTCCTTCTTTTTATTTTTCGTGCTATTGAAACCCTATACAGGAGGTGAACCACGAAAATAAGTTAAAGGAAATAAACTGAACGGAAAGAGTTTTGCTCTGAAAAATTGTGTTTACTGCGATTAATGCTGGAGGGTCCTAAGCCCTACCCTCACGAGGCGCCACTGATTTGTGTTATTGAACAGAAATAAAATCAACTCAAGTAGAATAAGTAAAAATCATCCTGATGTGTTTTGCTACATATGTGGAGAATACACGTTAAAATAAAACAGAAAAACTCTTAGTAACTTTGTAAAGAGAGCTTATCTTGGATCCTTTGGTGTTAGGCTTGGTGATCAAGTTAAGAGCCTCAACACCGCATTGAGTCTACAAAACTTATACAGAACATTTGCGACAGTGGGCTACCAGAAAAAGAAAAGTCTAACATTCGGCGTACCGATGGTTTGGAGAGAACCCAAAAACCACTTCGATGACTGTTATTTCTGCCTACTAAATATTACTGAAATCAATCGAAACAATCGTAGCAGGTATACTTATCCTGATTTTTAGTTTCTGCAAGAGCCCCCGGTCCATCACTCAGATGAAGTGAAGATACCAACGTTTGACCAGTTACCATCTGAAATGTTCAGTAACTAGTTGGTTTCATCGATAACTTTTTCTTCTATCTTTGTATATAATAATATTTGTATAATATAATAATAAAAATTCCATGTTTAGTTTTTTATTTGATCCGTATATTTCACTAAAATGTTATATCTTAAAAATTTTAGCTCCTAGGCAAAAATTAATCTCATATTTCAATTCAGGGCATCAAATTCGTATGAAATCAACTCCAAATACCCCGGTACCAAAACAACTGTTGGCCTGTGTTATTGTTCAATTTCACTGCACTTCACTTTCCTTACGAGTAATATCAACTTAGTGTTTATATTTAGTTTTGGGTTACTTGTTTTACTTCCTTGCTAATATTTCACAAAATATTAGAGCAAATTAAGCTTTTTTTTGATAATTATAACATGCAACTTTCCTCACTTCCTCCTACGTGTTACATGGTAATCATGATAATTGCAACCACGTCTTTACTTGTTATCTGCATTAATTTTTTCTATGTATTTTCTCCGTGTTCTTTCTGAACATTCCATTCAAATCCACCTATTTACGTGATCTTCGTAACTTTACCTTTCCTGCCGCATACTTTTAAGACTTTTTCCTATGGACATTATCAATATCTCCGAATTGTGGGTAGTTATTTTCTCCTTTATGCGTTTCTGGATATTAATAAATTTTAACTGACAAGTGTGCTTTTTTTTCAATGTGCTATGTAGATGAAAAAGGTTGGTTTAATCGTTTTTAAGTGAAATTTATATTATTTTTTAGTTGCTAATGTTTCACCAACAGTGAAACGTGTTTAACGTGTTTAGTAATAAATTTAAGAACGCTTTTCTCAATATTTTGTAAGATATCATGATAGCAGGGAAAACATTGAAGACTCATGCCCAGATTTATTAATAATGGTTCGAACTAAAGAAAACTTCCCAAGAATCGACTGGACTCTTCCTAAATTCTCGTTGTGTCTACCAAGCTAATTGAGAAGTTCAATGATATATCTAAATCGATTGTATACGTCATTTTAATAATATTATATGATATAATGTAATTCGTGTGTAATATTGACTTTTATGCCACATCTTAGCTAGAAAAGTGTCGTGGTGCTACTTTTAGCTAGGCGCAAAAGTGAAATTGGTGATGAAATAAAAACGTTTAAAAGCAACATCAAATTTTCATTGCGGCTTGGCCGACGAGTTCTAGATGATTTGAGGGTACTGTAACTCATGTACCACGATTGTGCCGTAATTTCAGCCGATAGAACGTAGGAAAATCATTCAATAGGAACTAAATACGTAGCTTGTGAAATAAAATTCGTTGAGCTTCTAGTTTTACAAATTGCCAATAAGTAATGAGAATATAGGACACCACATTCATCATAGGACTTTCACAGATAAACTTCTCTTTAGCATATTGTCTCTTTTGACGTGATCAGAATGAATTAATGATAAATTACAATAACGAATTCATATGAAAAAAAAATCAAATTACACTTAATGTAAAGACCGAACCATGATGGTATGCTTCTATACAGGGTCGCTATTATGTATGGAAACAGTCAAATGCTTTTCGATTGCGATGCGAGAGTTTTCTCAATGAAATTTTTTACACAAACATCAGGAAATGTTTGCCACTTTTTTGGGTATATTTTCTATTTTTTTTTTTTCGCTTATTTGAAACCCAAAGGCTAACTTCATTTTTTTAATGCCAACAGTACTTGGTTTTGGTATTATTGGAAAGAGCATTTTTTCTAAATTCAACGAGGTAAATATTGTGTTCTTTTTTTTAAATTATATTTTAAAAAATGGCGAAAATGTATTTCGGTTTCTTCTGCCAATTATTATTATTATTATTATTATAAGCTAATACATTTCATATTTGAAATTGTAGCTGTTCCTTTCTAAGTAACTCTTCAAATCCTTTTAGTGTGGTGGATCAGTTCACATTTCTTCTTGTTGCCCTTCTCATAGTTGTTGGTGAGTTTTCGCCTCTTCGACTATTTTCCTCCATCCCCTCCTGTATGCGATCTGTCCTCTCCATCCCTCTGCTTTTACTGTTTTTATATTTTCCTCCACCTGCTGTGTCCATCTGACCCTGGGTCTCCCTCTAGGTTTGCTCTGTGTTGGTTTCCATATTGTTATCTCTCTTATTGGCGTATCCTTGTCTCTTCTCATTACGTGTCCATACCATCTTATTCTTTGTACTTTAATTGCTCTAACTATGTTTTCCCTTCCCAACAAGTTGTCGATTTCAAAGTTCATCAGATTTCTGTACTCGTTGTTTCCCACTTTCTTTGCACCCATTATGATTCTCATTATCTTACATTCAAAAATATTTAGTTTTTCTTCCTCTTTTGCTGTGAGTGTTACAGTTTCTGCGGCATATGTTACTATTGGTCTTATTATTGTTTTGTATATTCCTAATTTATTCCTTGTGCTCAATCTCCTGTCTTTCAGTAATTTCTTGTTGCTATGGAATGCTCTATATCCTTTATGTATCTTCTCTTCTATATCCAGTCCCTCATTCCTTCTATCTATTATGACCCCCAGATATTTTAATGTTTTTACTTCTTCAAATTTATAGTTTTCGCACTCCAAATTTCTCAGTATTCTTTCATTTCTGCTGCAGTACATATACTTTGTTTTTTGCTCACTTATTTCCAGCCCTTTTTTCTTAGACTGGCGGTCAAGTATTTTTATTACCCGCTTTAGCTCTCTCTGCTCTCTAGCAATTATGGCAACATCATCCGCATATGCCACTATCTGTACAAGATGTTTATTTAATGTTCCTATATTTTCAATTCTCTGTATTAGGCTATCCAATGATATTATGAATAATAGTGCCGATAACGCATCTCCCTGTCTAACCCCTTTTTTGATTTTTATGTTATTTGTCATTCCTTGTTCTGTATATATTCTTGCTTCAGACTAATGAGTCTGCATCAGACTAATGAATGCATTGTCATACCTATCAATCTTCTAATCTTTCTTGGAACTTCGATTCTTTTTAAGTCTTCCATGAGTTGTTCTCTGTTGATTTTATCGAACGCCTGCTTAAAATCCACAAAAAGTATATGTGCTACCATATTATGTTCATATATCTTCTCCGTGATTTGTTTTAGGTATATGTATGGCATCTACTGTCGATCTTCCTTTTCTGAAGCCGCATTGATAATTTCCTATACGTTTTTCTGTGTATATCTCCAGTGGTTCTTTTAATATGTTTGTAAGTATCTTGTGTGCCGCATTTAGCAATATAATTCCTCTATAGTCCCCTATATTTGCATTGTGTCAAGTCACCCTTTTTTGGTATCGGTATTATAATGCCTGTTTTCCATTCATCAGGTATGTGTTCTTCGCGCCATATCCGTAAAATAAGTTGGTAGATTCTTTGATGTAGTTCTTCCCCTCCATGTTTAATTAGTTCTGCGCACATTTCATCACATCCCGCAGCTCTTTTATTTTTGAGTTTTTTAATCGCTTGAGCAACTTCCACGTACTCGGGTTCTCTTACCGTCTCATTTTCTGTCTGATCCTTCTCCAGTTCTGTTCCTCCCGTCACCTCGTCATGGTTTTTTTCATCGTACATTTCTTTGAAATGTTTTTCCCATATCTCATTTTCAATTACTACTGTTGCTTTATTTATTTTGCACTTATTTACATGTTTGAAAATAGCACTCATATTTCGTTTCTTGTTTTCTTCTTCAATTTCATTTATTATTTCTCCCATCCAATTATTCTTTTTTATTGTACATAGCTTTGTGTTCACTTTTCTAATTTTTTTATATATCTTATAATCTTCCGGTTTTCTGGTTTTAAGCCACGTATTCCTTGCTTTGTTTTTGTTTTCAATCATATTTTCACATTCTTCATCGAACCATTGCTTCTTTCTGTTGTTTTTCCTATATGATATGGTGTCTTCTGCTGCCTATATTATACATCCTTTTATCGCTATCCAGTCTTCTTCTATGCTGTTGCTTTCATTTATTTGATTTATTTTTTGCTTGATCGTATTTCTGTACTTCTCTCTCCATTCTTCCTGTTCCAACTTTTCTCTATTCCATCTCTTTTTTATATTTGCAGTTTTTCCGTACTTGTTTATCTTGATTTTACATTTTGCCATAACCATAAAGTGATCTGAATCGATATTAGCCCCTCGGTATGATCTTGTATCGTAGATTACATTCATGTCTTTCCTTGCAACCAGTATATGGTCGATCTGGTTTCCGTTGTCAATTCCAGGTATGTTCCATGTTACTTTATGTATCTTTTTGTGCTTAAATCTTGTACTAACCAGAAGCATATCACTAGCCGCCGCCATATTGCATAACCTTTCGCCATTGTTGTTCGTTTCATTATGAATTGTTTGTTCACCCGCTACTTCCTTGTAACATGGTTCCTTTCCAATTTTAGCGTTGAAGTCCCCTAGTACTATCCTTATGTCATTAGTTGGTGTTTTATCTAGTATTTCTTCTAGTTTCTCGTAAAACTTTTGCTCTTCTTCGTCATTGTCATTTTCTGTGGGGGCGTATGCGTTAACTATCTTCTGCCAATATCAGATTAAAAAAAAAATATCAAAATTATATATTTTTTTTTATTAAAGAACTGTTTAAAAAAGTTTTCCACGTTTCTACCATTAACTTCCTGGCAGTAATGGATACGTCGAACGAAACCTTGAATTCCGTTTTCCCATCAGATAAGATGTAAAATTAGAAAAAGTTTGAAATTCACAAATTGACGTTAACAATTGTTAAGTGTAATCAAAGATTTTATTTGTGATCCATACCTTCATAGCCTACTAAATGAACAATACATTTACCGTAAAACAGACCGAAACACCTCTTAACCATTTTTTTAAATCTATTTGGAAAAAACCATAAATTATTTGCATCGTTGAATTTAGAAAAAAATGTTCTTTCCAACGATGTCAAATTCAAGTACTGTTATCATTTAAAACAAATCAAGTTAATTTTGGATTTTAAATATAAGACAAGAAAAAAAAACGTGGCAAACATTTCCTGATGTTTGTGTACAAAATTTCATAAAGAAATCTCAAAGCGTTTTCTAGATATTTGACCGTTTCCATACACGATAGGGACCCAGTAGACTACAATATATACTTTACGATGTTTTTACTGATTCTGTGTAAGTTGTTCGTTCAAAAAGTGTATTTAAATGTACTGCTAAATAAAATTAAATCTATTGAAAATCCAAATATTTAATGATTAATATTTTATAATTATTCCACTACAACTAATGTTAACCAAGCATATTTAAAATATATTTCAATTTAATAATTATTTTCTCTATTTTAATTAACTCAAATTTATTAAAATGTGGTATTCGGAAATATTTTCTATTAATCTCTATATTATACACTCTATTAACCAGTCTAACCATTTAGTAAATAGACATTTCAAAAACTGGAAACATTATTGTCAAAAACACGAGAATTTTATTATGATCAAAAACCGAATGAAATATCGTATATAACATTAAAATTGTTCATCTGGATAGCCTAGACAGATATATGTGTTATTTTTGTTTATAAACATTTAGGAAGTGTTTGGGACATTAATGTTAGTTATGATAAATTCGAAGCCATAAAAATATTGGGGCAGATGGCATAAAAATAAATTATTAATATTTGCAACCAAATTATATTATAAATTGTGTTGATAAATAAATTTGCGCAACATTATTATGACACAAGAAAATTTAACTTGAATTTTTTTTCAAAGCTTCCAAATTACCTCTATAGTTAAGAGTTAAAAATGTAGTCCGGCAACATTTGAAATATATAAACCTTTTTGAGATTAAAAAAGTTTTCTTTTCAGATATAACTATCGAATATTTATATATTCCATTAATTTTAATTTCCTGAGTTAATATTTTTTGTGTTGAGAGTTGATTGAATTTCTAGATTATGTTGGTGAGTAAAGCTACTAGGAAGTGCACTTTATTGGTTATATAGGGTGGGGCTTGCTCCGTGAGATTTGTATCACGCAACTATTTTATTTTGGCGCCATTTTGTTTCGTGATATTTGTGACAGTTTGAGTTTGGCTGTAGTGCTGGTAAAAGAACTTGGCGAATAATTCAATTATTACAACTCAACGTAAATTTAGGCGAACATTTCCTAACTGTTCAGCGTCTCGTAAAACGATAATTTATCGTTTATTCAATCAATTTCAAGAATTCGGAGCATTTGGAGATAGGCCCTATGTCAGAGGTCCAAAATCAGAATAAAGAGCTGAAAATTTTGCACATGTGGAGGAGTCTCCAGAAACGTCGTTGCAATGACCTGGAATTGGGAATTTATCTACATTGTTTACGATGAATTTTGAGAATTTACTTGCATCTATAAGATGTTTCCCTATAAGATTTAAATTATTCAAGAAGTCAAGTCTGTTGCCTACAGACAATGATAATTGTAGATTAGAATAATGTAATACTGACTGATTTGACAGTTCCGTATTATTTCTGAAGGGGATTTTTGAAGAAACAAGGTTTTAAATAAGCTCCAAAGCATACAGTTATTCAAGGACAATATTTGTGCTGAAATCGTTGCATTTTACCACCACTATAACAAAATTTGGAAAATGTGTTGAAAAGGGCACAAAATAAACATAAACAATAAATAAACAAAAAAAAATATCCACATAATTTGTAATAATAATATATATTTTTTATTTAACTTGCGCAACTGAGTTTTCAGTCGTAAATTAGTTATAAGAAGCTGAATTTTTTATTTTTGTACATATAATATCCGAATTATTTTTTGTTTTAGGTGAGTGGAGTTAGAGTAATATGAAAACGAAAAACTGGTGAGTTAAGTAGTTTAATATTTATTAAGATGCACAGTTAGGCATGCATCAATTAGGGTGACCCATATGTTCGTGCATTTTACAATGTGCAGGATATTTTTTTACTTGAATTTAAAATGTATATTTTACAAAACCTAAAAAAGACAAAATATCGGAATAAAGACCAATATTTCATATGCTAATGCTCGTGATGTTCTATTTTCACTTCGTTTAGATTAGTATTAGTATAACTCTAACTATGCATGGATGACACAAAGTGTGGGCTTTATGCTGGATGTGGTTAAGTTATTAGTCACATTACGTTGTTGGGGCTTCTTCTTATTTGAGAGTACGCCGTTTGGAGTTATCCAGATACAGAGGAATCTACTTTATGTTGGCCAAGGCCTTTAAGTTTTTCAGTATACATAGTTCCGCATTCATCAAATTAAGTAGCATGCGGTAGATGGTCGAATCAGTGGTCTTAATGTTTGAAAATATTTGAAAGCATATTATATGAAATTTTGAAAATTCCAGGGTCATGGTTTTCGCTTTCTCATTTCATTTTTATTGCAACTTATATTTCTGCAGATGAAAAGCTTATACTGCAAATTTTGATGTCTCAACACAAAACTGAGCTGGAGTTTCAAGTATTAAGTTACATTTTACTTTTGCAAGAGATATGAAAATATTGTACCATGGTTTCGATGGATGGTTCTGAGTACTGGTTGATGGATCAGATTACAGGGTTTGACTCTTGGCTTCAGAATTTATCACGATTGTTCAATTCAAACGAGGTCAATCTCTGAAGCCGATATTTCTTTCGACGGATGAAAGAGTCTACTTGTTCATCTTAAACTTCCCATATTTTCATTACAGTTCTGATCACTCTTTGAACGGTTACTTCCAGTAATGATTCAACAAAATTAAATTGAATGCCTTTTTAAATTTTAACATTGCCTTAAATATACCATATAACTTACAGGATATAACTTATGAATTATTCTAATATTTTACAACTTGTTATCACAAAAAATATATTTAAATTTTTTATATATAGGGGGGTGCAAAAATAGGTATACAAAAGTAGTTATAAGAGTGTTGTTAACAATTGTTGTCCACGATCTGTATCTTAACATGCTGAGGGCACTGTTATTTCACAATTACCGCTACAGCATGATAATGAGGACTTCTATTTACATCAAGATGGAGCTCCTTCCCACTCTGCTATGACAGTGCGTGAGTTTCTTGACAAAGAATTACCCAATAGGTGGATAGCTTGATGAGAGCTAATTGAATAATCACCACGATCACCAGACCTCACCACAATGAACTTTTTTTTGGAGTGTTTTCAAAGATAAAGTATTTTCAAGAAAACTACGCACTTTTGATGACATGAATCAATTATTAAGAGAAGCCTGGCAAGAAATTGATAACAATAAAAATCTCTGTTCCAAAGTCCGCTTGAGTATAGAAACTATAGAATACTACAGGAATACTACAGAAATGCCAAAGGCCGACAATTTGAGCACTTAAGAGATTGCACTTAATTGCATTTGTATTGTGACTTAATAAAGCTATTGCTTTTTCATAATAAAAACGGTGTACCTACTTTTACACCTCTCTCTCTATTAGGAATATTATAGAAAAATGCGTCATTTAATACAGGCTTGTTTATAAGATAGCTATAGAATGTATTTTTCTTATGCCAGCTTAACATATTTGAAGAACTAAATGCTGAAAGTAAGGAATTCAGATCTTTATATACTAGCATATTAAATCAAAAGGATATGAAACAAAAAATATGAAACTGATAAAAAAAACCGATGTTTTAAGCCATTAAAAATTTTTTTAAACCATTAAAAACCATGCAAGCAAACTTAATAACAAAAAGTTAGTTAACTTATTTTCCGTTATTCCGTGTGTTTCATATGGTGTAAGAAATCATTTTTGACGTCACTTTCTAGCTCTGGTAGATTGGTACCTCTTGTAATCCAGGGATTCGGAGGTCGAATCGCAGCGTCGCTTATTGCGGTGAGTACTTGGATGGTTGACCCTTTCGAGGAGAGATCAGGTTTGCGAATTTCATTTCAACAGACAAGAGTATACAATCCGAGAAGGAATGCCCTCTGACGCCAGTTTGAGGCTGGTAAGGCCGGATGCCTTTTGAGAGGTATTCTACATTGGTCACTCACCAATAGGTAGGTTTCTTGAAAGCCTTAAACTTAAGCTCAAAACCAAGGGTTAATGGCTCAAGGGGAGTGCTGACCAGGGTTAATCGGTAGCTGACAACCGTAGTTGGGAGTTCACTACGTTAACTGTTAATCAGTAGGTCCACTTGCCAAATAACCTCAGTTGCTGATGCGCTTCTAATCTCAAATTTTTACTTTTTTACTTTCTAACCATTTTCACCTAAATTTCTTATTCTCTGTATTCACATATTGTAGTGTAATTTTTTTCTCCTTGTGGAATATCTGATATTATATTTGTTTATTTTATTCTTCACCTTGTTATTTTATTTTTGGTTTTGGTAAAGCCTGCTCGTTAGTTTAAAATTAGCGGACTAGACTATTACAATTTTAAATACTACTGGATTCTCTCCTTTGTTAAGAATTTTTTAACATAAAATTGTTCTAATTTCTTTTTGTGTATGTCATATTTCCTATTTTCTGTTCATAAATATTTGAATAACGTTAATAACTTTTTTTGAGGCTTCTAACTGTTCTAGATACCCTCCATCATACGAAAATACTAGTAACAAAAGTTTGGAAAGGTAAAGTTTATAAATTACCATGTTTATATTTTTCTTTCGATTATGTTCCTTAGATCGATATAAATGAAAGGTGATTAATCACTTTTTGTGTGTTCCCGGATTTTGTGTGTTCTGGTCGGTGGTTGATAATCAAAATAATCGAAGAATTGAATTTGACTCACACAATCGTTCATCAGATTTTGACCAGTAAATTGGAGATGAAGAAAATCTGCGCGAAAAGGTTCTGAAAAACCTTTCGTACGATAGGAGCGAAAAATGTCTTAACTTTTTGGGGCCAATTGAAAATTCTCAAGCTGACAAAAAATGTTGTTAGTCATTTTCAGAACGCACTGGAAAAATCCGGTTCACGAAAGGAATTGTTACGGACCACCAAGCCACTCTAGGGAGTTTAAACTCATACCGAAGACGCATCAGATGCTGCACTGCCTCCCTTCCAACGGTGTTGCCATATCGGACACTATGCCACCGGTTTCATCACTTTATTTACACTCCTGTTATAATGATATTGTTTGAAATGTATTCAGAATATAATTCTTGCATATTTTTTACTACTTGTGATAATTTTACTTACTGTAATTTCATCTAATTACGAGAGACAATAAAGCCAATGTAATAGCGATGGACATTCAGTTGTGCATGACATTAAAAAGGGCACTATCAGTAAGGGAACCGCGAGGAACAAGACGTTTTAAAATTATGCTGATGCAGATAAAAGCAGTAAAATTATTTCTTTTTTAGTTCAGGACACTGCTATTTACTTCATAATTTGGAGCTCTACATGAAGTTACAAAATATTGTAAAAAATTAGTGTATATAAGATTGGAAATGCCTTTAGAATCCTATTATCATCTTGAGCCTTTGTCTTGGTTAAAAAGAAAAAAATTAGCAACATTTTCCTCTATGTATTACTACTACTCATTAATCGGACAATTGGTATTCGCAAGTTTTATTATGTACTTAGTTGTTGTTTTTATGAGGTTGTAACAAGTCTGCATATTAGAGAAGCCGATTTGAAAATGGTGTCACGTTATTTTTATAGGATACAGTGAATTTTATAGGATAGATGAGTTCTATATATTATCAAAAAAGTATCAACTTAGGATTCATTCCGTATGCGTTCTATTATCTACTAACCTACTAAAACATTTAGATCGGCATTCCAAATATTTTGTATGGTAGAATGGCTTGTCGAAATTCTTCAGTGTATAAATGTTTCCTTTATACTCGAATTATTTCTCTACGTTATTAATATCAAACGGTACAAATTTGGTTTGATGATTAGGGTCTAGAGGCTGCACGAATTACGCAAAATCTGTTTTGTTTCGAAATTGGATTCAGATTAATTTCATGCTCAAATTTTAGAATAGAAACGTAAACAAACTATTAGGCGTCCCGCAAACCTCTCTCCACGGTCAAATATTTAATAATATCATTCCGAGATACCCTTTATAACCCATTTATCTCAGAATTTATAAATAACCAGATGTTTTGTGTAAAACCGCCGTTTTAGTTTTGGAATAATGCATTATTCCACTCACGCAAAAATAAACATTTAAGCGGGAAAAACAGAGTGCGGTGTAAAATATTAACAGGCCACGTTTTGCCATGGTTTACAATTAAGTTTCGCGCGGTCGATGGTTAAATAAAACACTTGAAATGTTTTTATTCGGATATCGAACGATAATTAATATAGGTTGCAGATGGTTTCCCTCGTGATTTTTCTATATTGTTTGTTTAACACGGGGTTCTCTCAAAATATTTTGAGATTTGATTCTAGTTAGTCACCAAAGCTAACAAACCACTTTTTTGTAACTGTAAACGAATTTTGTAACTGTTAATAACTTCTTTATTTTGCCTTGAGTTCTACAACTTGTTAAAATAAACGACTGAACTTTGAAAACACCCTGTATATATATTCTATTGTTGTACAATTAAAATATACAAATTGTTGTTAAATTACGAAAGTTATTTTTAAAATAACGACAATTTTGATAACATTTAATGACATAGATACCTTTTGCTTATTAATCCGTTTGCTTCTAATTTTATGGCTTAGATACTTTATAGGGTGTTAGACAGGGTATATACCCTATAGTGGTGAAAATGCTTACAGTATTTGAAAGACGAGTATTCAGTAGAATTTTTGGTGTTGTGAATGACAATGACATTTGGAGGACCAGGTATAACTTTGAACTGAAGTAATTGTACAAAGATCTAGATATTGTAGACTATGTGAGGATTTGGCGACTCAGATAGGAAAGAACACGTGGCGAAAATGCTAGAAAACCTAATACAAAGGAAAATCATGTAGGGGCAAATAGTGGGTAACTGAAAAAGAGATAGATGAAAGACACGATGGCAGGAGAATGTAAGAAGAGATGTTGCAGAACTACTGCACATCAAAAACTGGCAAGGGGCTGCTGGAGATCGATCTGATTGGAAGCGAAGGTTGAAGAAGGTGAAGACTCACTAACAGGTTGTAGCAAGAGGAAAATAGTTGTAGAACAAGCTGCATGAAAAAGGTCATAGTGGGGTCTTTAAATAAACGTTTTGTGATAACTGTTTACCGGATCGGAAAATATGACATAGGTTACCAACTTTATGGATACTGAATGAACTTTAAAATAAAAACTATCTGGTCATGCCCGGGGCAGTCGTATACTTAAAAGGTCTGATTTGTTGCGAATCTCTGAGATAATTACAGAGCAAGTTTCAGTATCAGGAATCAATTGAGACACTGTTAGACGAGTTCTACATAACAATGTGCACTTCCTTCTTTCCTTTACGTTGTGCAGGAACTCCATGTAAGAGACTAGGCTAGCCACAGTCAGGCGATTTTGATTCGCGTGCCTTTTGATGTTTTAGTATGCAGTGATGAATTATAACCTAAACGGATGAGTTAATAAAGCCCTTTTTCCATTATTAATCTCACAGAAACACCTTACGCAAGACCATTGAATTTGAAGCGTGTGACCGTGTGGTGGATTATTGCGGAGGTCAGGTTTGTGGTTCTCTACTTTTTTTGGGGAATGGGATATGCTTGTAATGGTAATTTCACACCGGTTAAAAAAATTGGATTTACCAGCTGGTTAAAGTACTTCACGAACAAAATGTTCTGTTATGATCTTGCTTCTAATGAAGACTTTATCTATTGTATACTTCATCCAAGATACAACAGCGCATTATGTCCACTCGTGTGTCATTAAAGTTACTTGATGCTTCCAGTTTCAAAATTGTTGTTCTCTATACTACTGAAATCAGATGTGATCGATAATGTTCATAAAATCTGAAACACACGTTCTACAATCGCCGAATAAAGCTATTCTCGGTATAAATCGACAAATAAGTTATCCCCTTTAATTTGGACGGATATACTCCGAATATAGTTATTCTTGCTTTCTATTAGCCAGCTTCAGTTATCAGTATTAATAAACATAACCTGCCCTTTCATTACATTCGACAGTTTTATACATTTTGATTAACAGTGAAATAAATAATTGATATGGATCCTATTAATTTAAAAATTTTTGATTCTGATGAAAGTGATTTTGAAGACGTAGTTTTACGTAAAAAACATAAATATATTATATAGTTATACGATTTTCAATGTAAATTGTATTGTTTAGGCCCGATTATATCGTGGAGTTTGAGGACATAGAGTTTTTTAAACGTTTTCGCTTAGAAAAAGGAACTTGTGCAATATTGCTGAGTTTTATAGAAGATGAAATTAAATCTTCAACAGATCGTAATCGTGCGATAAAACCTGCAACAAAATTATTTTTTTACTTTACTTTTTACCCTACGGGTAGTATGTTACTTGTACAGCGGGTACAACGGGTAGCTGGGGATTTCGCAGCAGTTACTTTGATTATCACCCAGGTAATACAGAAGGCGCAAATGTCTCATCAGGTAAAACATCTTTATTTAATGGATATAGGCTTATAGCACTAAATTCGTAGACTATGTTTTCATCATTTAAACATTATAACCAAACTTTGTTGAAGATTGCATTAAAACTAGTTTTTGTCAAGCCTCTGTCAGGCTTTTGGTACATGTATGTTATAACTGTCCGCTCGGCTAACTGTTCTACTGCAACCCTAGCTGCATTTAAGCCTTCTTCGGACTACCTAGCACGCTTTGGAAGCCTTTTAATCGAACCTGCGAATAAAACAGAAAAAGTTCAAACAGACTAGAATACTCCGTGTCGTATTATTGGTTAAGGGGGATAATACGGCCCATGGACTACTCTAGTGGGCCTTATTAGCCTTATGATACGATCTTATAAAATTACTCATTAATCAAAATAAACATAATTCTAGATGAAGATAAACACTGAAATAATCAACTACATTATCTAAAGTTTAAACTAAACAAGTTACTATATATGAAAACGGTAATTGAACAACAAAATTTACTATTTTGTGTCGACAAAAATTATAAACTCACCCCGTCGCATTCCTCGCACCGTTCTCTACTGACAATATGACTGCGCGACTAGCCCTGCGCTCTCGCGGAGGTGTTTGTGTCGGCTTAATGCAGTGTGCGTAAAGAACGAAGTTGCTGCGAATCATTTTTATACGAATTTTCAAATATGGGTTATAATGGACATCCACTATAACTCCTTATTACACTGCGGGCTTTTTTGCCGCAGGTACCTTAGGTTATGGTAGATAGATTAATTAATTTTCTTTTAAACGAATTTATAGTTATAGCAAATAATTAAAATTAATTACAGGGATGGCTGAAGTGAATGGGTATAATTATAAACATGACACATAGATCAATGAGAAAATATATGTTTAGGAAATTATTAATATACTCTTCGATTTTTCAAAAGGAACAGAATAAAAACAAATTCATGGTAATGCGGTTTGATGCCTAATTAAGACAACAGTTGGACAATATTTTGAAATAAGTGGACATTAAAGTAGTCTAAAAACCATATATTAAGTTAATAGAAGTTCTAGGTAATCCAAAGCATAAAGTAGACCAATATGAAAAATCGGGGATTTACGAAATTGATTGCTAAGATTGTGATCGAATTGGGAAAACAAAAAGATTCATATTAACCAGATATAAAGCCAAACATATTGCCTACATGAGAAGCGGAGGAAATGAGGAATGTGTTGCCCAACATGCGATAATAACATAAAAGCTCGAGTATGACCATTATATAAATATTAGTAATTTAATACTTGTTAAAAGTGTATATAATAATAGGACTTGGGATGCATATGAAAACATTAAAATAACAACATCTAAGAAGACGATGAACCTTGATAAAGGACCAATTCAGTTTTTTCATTGAATTTGTTTCAGCCAACTTCTTGAATCACTAATATAACGCTTAGTTACCTAACAAGGTTTTTGATTTTTACACGCTTCATTAGTCACGATTATCATATAAATAGAAAATAGCTTAATTTTAGAATTAAATCGAATCATCTCCTGATGATGCTAACATGGTCAGCAAGATGTGCGTCGGGAAGTCAGAAAAGTGATTTTGTGTTTTTGATGTCTTTGATTTTACATATAATATTGTTCATAATATTATTGGCTTCTATCACCCCACATTTTTTCACATAGCTCAACTTGTTTACAAAACGTGCATATTCAAATGCAGAAACTAGTTATATTCCACTGCTGTTTGACATATGCCAGCGAAACTACATAGGATTCATAAAACATGTACCGTTTTATATTAGAAGGCTTTCTATCAAGCCAAATGGGCATGTATGTTTATGAGCTTTGTGCAATATTAACACAATTTAATTATAGAACTTGAAGGTTGGAAAGTCGCAATTTGTGCTCGTTTGAGTATTCGTAAGATAAATAACGATCAAAGACAATGTACGGCTTTAACGTAGGAAGTCTAAAATATGACGTTCATATTTGTTCAAGGAGAGAGCTAATCTAAAGCACTGTTAACAAAACTATGTGTATGTGCGATGTCATAAACTGCTATTTGTTTTAATGTGTTGTCGTGCCATTCGCTCGCCTAGTGCAGTCTTGTATTTGATTTTCTACAGTTTGTCACATGAATTGCAAACAATACTTAAAAATATATATTAAGCAAATTATATAATATATAATACTTATACAAAACGGAAAAAAATAATTTAAAATACACACAAGAAAAGCGTAAGGATTTTCTATAAATGTTAGTATTATATTCACAACAGTATATTTTGCAATATATACATATATCTATATATATATATATATATATATATATATATATATATATATATATATATATATATATATATATATATATACATATATGTAAAAATTTGGGGTAACTGCGCGTCTCCTGCCGTCTTCAAAAAAGTACAGGCCGATTATACCTCGCGCTGACATTGCAATGTAGGGGTTTTTGATGCTTGTGTTTTGGGTTCGTTGCACTCCCGACACTAACGACAGTTCTGCTTATTTATATGACCGTTGAGATGAAAATGAGGTTGAAATCAGTGTTTTTGTAAAATTCTCGCACATACAACGCACAGTCGGCTCCCAAGAAACACTCCATACCGACTAAATTTCTATAGTCGGGGTTATCGATTGACATGCGCTCCGCACCACTCACAATTGTTGCAACTTTCTTATGGGGCACCTTGTATAATTTTAATGAAATACAAATTTTTATTATTATTGCATAGAAATACTTTTAGATTTTTCTTTTTGTGTGAATTTGTAAAATTGTTTCACAAACTTTTCAAGTCATTTTATAAATTTGGGCACTTTAAGCATATTGGCAACTATGTGGTTGAAGTTTAATAGTACTTATTTTGCTTGGTATTTTTTATGAGATATCATTATCTGACCCATTTGTTAATCAAATAGTTGATATTTATCGTTTAGCTTACGTATGAAGGTAGAAATGTAGGAAATATATTTTTTTTTGGTCGAAAATTGCTTTATTTTTCAACGTAGTCTCTATTATATTCTACTGAACTATTTTTCTATTTTTTATATTTTCCAAAAAGTACGATTTGTTGAACTCTTCTAAATATTTCTCTGTTTCGACAATGAAATTTGATGAACATTTCTTTCTAGTCAGTAATGTTTTCATCTTCGGAAAGAGAAACAAGTCGAAGGTGACCAAATCGGGAGAATAGAAGCGATGTGCGATGAATTCGTACACCAAATTGATTAGTTTCACCATATAGACGCATTATTGATTAGTTTCACCATATGGACGCATTGGAAGGTGAATTGCCGTGATGAAACACCACTTTTTCATTTACTCTTCATAGAATTTGACCAATAATGTAATATAAGGTACGTGTAAAAACTTTATAGGACAACTTATAAATTGTGACAATTAATAAATAAGAACACCAATTTAATACCCTTTTATTTTATTATCAAACATGCCAAAATTACAAACAAATAAAGTTGTTTTATCTGAAAACAATAATTGAAACATAAAAAACTTAAATTTTCCGGTTTTTTGGTCGGGAAAAAAGTATAAGGAATAGGTATAAGGTATAAAGGTAAAGGTATAAAAGTATAAGGGAAAAGTAAAAAAACATTTTCAGTTATTGATAGAGCCCCCGGTTTTGCTAATAACATCAAATATTCGGTTTCTCATTGAAAAAAAAACTAACCTTTGGCAGAGTTTACGGTGATATCATTAATTCGGCCCGTGTTTGTAAACCCTTCTTGCGAGGTCACCCCATATATTTTCTATCGGGTTTAAATCAGGACTTTTTGCTGGCCAATCTAAAATGTTTACATTATTATAATCAAACCAGTGTCTTATAAGGCGGCTGGTGTGCACTGGTGCGTTGTCTTTCCAATCCAGTGCTCGCCACTCAATTCAGCTCCAATTGGCTGAAGATCGGCCAGAAATTTTGTGCATCCATCAGCATTAATTTTTCTTCAAATAAATACTTGATAGCTCACTCTGTTAAAAAAAACACCCCCAAACCATTATTAAACCGCCCCTTAACTCGCATTTAGAGATATTTCTTTATTATCTTTTCGTAAATCATGCCAGTAAAATTTTTAGTCCCCTGGCACACCCAAATTACTTTTTTTTTCATCGGAATACAATATTTATATCCAGTAAACATGGCTATCTAGTTTGGCAAATTCCAGCCGCTGGATTTTATGTCTAGGCTGCAAGTGAGGTTAAACCAACTTTACAGTATACTCAAAATTTTTTTAGCTCGTGAGAAATTCTTAATGGAAGCCAATCTCAAAACGTTTTCCCATACTCTTCTTTCAATCTTAAAAAATTGACTAGAGTTTTTGATCTATCCAATTTCTCAGCAATAAACAAGTCAGCTCTGAGGACTCAAAAGCGCTTATTTAACTTTTTTCGAAGTCAGCCAGTTTATTTCCTTTGGGCATTGTCACAGCAAAATTGAAACGCGATAACAGATGGACACCCTTTTCATTGGTTCTTGGGGTAGACTGAGAACAAAAAATAGGTAGTTGAAAGTATTTTAATACTGTTCGTAAATATTTACTGTGTCCTTATAATGTTTTCACGGATTTATCCCATTTGAACGCACATTGGTATTAATTCGTAGCTTCTATGTCAACAAAAACAAACATAAATACTAAAAATGATGAATAGGAATAACAATATCCTTGTAAAGCTGTTTTGAAAAAAAAATAAAACATAGAGTAATAAAATCTGTTAATATAATGTTAACTCTCTTAATATAATCGATGTTATTGAATAACATATATTGTTAATTAATGAGATCAAGATTGTCAATTAGTTTTTTTGATTAGCGAAAGGCGCGACGGGAAATTGTTAACAAATTATTTGGGGTATCAAACTGGTGTTTTTCAATAAAATTTATTCCATATCATTATTCTTTATTTTTCTTCAATATTGCAAACCTAAATTTACAGTGCATGGTATAAATAATATACTGAATAATACTTGAAAGATCCATTATCTGAAGGTCAATCTATTGAGATTCTAGTTACTGAAATGAACAATGACAGGGAGACCATTATGAGCTAAAATAGACAAAACATTTCTGATTTATCTTAAATTTCAGAAACTTTAATCTACGTCTGTTTAGGGGTAGTTACGAAATATTTAGCAACGTGGAGATGATTTATGCGTCACCAGGGTTCAATCCCTTAAATTATATGTCTGCTCTCTTCAATTATTTGCCAAGTAAATTAGATGTAGACGATGAAAATTGCAATTATTTTTCAGAATATTAAAAATATTTTTTAGAAGCAATTTATAATTGCGAATTAAATATAGGTGATTTATTGTTTAAAGTGGCAAAATATGTATAACAAAAATGTTTAAAAACCATTAATAGTAATAATTCAGCAATATAACTAATACAGGATCCGCCACTCGAAGTGTTACAAATTAAAAATGCTGTAGTTTTGTCATTTACGAATATTTTTATTTAATATTTTTAGACAATGTTGAAAATACATTAAATTTCATGAAAAACATCTTACCGTTCAATAAAATTTTTTCATCAGAAAACACCAAATTTTCGAGTTCGTCACTTGCTTGCATGCTTTTCAATGTTTTTGGTCGTTGAAGCGTTGTTGCCTTTGGGGCGGTGTTAAATCTTGCCCTTTTTGTATCTGTAAGGCTTCAACTTAAGTTCATATTTTAGTATGCAGTAGACACGTTCAATTTCGCTGCACTCTGACGTGAGATTTCTTTCAATTTTAGCCATTACATTTTGAACCATTTCTGGTGATATTGCGGATTTTTTATGACCACCTTCATGGCGTTTTGCGATGCTACCAGTATCATTGTAACATTTAATGGCCCGATGCACAAACATTTTATTAACATGTAATCTCTCGAACAAAAGCATATTGCGATTTTCCTTTCAATTACAAAACAAACACACTATTTCGTTTGAATTCCATAACGAATATTTCATTTCAATTTTGAAACGGTATACTTCATACACTTATAATTACAATATTATATACAACTTTGATAACAAACACATATAATAACAATATTATAAACAATATTATAAACTAAAGTATGTTAAATTTTGAAAGCACTGTGATCAGCTGTTTAGCAGCTACAGCAGCGTGAAGTTGGTAACACTTCGAGTGACGGATCCTGTAATTTAATATTGCAGCTAATATAAGTTGTCTGTATACATTACTAGTCTATTAATGTGGTCTTACATTATTGGTATTGTATAATGTTTTAATGAATACATTATTGTATAATGAAATATAATATTAAAATCGATTTCAGGATAAATAATTTCCGTTCACAGAAATTTAACTTGACCAAGCAGACAATAATATATAAAAATGTTAGCCCTATATAGCCTGCGATCTTGGGGAATATCTAGTTGATGAAAAGTGCGAGGGTATGAGGATGGCTTGGAGAGTTATCGACCTGACAAAGAAAATATATTAAAGTTTTTATTTTTAATTATCAATCTGGTCATCCTGCAATTTAATATACTTAGACCAAAGCCGTTCTAATTTCTTAATATCAGCGTTGTTCGGCTTTGACCTTATCATTTCAAGTTAATCTTCGTTCAGCGAGCTATTTCTTCAAGTTTGGAAAGAGAAAGCGATAGATGGGGGCCAAATTAGGTGTATACGCTGTATGTGGAAGCACTTCGAAGCGTAGGAATTGGAGTTTTGTAGCAATGACCAGAGACGTATGTTCAGGTGCAATATCGTGCCGAACGAACACTTGCTATTTGGTCAGATTAGGATGTTTAGTTTAAATAATATCCTTCAATTTTCCAATCTTCAGATCCAGTATTGAAGCTTAATACTTCCCGATGATGATTCAGCTATTTCCACGTCAATAAATAAGAATCCCAAAGAATCGTAGTCATGATTTTTTCTCCAGATTAAACCGTTTTCGTTCTCTTTGATGCAGTTTTACTTCTTCCTATCCAATATTTCTACTGCTACGAACAGAAAGGTGAAAAAAAGTCATCAAGGTGAAAATGAGCTTCATCGTTTAGGATGATTTAGCTCGAAAATCAGCATTCACTTTTTTTTGTTTAATAATCTATTCAACAAACCCTCTTCGTTGTGTATGGCCATTAGGGTGCAATTCTTGTGTATTTTGTAAGCATGGAGACACAGATCTGTAGTGAATATACGCTAGTAAGAGAGAAATTGAATTTCTTCTTGATATATATATATATATATATATATATATATATATATATATATATATATATATATATATATATATATATATATATATATATATATTATCCATTTTTCAGAAAATTGATAAAATGGTTCAAAAAATATTCTTGGTTTACCACGCACTATCGTTTGATCAACTGCTAAAGATGTTATACATAGAATTGATCTATAATTTTTGGTGTTTTTCAAATACGAATATTGTTTGTTTTTTTTGTTCGAAATAATTCACCAAACCCCTCAATCCATGAAAATTATTCATGTGAACTTTTTACGGTTAGCCCAAAGAGCGGTATCGTTTATAAATCTTCGTCGATCGCAATAAATTTTGAACAAATCCTTGAAATATTTTTTCTACTCGAGCTGTAAAAACGGGGGAAAATAAACTGGCGTTGGTATCGACTGTAAAAGTTCTTGTTTCCATAAACCGAGAAGGAAAATAAAAGCTTCGAGAAACAATAAACACTTTAATAAAAGTTCGAAGAGATTCGCTTGGTCCATAAGTCATTTATTTATTCAACAAAAGTACACACAACAGGTTAACTAGAAGGGTGTACGATAAAAGTTTACGTGCTATCATGGGAGTAGATTGAAGCTTCTTTTTTCGACTTGTTTTTAACCCGGAGCAAGGATGCTCGTTTCGTTCTAACGGTGCAGGGTAAATTTTACACAAAAGTTTTTATTATTTGTTTACGAAGCAGTTATACACCATGTCCCAAAAGAACAAGAAATGATTTAAAGGGTTATTGTTTCGTTCAGATTGTAGTTTCGTTTCTTTTGTTTTGTTTGAAATGAAGGATTTTCGATTTAGTTCAGTCGGCATTTTTAATATATGATATTAATACGTGCATACAAGTAATTTTTAATTGTTTCACTAAATCTAATCACTCTTTGAGTCAATGTTACTTTTTTAGTCAGTTGCAATTATAATATAATATATTTATAAAATCAGAAAGAAGGGAACAAGTTAGGAAATGGATATCAAACTAGGAGTATCTATATCAAGAACGAACAAAGAATTGCTTACATGAGTGTAAGCTAAAAAAAGTAATCAGGGTGGATGATGGAAGAGTGAAGGTGGCAAAAAAGGTGGTTTCTGGCAACGTAGAGGAAATGTTAAAAGCAGGACGAGGAAAATTAAGAATAAAATGTGCAATCTCGTTGTAAAGATATGGGAGAAAGAAGAAATTCCTAAAGAGTAGTTAAAAGCTACATACATGAACACAAATGCGAAATAAGCTGTTGGACACATGCATATAAAATATTAATAGCAATAAGAGATATACTAAACATAGACTCAGAACAAAATTATCTAAATATTGGGCATACTTTTGGAATAAAGCAACATACTCACCCTTTCAGAAATGAAGAGTATGAAACTCCAAGCAATTTTTATACATTTTAAACAAGTATATGGCAGTAGAGAACGAATTAAGCTTTATCAAAGGAAGAATAAAAATGTCTAAAGATTTACAACTTCACATATCTGGGGGTAATAACTTAAAACAGTGAATAGAAACCAAAAATATGCAAGTCATAATGGTATGAGGAAATCATATATTTGCCATGAAAAACAAAACTCAACGCAACGTCTCGCAACGTCTGCGAAACGGCCTGTCCAACACGAACAGTCAAAATAATGATGCAGATGGTTAACGAATAGATGACCTAGTAGCAAAGAGGGGAAGAGAAAAAAAGGGGGTGGGCTAGAGTTCTGGAAAATGGATTATTTGATATCAAATAATGAAAATTTCCATTTATGTAATCAAGGATACTTGATTACATAAGGTTTTCTCACAACATGTGGTCATATGGCGGAAAAGTATTTAAGAAAAAGTCATTAAATCTTTTTTTATATATTTATTCCTTTGCTTATATATTTAATCCATTGGCATATATTTAACGAATTTTATATTTTCCGTAAATGTAGAATACTTATTTTATTGGTCAGTTTAAATACTCACTTAACTCATTAGTATCAGTACATGATGGTCACCCTGAATGTGATAGCAAGTGAGAAGGAAATATCTGAGACGTTTGAAACAACAACCGTTCATTTATTAGCCTGTCAGCCACTGATTCGTTGATTCAGTGATTTTTCTCCGTAGAAAAAAGGAGTTTCTTCAAATGCTCCTTTCACCTAAGGAATAAAATCTAATGACTAATGCCTGGAGAGCTGTTCAAAAATCTTGCAGTGTGGGTGGTAGCCATTAACATGCAATATCTATAAACTTGGACGTTTATTATCCAAATGCCTTGGCTGAAGTTTCCCTGTTCTTATTCTTTTATTTTTATAAACTTTCAGTATGAGGTCCGTACACTATTGATTTGTAGTGGTGTCTCCACCTGATAAATAATTAGCAAAAAGAACAACCCCAAAAGATTCCAAAATATTGTCGCTATGATTTTATGCAATGTAGTTCTAAAATATCTAATATGTGGACGCGGTAAGTCCTATGCGGTTATGCCATGCTTTAATTTGCAACTCTGGATCAAACTGATGGAACCAGGTTCTTATCTTCCGGAAATTTTCTTGTTCTGTGTTAATTATCGCCAAATTGTTTTAGCATTTATTTACCTGGTGCGTTTTTTATATATACGGTGATTTTTTCAGTTTATCCGAAATTTAAATTCAAATAAAACAACAATTACATTAGACACCTTGAAACTATTTATTTTATGTGGAATAACATTCAATGGCATTAATGTCTGAAAACAATTTCGGTCAATTGTTCGCCGGGGCTACTTCTGATAAAGCGCATTCTGCCAATCCAATTAGCGAACACTTTTTCAATTTGGGGTCTTATGTCCACAATTGTCCGAGTTCTGTTAGCTTTCAAGGTGTCAATAGTTACTAATGTATCGGCATAGACCAAAGATTGTTATGGTCATATATGTTAAATCACATGACGTTGGTGGCCAATTAAGAAGTCCGTTCCTCGAAATAATTTTTTCACCGTTTTCACTCAATAAAGCAACTGTTGCGCTGGCTGTATGATATGTGGAGCTGCCTGTTGGAACCACATATCCAGATCAATACCATTCAAATTCGGAAGTAAATACTCCAGGTAGTCAAATAACAAAACCAAGCTTCCTGCGAACGGCGACGAACTGATAAATTTGAATCTTCATCAACACTGCGAGCAACAATGGCGATATTTTCTGCGCAACAGTTTTTTGTCTGGTATTTGTTTTGAGATTGAGCAACGTGAAATGCATTCGGAATTTGTCGATAACTCGGTTAATATATTTTATCACGAAGTGCGCACGAAGTTTGGCGCATGGAACACTGACTTTCATAATAAATTTCGACAATTTGCAAGCTTTGCTCTGATGATATGTTCCATGACGATTTGCCAGACTATTGAGACACAGATTTACGGAATTGGGCGCAAACTCACAGTTCATTTACACCCCTAGAGGAAGTTCGGACACTAAAAATATTACCCTTTGCTGCGATATCGGCTATATCATTATTCATTTCTTGTGGCAATAAACATTTTGTAAAAACTCCATTAAAAATTGAAATTAATGTCCCATAATGCAAATAGTTGATAGCTCCACAATTAATTTTTCACTTAGCGTTTAGCGTCTTAAGCTCGTTTGTTGTTAGAGACAATATTTCATTAACTACCTTCATAATTCATTAAGTCCTGCAAATTTTTATTGATGGTCTGATAAACAAGAACAATTTATTTTATTATTTTTATTGATAATAGGCATTAAAAAATTATGCAATTGTTAGATTGGGGACCATGATTAAACTCAAAACAGAACGCTAGCAAATTGCAAAATAACAACAAATCGCTTTAAATTGAAACGCAAATTCTTTTATAGTTAATGTCTAACGGTTAAAGTCTAAGGTTCCTTTGGCATTTAACTAATTTCCATTTAATTTTATCAACCGACTAATTAGTTTTTAAATGAAAACAGCTCCGTTAAACTAAGTGTTAATTGATATTGAAATCGGTATTTTTCGGTTTGCTTCTAGAATTAATTAAGAATAAAATAGCTCTACAAATTGCCCAGTTTTTCTGACCATTGTTCTCTTTTCGGAATTAATTAATCGTCTTGCTTAACTTAAACAAGCAGCAATTATATCAGGTGTTTTTTACCTCTTATTAAAAGAGATATTTGTTTTTTTTTAGTTCTGTTTTTTTGACTTGTTTTTATTTGGACTGATTATTTTAAACATTCTTGAATTTTACTCGGATTTTTTTCTTTTAAATATGTATAAATCATATTTCACTCTTTTATAAGATGCATAAATATCCATTTCTTCAACCTGAGATTATAATTGGGGCTCTGCGGAGCGATTAATACCTAGATGACGGCGGTTGGCATTAGTTAAATTCCAATGAATTTTGATATAAGAGGGTGAATCAAATATAAACCGAAATTTCACAATTATCTTCTCCAGCCAATCACGATCAGGTTGTCAGTGTAGGTAGTTACAGTGCAATGTATTAGTGTGTAAGTGTTTGGTTGGGCCAAGAAGTTTAAGAGTGGACGAGAAAGTATGGTAAATGTAAATCATAATCGACGTTCCAAGTCAAGTGTCACTGCTGACAACATTGGTGCAGTTCGCAACCTTATCGAAGTTGACCAGCGCCTCACTATTCATGAAATTGCTTTAAAGGTGGGTATTCGCCTTGCAAGTGGTCAAACAATCATGAGAAGTCATCTTGGCTTCAATAAAATATGTGCTCGATAGGTTCGATTTTGATGAAGAAAAAACTGGAGAATATGCATTGGGAAACCTTTGAACACCCTCCATACAGCCCAGATTTGGCACCCTGTGATTATTTTTTATTAGCGCCCTGGAAAGATGCACTTCGAGGGTAGCGAGGTCAACGATCAAGACGTTGATGGGTTCATGCGCAATTGGTTGATGACCCAAAGTCAAGGTTTCCACGAGCAAGGAATTCGCAATCTTCCAAACCGCTGGGGAAAATGTGTAGAGCGTGGAGGAAACTATGTCGAAAAATGATCAATAGTTTTTTTTTGTATAATTTTATAAATAATAAATATGTATAAACAATTCAGGTTTATATTTGATTCACCCTCGTATAATGTGAATCTCAACATGGTGTAAATTATTGTCAAAGTGTTAATACAATCTACTACTAACACATTTTGATTGAATTTATTTTGTTTTTAAGTACATTGGAGAACAAGGAAAATGAAACATATGCAACAATAAATTTGGCCTGGCGAATCTTGCTGGCCTGTTGAGTGTTGCCATTGCAGACTCTTCTAACTACTTCTAAAACTAGAGTGTTTGACGAGTTAGCGTTATCTCGCTGAAAGATCAACAATCTCGTTGATAGGGCTTAATGATAATCTATATGGCTCTAACATATCTGTTACACATCGCTCTGCATTAACCTCTGACGGTTATTAATGATGACCTAGTTCCCAAATATATCCCCCTAAGCATATTCACCCAAGGATATCCCCCTAAGCATATATGTCCTGTTAATTTGAAAGTTACATTTCGCTTTTCACCCCGAAAATGCCTGTTCCTTCTACGCTCATCACAACTACCTAAACAAAATTTAGAGTTATCACTAAAGCAAATAGTTTTATTTCTAAGCCACATCTAAAGAGGTGAGTTGTAAGAGGAAACACTCGATAAGGATGATAAGCAGATATCCCATCGCAAGTAAATGTAGAATGTATAAATGTAAACGAATAACAAGAATATTAATACGCCGTTTATCCGCCATTAGATACTCCTTGGATGACAAGAACATCTCACCCATACATAACTCTGATCCTCAAACCAACTTACAACAGTAGAAGCAGCAATGTCCATCCTGCTATTTCAAGAAAATTTAAATCTTCTTTTATCATATCAATTGTTCGTTCATTTTGAATAAAAATTAGCAATTTCAAATCAAAGTTAGTTCGAAGCTGTTTACCAAGAGAGCAAGGACTTGAAAATGCCAAATGAGATTTTGGCTAAACGTCGTCAAGAATGTGAAAATTCATCAAATGAAACGATTAACACCCGGAAGAATAATTGTAACGTATATATATATATATATATATATATATATATATATATATATATATATATATATATATATATATATATATATATATATATATATATATATATATATATATATATATATTACACTATTTCAGGAACTAAAAATAAAATGCATGCGAAAATAAAATGCTTACTTCTACATGTTTATTACATGCTTTATTATTTATCTTTGAATATTATTTTAAATAAGAAATAATATTGTTAGAATAAGATAAAAATACGTTTACCATTTTTCATTGTAGTCGAGGAATTTTTTGCACTAAAACGGACAATACACAATTCATATATCTTTGTATAGCGATGGCCGACTATATATAGTAGTATATTTATGATGAATAAGAATGTTTTTAAGCGAATGCCCAGATTCCATGATGGTAGAAAGATCATTGAAGGCAATCCACGTCCAAGTCTATCAATAATAAATCGAACCTTAAAAAATGCTCGAAAATGATTAAACATCTTGGATATCTAAAGATCTCACTGGAATTCTTAATTTAAGTCTACATCTAATTTTAACATAACATTAGATTGGAAAGCAGGATTTTACTGAATTTCTTAGCTGAAAAGTATCATTTTGCTCGGCCATCCCTCGTATTTACCTGATTTAAGTGCGGGTGATTTTTCACTTTTCCCAAAATACAAGCTGGAAATGAAAGAAAACTGTTTTAATACAATTTAGGACCTTCCAGCAGGTTCTAAGAGAGAAATCGTATAGTGAAGAATTTTCCAATAAAATCTAGAACTTTGAAACGTAATAGCGGCAACACTGTTTGAAATGTAAACGTCACTCATAGATTATCGTATTCAGTATATTGTGTTAATTTACTATAGATAGATACACTATTCAACAGCGCGTAGTTGGACGGCTCCATTTCGGGGCAAAAACATTGTTTTCCAACGAAACGCAATTGAAAGATTTAGGCCAATAAAAACACTAAAGTGATTCAGGGGTTACCTCTACATCCTCAGAAAATCACTATTTGAACTTGTTTTTGGGTTGAAGGAGTGATATGACCTCAAATTTTTTTGAGGATGATGGCTCACATCATGCTAATTTTATTAGTGAACGCTATAGGAATATGCTAATATAATACCTTTGGGCTGATCTGATAAATCTGGATATAAGCAATGTTTTTTTTTTCATCATGGCGGTGTAACTTCTCACATATCTCTCTAGGCAATCCATTTTTTGCAAGATAATTCTTGCCTGACGAAGTCGAAGGGGACATTGAACGACATTAGTTTCAAAATATAATACCATTATTTATTCTTCAAATTAAAATAATATTTCCCGCATTATCACTTGTAGTCAGCGGCGGTTCGTGGGGGAAAAACAGGTGGGGCACGTATAACTGAATTTTGGAATAGGGATAGAGAAATGCAACGCAACCAAAAATTTTACATAACTTAGTATCTTACACACACTTTGCTGTGTAGACATACGAGTGTAACTGTCAGACGTCAAATTTTCGAATAGGTATCTACATAATACAATTTTGCTATACTCACCATAGGACCATGACCATTAAATCTGTTTGTAGTTAAAGTCCACCCTTCTAAATCTCTGACCAGCAAAGTGGTCGATGAATTGATCAATAAAATTTGAAATTGACTTCACACGTTTTTTTTCAATAGATAGCATTGCTAACGCGCACAGCCATTTCTAGTCCATAGTGTTTCTTCGAAATGTTTTGATTCGTTTGAGGGTAGAGAAACATCTTTCGCTTTCCACAGTCGTCATAGGGACGGTACACAAAACAGTCAGCAATTCCACAGATTCACTAAATGTTGATGTTGAATTGTTTTGGATAAACATTTGTAACAGCGGCACAAGCCCACTGTGTTTCATAAAATCGTCTCGTGGGTACATTACCAAGGGCTCATTTTTTAATTTTAAGTAATTTACGTATATAAACAGGTTACACACAGTTTTAATGTCTTTATTTGGAAAGATGGCCCGATATCCACCAAATTTTTCAGTTTTAAATAAATTTGCAACAATTAGGTATACATCGAAACTAAAACGTTCATGAACCTGCATGATTAAGGTATCACAGATTTCCTTGCGTATCCTGACATTCGAATTGGGATTCACCTTGTTAGTAAATTTCTGTTTCTTTCTGCGATTCTCTATGATCGTTGTAGATTCTTTACCAGTTAAATTACCAAATTCTTGATTAATTTGAATATCTATATTGTCTATTATTTTGACTGGCTATTGACAAAGTTACCAAATTATTCTTAACTTTATGGTAGGGGCCGCACGGGGTAGACGCTGTCCAGAACAGTTGTCCTTTTGGATGATCGAGAAAAGAAAGCGGTAAATGCAGACATATTTGCGAAAAACATCTTTACACCTTTTTCTCTTGTACAACACGTTTCAATTTTTAGATTTAATTGGTGAGCATAGCAGAGACTATACCGTGCATTCTTATAAATATTTTTAATTTTGGCTTGTACTCCCCCGACTGTATCTCTCATCACGGAACATAACTTTGGGCTATGAGTTTCTTAGGTTCTTTGTCTATTCCTAACTCGCTTAGCACCATCAGAATTTCGTCTGCAATTCCATCTGCTGTGTGATATTTTTTTATTAAAAAGCCCCAGAATTTTTCGTCAATTTCGCCATTTTTAACATACCTGATTATAAAAACCATCTGCGTTTGTGTAGATGTATCGATTGTTTCATCGGCCTATTTGGCAACATATTTTGCTGTGTGAATTTCCTTGTTTAATAAATCGCAACAAATATGCAACATTGAATCCAGCAATTCGTTCTGAGTTTGTTTGGAGATGTCTAGAAATAATTTATTTTTAAAGTCTTTTAAATGAGCTTCTAAAATACTGTCTGTTACGGTCATCAAATTTACTAGCCCTTTGAAAACGCCACGATTTTTTAAAGTGTAGGTTTCGTCTTGCCCACTTAAGGCAAGCTCAAATGCCACAAAGAATTTTATACCTTCAATTAACTTAGACAATATGTAACGATTGCTACCAACAGTTTTATTGTGCTTTTTAATAGAGTCCCGATGTGCACTGAGTTGAGAACGAATGTCTGTCTTACCCAACATACTAATTTCTAGCTTATTTTTCAAATGTATTTGTGAAATAGAATGCTATTTTACCTTTGCGTCAAAATGTTTCAAATCATTAACATCGTGTTTAATCCAGCCAGGATCAAGATCGCCTGCGCTCATTGGTTTTCCGACTTGTGCCAAAATCCACGTAAAATAATAAAAATTATTTATTGTCTCGCATACACATAACCACGAATACTTCTCATACACGGTTTGATTGAATATCCTTATATGTTCGTTTTTGAGTAATATTAACTTGACTCGATTTGTAGAATTGGTGTCGGCCGTCCAAAATTTTTGATGACAATTCGGTCCTCAAATCTTAATGTGACATTATTTCTATTCATATATTACATTGAATTCATCTTCACTATTGTAATCGTTCAAAACAATCATTTTGCAACCACTCGAAAAGCCAAAAAGCGCGATGGCGAAAATACCTGACTATTGAGAATGGGGCAGCGCCCATGATACGACGTTATAAATGCGTTTAATCTCCGGGTTACTAGCAAAGCGATGCGTTGCTGTCTTTGTTTTTCGCACGCGATAGTAAAGAAAACAGTAGCGGCACAAACTTGTCTGTGCCCAAAGCACGTGTTCTTTAATCGGTGCGCTTCAGCAACCCACGACCTATTACGTTACCGCGAATGATATTATGGATGTTAGACCATAGAAATCGCAAGAAGCGTGATCATAGATAGAACAGACAATAAATTAATATAAAATCTGAAATTATTTTTCCCACTTCATTTTTTAGGTAGGGCACGTGACCATTTGTCCTTATTGACCAACCACCACTGCTTGTAGTTATCATCGTACTTCATTTTCTAGTTATGACACTCTTAGTGAACAACCATTTATAATAAATTAGATAGAATAATAAATTTAGATTTAGAATAAAGATACCTCTAATTATTTAGATTCTACCAAACAAAGCAGGTTTACTTTTTGGTTTATCCGGTAAGTTACAGCCATTACAAGATGTAACGTTAATCTGTTAGAATTAAATCACCATAAAATTGAATAATTATGGCCCGTACAAAAAACGATAGGAAACGTCGGGCATACGTAATTACCGCCAGTTTAGCGCCTGTGCAAATTGAATGGTTCTCCGGCAAATGTTCAGAGATGCCGATAATGTTTCAAGATGTTTGTTTTAACACGATGTTCTGTCATTTCGCCATATGGAGTCTGCGAATAGTGTTTCTTGGCGCGATAAAAATATGTAATGGGTTAAGGCGTTAAGCAAATATTACCGTAACGGAAATGTACATTACACTGACTTGTGAACATTTCTTTAAATAATTTACATTCGTTTACAAAAAATTATAAAGTATACATTTTTAATATAAATATATTTATCATTTTATGAGTATCTATATTTTTGGTTGTTGATTCAATAGATTGGTTCATAAGTTCCTAATTATTTTGCAACATTGCTATCTTACACTGTATTAAATAAGTTACACGTCATGGTTTTTTAATTACGGGATAAATAAAAATAATACACTATTTTGCTAAAATAAAATTCTTGTCTTTTGATTAGGAATGGCGGGTTTTAACGTTTATTTTTCTTGAAAATGGTTTTCATTTTCTTTGAATATCTATAAATTAGTTTAGTATAATTAACTTTTTGTTTTTTGATCTTGAACTTTTCATCTCTGGAGATATTTTGAGGCCAATGATTTGAAAACGTTTCAAAACAAACAAAAATATAAACATTATAATGATTTTTGTGAGTGGCACTTAAAACACATTCAAATTATGCGACCCACCTTACTCTAACTAAGTTAGAGGAGGAAGGATTATCAGGAGAAGATAAAAATTGAGTTTTAGTTTATGTCAATATCTCAGAAGGCATCTGGCCATATCTGATCCATAAAATCCTTGTTAGATTTAATAGCTTTTTAATTTTACAGATTTTATAGCTTAGAGAACATATACAAATAGAAACAATGGAGAAACATATAAACAAAATACAACTACATATTTTACATCTATGCACATTGGTAATCGCCATTTATGATTTTAGAGTAATACTATTGAAATATCAACCTTTTTCTTTTTATTAATGATAATCATTTTGTTCAATTTATATAGAGAAAACATATTTCGACATAGTTGTTAAATGTACTATTATTTCTTTTCTAAAATGATCACCATTTTGATAAATTAAATTAAAATAAAATTTCAAAAACCCTATTTATCTGTACATGTTTTCCACGTCAATACATAATATAGAGGGCAAGAAGGTTTCAGTAATATGGATCACATCACATCAGCAGGCAGTAGAAAGCCGTTTATTGACTATGAAAAAACATTTCACTGGATTTCAAACCAGGCCATAATAGATGCATTACTTAATCAAGGTGCATACAAAGTCTATGTAAACCTACTAGGAACTGTACATGATGAAGCTAAAGCGACAGTTCACCTGGATGATCTTGAAGTATGAATTAATGGAGAGCGAGGTGTATTGCAGGGTGACGCAATATTACCTCTTTTTTTCTCGGCCTGCCTTGAAGAGGTATTCTAGATAATCTGAATTGCGAACAGGATAAAACAAAGATCTATGGTGCATACCTAAGCCATCTTACATTCGCTCTTTGCACAAGACCCGGAGGAGTTGCAATGATACATAAAAGATCTACAAAGGACTGGAGAACCATTTGGCTTGCAAATAAACTTGAAAACGAGTCAAGTCATGTTTAGTAGATTTGTTGAGGACCGAAGAATTTCTATTTTAGGGAGGGATTTGGAGCTTGTGATCACTATATATATATATATATATATATATATATATATATATATATATATATATATATATATATATATATATATATATATATCTTGGGCAAAGAATTTCAATAGAGGTGAGGTGAGGTGAAACGGGAGGTGAAACGGGAGGTGAAACGACGTGTTAAATGTGGTTAGCAGGCATTTGACAGGCTCAACATAGTATTTAAGAACAGAGTCCCACTTTGTTTGAAAAGAAAAGTCGTTGATCAGTGGGTCTCGCCCGTTATGACATACGGAAGTTAAACCTAGCGAAGTAAGTGTCACTTCGCAATCGGTTCAAAAACTTCGAGTAGCACAGAGAGAAATTGAAAAATGTTTGCTTGACATTACAACACGGGGCAGAACGACCTGCACATAGATTAGAGAACAAAGGAAAGTACGTGACATCATTGGAAGAGTAAAGGTAATTCAAATTGAGGTGAGGGAGGCCTTATAGAGAACTGATGGACCGACAGGTGGACCAAGGCAATCCTGGTCAATTTATATTAATGTTTTGCGATATAGCACATTCAGGGAACTTAGTAGGTAATAAATCAATTGATTCAGCACTCCTGCATGATAAAGCTTCATCTTCAAATCTTTATATTTAATCTACAAAAAAATCTAGACCAATATGTCATTTGGATCATAGACCATACTAAACAATAATTTCCTCAAGGTTATATTATTTAGAAGTGTTTTAACCTCGTATATGCCGGCATTACGGTCTGCTTTTGTATTGATTTGTTATTTACTTAACAGATTTTTTACAGCTAAACATTTTTCTTAATGATAGCTATTCATTTTCTCAAATGCCAAACGTGTCTTGCTAAAAAAAGCGTTAGCTAACATTATATGTATCATTTGCAATATTATATTAATAGTTATAAATTGTATAAATTGATACTGCAATATATATACAATCAAAATAAAAGGCTTAATAAGTTAATATTTTTTAACTTACCTACTTTTTAATTTTCAAATTATTGTAATAAATACACTTTGTGTCTTTTTTTCCATTGCATTCAATTAAACATATTAATCTATAATAATAATCATTATATTCACTTACGTTGCCCCCATGTTCAGCTTTTATATCTAATTTTACTCTATGCCTTTCTGTTATGTGATACCGTTCTAAGAGTTCCTAGTTCTTATATGCAGAATACCCTTGAAACATGTTCTTTGATCTCGGTTTTTATGACCTCAAATAAATTCGTCAGTAGCAAATAAGGCAGTTATTTGCTGTCTTCATTTGAGAACCTCAGTGTTTTGAAATATGGTACGGTACAACTATTTAATTTGCAATTGGAACTTGATTAAATTCATGAAGCTCCATTTATCCCTTTTTGCTTATCATGTTCGATAATGTTTATTTTTTTCATTCAACATGCTTTTTAGCACAACGTATCGTCTTCATATTCTAGTTCAGTGGTCGCCAATCCGTCGATCGCAAGCTACCGGTAGCTCAAATGAACAATTTTGATAGCTTGGTATGCCAATTTAGGTATCTTGTATGTCGAAAATGTGTTTCAATTATTGCAACTAGTTTTGATAACTCTCCCTATTTGAATATTATTAAAGTAGCTCAACACATTGAAAAGGTCGGCGCCCCCTGTTTTAGTTGTTTCTTACTAACTGGTATTTTTTTATAAAACAGTATTGCACGTCGTTGGATAAAATGAGTTTAAATTTTGTTTAACTTCTGGAAAAATGTTACAAACAGTTTTCATATGATTGAAATGGATTCTCTTTAGTGAAGCAATGCGCATTAAGAATATGTTTAAGCGGTTTACAAGATTTTGTTCTAATACAGCTCAATGGTATTTCTAAATCCACTGCACATCTTATATTTTCTTTAGAACTTTTTCTCTCCTTTAAGAGTATCGTGTGCCCGACTATCCCTCATATACATCTGGTTTGGTAACGTTTAACTATTATAAAACTGAAATTGGTAATGAATGAACAGTATTTTCAATCTCGCAGGTTTTGGGTAAGGCTTTTGCTGCGATTCCTAAAAATTAATGTTTTGAGTGTTTAAAAAAAATTATCGCTTCTCGCATTTTACCGAATCGCAAGGAGTTGAACAATCACATTTTTTACTTCGAATCGATTATGTTTTCCTATAAACAGATTGTATGGGCAGCAACACATTTTAAACAAATCCTATATTCTTGCCACATTTCAATAAGCTTTTATAACTACGTATATCCTTTTTCATCAAAAGAACCGTTTAACTTGACTAATAATTATTGAGTGTCTGATGGACATATGGTCATTAAAGAGGCAAAAGCCCATAAAATTAAATATACAAAGTACTAAAGGAAGAAAGGCGATAAAAATGTTTTTATATATGATCTTATGAGGTGTAATTTGCGGTGAATATATAATTCTAGTAGTTTATGCAGCTATGCAATTTTTTACTATTATAACTGTTTGGAAGTAGTATATTTAGTGTACAAACTTTTTTTTTGTAAAATATGATGCCAGTAAGAGAGTTTGCTGATTAAGTTGATTTGCTTTTAAATATTACTTTTTAAAGTAATCGTCAAGAATATTGCTCGATTCTGAAATAGTATACTTTGAACCGAGGGATGATCTATACATTTCATAAGCTTAACATTTTAATGGTTTATAAAGAACTTTAAAATGAGACATAATGATAACTACAAGTGATAATTCGGTAATTTTTATTTTATCTTGAAGAACAAATAATTTACATTATGTTTTGAAAATAATGCCGATCAAATGTGGTGTATTGTGGAGACCCATTTTTCGATTACTTTTTCATACATATCGCTTGGTATATTTTCAATTATGGTCTCAATGTTCCGTTTAAGTCTAAAAATTGTTCGGTGTTTTTTTTTCTGTAAACCAAAGATTTTACATAACAACATACAAAAAAATCCAAGGGCTTGAGATCGCTTCATCTTAGTGGCCAGTTGATATTACCATTTCGAGAAATAATGGTTCCAGGAAACCTTTCTTGCAATAAATCGATTGTCTGCTAAGATCTTGTTGAAAGAAAACGTACTTGAGACACGAGATTAATATCATCAGAGGCAATCAGACTCGTGAAATCTTTACAAAAATCGGACTTGCGTGGGCTGCTTTCGGAAATCTAAGATATATGTCATAAAGTCAGAGTTGTCGGTTTGTTTGAGGAGAAAAATTTTCGACCAGTGTGTCCTCCCATTTCTCACATATGATGCAGAGATTTCAACAATAACAAAAGAGACAATAAGAAAGACAACAAGCAATGGAACGGACAATACTGGGAATTTCTCTCAGAGATCAGAATACCAACTACAAAAATACGCAAACGAACGAAAGCGATTGATGCCGAATTGATGTCGTAGAAATAGCGATGTTGCAGTGGAACTTGGCAGGTCATATTGCGAGAGCGGTTGATGAGACCAAGATCCGAAGCCTTCAGAAACAGAGGATATCCCCCAACAGATGAACTGACGACCAACAACAAACTGGATGCATGCGGTGCAGGACAGAACACAGTTACGCTTCAGGATTCTCTTATACAAAGTACTCTTATTGGAAAACTCTTTATTAATTATTATAATTTCAAGCAAGTATTGACATTGTTCCAACATATACAAGATGTTCAATATTGTTGTTCATTTTTGTAGGTATAATTAATAGAAGTCGATTTAAGGTATACTCATTTTATTATTATAACATTATAGTACTGTGTTTGGAAATTTATTTAGCAAAAAACTGTCGAGATGCCTTCCTTCAAGGAATGAATATATATATATATATATATATATATATATATATATATATATATATATATATATATATATATACATATATATATATATATATATATATATATATATATATATATATATATATATATACATATATATATATATATATATATACATATATATATATATATACATATATATATATATATATATATATATATATATATATATATATATATATATATATATATATATATATATATATATATATATATCCAACCAATCGTTCAAAAACTTTAAAAGCATATTCGTTAAATCCCTAAAGAAGGTGTATTAGAGTCGTATAGCCACATAATAACATTTATATTTATTTATTCAGATCTTTGCATTAGTTTTGAAATATAATTTCAAACTGGAAGTGCAAATCTTCACACTAGACGGGGTGATTATATTTTTGATAGATAAGAATAAACATAAATTTTGATGATAAGAATAAACACAGGGTCATTACTTGAAGTTTTACCAACATCACACTGCTGTAGCTGCCGAACAACTAATCACAACGCTCCCAAAATTTTAAAGACTTGAAAGAAATCTACGTCAGAGTGCAGCAAAATTGGCTAAACAGCTGTCCGTGTCTGACTCAAGCGTACACCGCATACTGAAATATGAACTCGAAGTTTTACAAGGTACAAAACTGCAAGATTTAGCACTGGCACAAAAGACAACAAGACTTCAACCATCAAAAGCATTGAAAAGCACGAGAAATTTTTTACTGTTCAGCAATACATAAACAACCAAAACGATCGTGTGTGGTTGAGGGGCAAGTCCCGCGACATTTTGGAGAACCGAGATGCCATGCGTAAATAAGCGCCTGCTTCTGTGATGGTTTGGGCTGCTGTAACTTCAGAGCGACCTCTTCGCTCGTTTTCATCCATCAGGGCGTTATGGTGAACCAGGAAATGTACCAACAAAAGATGTTTAACGATGCGTTGATCCTTTGGTCACACAAACAATTTGGTTCTAACCGTTGGACATTTCTACAGAACTCGGCACCATCCCATCAAGCTAATTTGGCACGTCAATTTTTCAACAAATCATATTCTACAGTTCATTTCTTAGCAACAATGGTCTCCATACTCACCAGATTTGAATCCAATGGTATTCTCCATATGGTCCATTTTGGAGGCTAAGGTGTCAACAAAACAATATGAAAGTTTTAATACATTCAAATCAGAGCTTCGCCGGGAATGGCAATGAATTCTACAGACTCACATTCGTTCAGCGTGCGCTGCATTCATATGAAAACTTGATGCCATGATCTGCGCCAAAGCGGGCCATATTAAATAAAAATATTAGAATTGACAAAACTACAGCATTTTTAATTGGTAACACTTCGAGTGACGAACCCTGTAATTCTAGACAAATATTTTTTCAATTACTTTTCGTACATCTGATACTTCTTTTTCATGAGTTTTCAAATATATTCACATGGAATAGAAAGATAAATTTTTCCGTATGATGCAACTTCTATTGAGCTGATTTCAAGCTGTTAGGAGATTGTTCTGCCACTAACTCTGGTGAAGCGAATAAACGATGTCTTAATAAACTAGGAAATATTCGCATCGCAGCGCGGAAAACAAAGCGTTCTTTCTAATCGCCGACATCGTACTCTTCGCCGTATGGAACGTATGCAAAAACGTAACACTTTTTACAACAAAAGGAAGCTAATTTCCATTTCGTATGCACCGCAATAAATTACATTATCTTATCTGTTTCTTGCCCATCCGAGCAAAAATTTCCCTTGTCATTACTGTTACAGAACACGCGTCTATACTTACGGCAGCTTTGCGTATCTCTATTCACAAAGAACATGGTCTGTCATTAATCTTAGTATTTTCCGTGGAATTTGTTCGATGTTGCACTAATTACCATTTAAATATAAAGTTCCTATGTATTAGAGACATCATACTTTTTGTATTTTTGTTTTGATTTTTCGTTACGATTTTTTTTTTTTGGTTTAACAGCTAATTTTGATGCAATGCATTCTATATAAGTTCTATCTATGTAGAGTTGAACTCTTTTGTAATATATATATATATATATATATATATATATATATATATATATATATATATATATATATATATATATATATATATGCAAGAAACCAGAATGACAGATGATAAGACCTTGGAATTCGGCAACTATAGACTTTTTAAAAGTAAAACGCACAAAAGAATACTCAAAAATACACCACATCTCGGGGTTGCTTTCGCTATCTCAAGAAAAACGTCATGTCGACCTGTGTAATTTTGTGATAGATTATTAGGAGAAATTTGAACAAGGTCTGAGTACTCATATTATTTTTGTATTCTGCATCTTTTAATTTAATTTTAAACTCATTCACATTCTGTTTGGATCTACTAATATTTTTAAAGAGTTAAACATAACGGAATTATTAAAATATAAATGCGTATTGTTCTTATTAGTTATCTTATTATATAGCCGACCGCGGTGGTTTGGTGGGATAGTTGTCCGCCTGGTAATCCAAATGAAGCTGGTTCGATTTCAGCGCTCGGATGGTTGTTTTTCTTTAATTCTTTTGTTCGTCTTATTTCCTACCCCACACACATATATACACTTGCATATGCACATACACGCACACACATATCCACACCTAAATGTCTGTGATTGTTTCTAAGCAAGAGTTTAAAATCCGGCAACGAATTACCCTTCAGTCAAGCCAGTTAAAGGCTGGGTAAGACCGAATGCCTTCTGAGAAGTGTACTATGTTGGTCACTCGCCAGTCTGTAGACTTCCTGATAGACTTATGGGTAAACACATAACCAAAGGTTGATAGCCTGAGGGGGGTGCTCGCCTGGGTTTTTTCGGTAGCTGATGACCGTGGTTCAGAACCCACGTTAAGCTGTAGGTCCAGTCGCTAATAGCCTTAGATGCTGATGCGCCTCTAACCGTAAATCCTTTCCTTTTCCTTTCTTATTATACATATAGGTTTGACACATAAAACTTGTTACAACCCAAATATAACAAAAATCTCAGACACTTTCCTGATATCCTGATCTTATATGTCTTCAATTCAAGGCATTGCGTTGAGTTTTTAAGAATCTCAGTGGTTTATTCCATAACTATATGAAACTGTAGGCTTTAATGTGTGAATATCACTATTTAGTATCCTGAAACTTCGGTTTTTAAACTTGTTTATGGACTTGTTTATGGTTAAAATTTTTTTTTTTAACAGAACGTAACAATTATTGGGCATGTATGAATCTATCGTCTAAAATGTAACTTTATTGTTGTTCATTAGGGGTTAAACGCACAACGTACAAAGCTTTACAGCTTTATATTGTACGGACCATATTATTTTATGTCTTAATATAAAATTTATAATGAACCTGAACTTAACCGCAAATTGCGTCTCCAAGTTTTTACGCCGCTTTAATATCCTTTTAAGAAACTAAAATCTTTACTACCTATACATTACAACTTTTATAAAAATAATTTCGTTTTATTTTTGTGGTAATTATTTTAGCGCTTTGTAATTTACTAAAACAATTTTCAACATTTTTAACATATTAATTTGATAAATCATATAAATGGTTTTATGTGCCAAAGACCTACTACGTTGAAAGATAAATTTTGTGGGGCGTTACGTGCATAAATCAGAAGGGGAGGATCTATGATTATGACACACCAGGATGCAAGCAAAGGCGTAGAATGGAGGGTAGTCGCAAACAAAAAAATAACACTAAAGTGTTGCGATAAAAATGAAACTCCACGTTATTGAATAAAATATCGGGTTGTTTGGAAAGTTTATAGGGATTTTTTAGGAGAAAGAGGAACGCAAAAAGTTTGTGTAAATATTTATTTAGTCTAGAGACAAGACGCCTTTCCTGTTTGCTAATTCTGGCCAGTTTTCCTCAATTTTTACCTTCAGCCGATGAAAATGTGAACAGTAAAGGTTCGTGTTGGTGGTTTTGGTGCGTGAAAAAAGTTCAATGTGTATCTTAACCCACCAAATGTAAAGCATAAGTTTCTTGGGATGAAGGGCGCCCTTCGCCGTGCTTAAAACCGCTGACACTGGCAACTCCTATGAGTTTTTGGCTTTACGCTGTTATACACAATCCACTTTTCATTGCCAGTTACCATGCGCTTCAGAAATGGAGCCTTAGATTTTTTCTGAGATATTTGGTTCAGTAGATTGCGCTCAGTAAGTTCGCACACATATCGGCAGACGTATCCATTTTTTTCAAATGATGAAAAACGATCGATTTGGAACTGTTTATCTACTATCTCATGGGCTATCGTGTGCGGATGCCCAGATCATGGGCGATTATGGTCTCTATTTCCTCTTCATCAGTGTTTGAAGGACGGCCAGAACGATCTCGGTCCGCCAGGTCAAAATCTCCACCCCTGAACCGACCAAACCATGCTTGCAAAGTGGGTTTTCAAACAAAATCCTCTCCATAAACGGCTCATTTATTGTTTCTTTTTATTTGGACAGTGTTCTTGCACTTTTTGAAATAAAAACGATAATGTTGCATAAATGCAATTTATAGACTGGCATTTTTAATTTGAATCAATTTGGCTAACTGAAGGCAAATCAAAAGGAATCTGAACATAAACATTGTAAATATAGTTGGAATTAATAATATGTAAATAAATATTACTAATTCACACAGATTTATGTTTATAACTGTTAAAAGAGAAATTAATAGAAAAACCCTACGAACTTTCTGGTCAACCCGATAACTTGCTAGACGTGAGCTTAATTTTTGACTGTCTAAATATTTTAAAATAAAACTTTTCTTATTGGAGGTTCAAAGTATGTTTATTCAGCTGAAATTACTAATTTTGAGAAAAAATATATTTATACAACAAACTGATAGGTGACAAGAAAATATATACTGAACCAACAATGTACGCCATCAGTTTGAAACCATCTTGGCAACTGTTTTTAATAATATTTATTTTTGCATTTGAAATTTCATTTCAGCTGAATCCCTTACTTAACTGAACAGTTGAGATAAGTGGGTTGTTGCATATCAATGGGGTTCAATTTTCATTTTCCGTAAGTGTATACTTCATCATCATCATCTTCATCTCTACTTGAGTCCCCTGTGGGACATCAGGCCCTTTGAGTGTTTTGATCACATTTTATTATACGTAATAAACATTTTCTTTGTGCTATTTTTTAGAGAATTTTCAATTGATTCCAGACATGTTTAAATCGACTAAACTGTTATCGGTAATCAACATCATATATATGTTTTTTCAACTTAAATGCTTCGGTTTTCGCTAATTTAGTAGAACATAAAACTTAATATTGGAACTCTAATGGCGTCATAGTTTCTAATCGCAGTCGCGAAACAACCGCTACCTTTCACGTCTGGCAATTGCTTTTTGTGAACCATTTCTAATGCACAGTTGATAATAAAACGTTAAAATTACCGATATGTGTTCTTCATACCAAGATGATGAACTAAAACCCTTTATAAAGCAAATTTTCGGTTTTTACCTACCTTTGAATCATCCTTTTTTTTTTAATTAAAAAGGGAGCAAACTTGTTTATTTTATGATTAACTAGTAAATGTTACTTTGTATTTTTAATGTTTAATTTTTTTTTATTGACTATATCATATAGTATTATCATTTCGATTAGACTAACGAGGAAGAAATGTATTTTCGACATAAATATAATGTCTAGGGCCATCAGAGTCCTTTAATGTTGTTGCCCACACCTGTTGTAAAGGTAATTTTTATCTTAGTCGTTGAAGAGTTATTATATCAAAAATCTTTTGAAATATCTTAAGATATTTCTTTAGTTAATGATTTTGTTAGTTTACTTCTGCCACCGTCTATGTCGCTTATGTTGAGGTAAGGCTTTGATTCAGTGGCGGCTCGTGAAGAAGGGCGTTAGGACGCCGCCCCAACTCATTTTCCTGGCATTCCTCCTGTATAGGGTTTCAATAGCACGAAAAGTAAAAACGATGAAGGGGAAAACAAAAAAAATTCTTCAGCAGCACTATTTTCTTCTACCCCCTCCAACTTTAAAAATCCACGACCCGCCACTGCTTTGATTATTATATTCTTTAGTTATTGTCAACCTTGTCAATCGTTCTGCAACATTATAACTAATTGACAACATTGTGCATGTCAAGTTTTGGGCTAACGGGAAATAGTCTAAAATAACTGTTGTATTATATTGGCTTCTACTTGATGAAAAGTCATAAATGTTTAATAAAAAGGCTTTTTTATCAAAATTTCGACGTCATTCTTAATGTTTGATGCGTTTCGATACCACTGTGGCTTCGACATAATTGAATATTTTAATAATAATAAGAATAATAAATGTGTATATTAATTAATTAAATGTTAATGGATAAGGCCAAGTCTAGCTCTACGAGCCACCCATACTCAACCCGTATCCAAAAACCAATTACAATACGTAATACTAGACTTACATAAGGTATATAAACATAAACCAACATTCTGTAGATAAAAATACAAATAATAATAACGTATATTTGTATACGCTGTAAGACAGGGGTCGGAGAATCCGTATGGCGAGTAGCGTCACCACCTCCCCGAGCTGACAGGAGTAAACCTCTGTAGGAAAAAATCCCCTAAGTTCAAGGTGGAAATCTGTCGTTCCGAGGAGCTGAATGACACAGGGTTACAGTGTTTTTAACGATGTCTCCGGATACTGATCGCTCTCCGGTAGTAAATAGCTCTCTCAAGGTAATGCAGGGCTCTGCCTTGGGTGACGGTTTTTTCCTTGCTACTCGTAGGATCTATATGAATTCGAGAAACTTTGTTAATACTAGACTTAGAGCTAGACGTGCTGGTCCCATTAGAGTTGGACTTAGCAGCAGAACGAACGAAAAAACGCTTCGAAGTCGTCACGTATGACGACTGAGCAGAGGTCTGAGCTGCTTCGTCTTTACAAGGTAGCCGAACCGAAAAGAAGGGAATATATGAAGTAACTACATGATATATGGTGTGCTTCATATCCAGAACTAAGTCACATGTCGCAGCAAAACCTTCGAATCAAATTGCCTCCCTTCATGGACGGAATAACCACCAGGGGGGACCATTGCGGGATGACACATGAAGATTAGTTACTGCCAAAGTTAAACCGACAACTGAAAATATCACCACAATGGATATAATTATAGCTACAACGTTGACTCCAGATTCTGATATTAACGAAATAAGGACAGTGGTTTATACCGCGGCTTTAGTTCTATTCAAAGAAGGCGAATTGAACAACTGAGCCTCAAATTAAAGAAAGCTCGGCAAGACGTTTCCCGTCTACAGTGCGTGATAGACGTGATCAGGAAGGGGAATCGACCTAGTCCAAAAGTTAAACGCATGATGGCGAATGTGCGCAAGTGCCATTACATGCTGAATTTAACCATCTTAATAGTGCTAAAAAAGAAAACTACGGACAGAATTCTCTCACTTACCATGGCGAGGAAGAAGTTGATTAACCGACAGAGGTGGATTGACGAAAATAACACGTTCTCTACCAATTCATAGGAGTTGTTCTGCAGGAGTAAGGAAATACGAAATGATCCACCAAAATTAGCGGAAGTGGAGGAATATTGGAGGAACATCTATGAGAAAAAGGTCCGAGCAAAAGATTCAACAGAAATACGGCCCATCAAGAAACACTGTGAAAAACATCTCACGCAAAATAAGGATTGCCTTCCTATCACTGAGGAGGAACTGCCATCAGCACTGCCATTGAGGATAAGCGTAATTTTTCTGCCTCAGTGCTGGATGGAATCCAAAATTTCTGGCTGGAAAGAAGGCCAGAGTGTTTACAACCTTCATCCACCAAACTGAACTGACGCCATCATGGCTAGTTGAGGGCACGGTGCTCATTTTCAAAACCGAAGATGCTTCACAGCCAAAGAACTACTGGCTGATAACTTGTGTGGCAGGGTGCAAAGACAACTTATTAATTAATCGTTGTGTCTGTCAAGATGCAAAATACTACAAACGGTCACTTTCGATGGCATGGATTGACTATGCCAAGGCGTATGACACCACATCACATGAGTTGTTACTTACCATACTAAAAATCCTAAAAATATATCCGAATATAGTGAGATGTATTGAAGAAATTATGCTCCTATGGAGAACAAAGTTTGCCAGATGAGCAGACTAAAAGGAAATAATAACAGGATGGATTTAATTTCAACGAGGAGTCTTTCAAGATGACTTTCTTAGTCCGCTCTTGTTTTGTATCTCTTTGTTGCTACTCTCGATAGAGCTGAAACAAACAGCAGGCTATAAAACTGGATCACCCAATAGAAGAGATCACAAAATAACGCACCTGTTGTATTTTGATGATCTAAAAATATATGCTTCCGGAAAGAAGGATTTAGAGAATGCTATTAACAAGGTCCAAGAATTTACTGATTCAGCAGGGATGACATTGGGATTGAATAAGTGTGCTGTGATTCGTTTACATAGAGGTAAAGTCGATGGAATATGCGGGGACGTCGAGCTTATTGATGTGGGGATAATAAGACATGTGATGTCTGAGCAAACGTTTAAATTTTTAGGTATCCAACAAAACGCAGTACAAGATGCAGGTACAGTTAGAAACACACTCTCCAATCGATATAAGGCAAAATTAATGTATATTTGGAGATCTCAGCTATCGGGAAAGAATAAAGTTATAGCCACCAACATGCTGGCTATCCCGCCGCTGGAAATCTCGTTCGGCGTACTCATGTGGATCGTTAACGAGTTGCGTTCTCTTGACCGAACTACTAGGAAGATTATGTATATGAATCGGTCTATATGAATCCGCTGTTGGGCTTGGATCAAGTTTAGGGTAGAGTGACTTTGGAGATATCAGGGAGAATACTGAGAAGCCAAGATCCCTTATTGAAATTAGTTAACACACACGAGAAAGAAAATAAGGGAGTATTTTTGTTTCATGCAGCACGCAGAGCGGCGGAAATTATAGGACTTCATTATTTAAGTTAATTTAATTTATTTTGTTTTGTACATAAGTATGTTGAAATCACTGTTAAAACGATGATTTTCGTTTAATATATGTGAGGCATACTTGAAATTATGTTTACGACGGAGAAAACTTCATTTTCTTTAATTCTTTTCTTGAAGGATATATCTGTTTTTTGTTGTTATTATATAAGAATTTTTGATTTTTTTCCGACGATTTACCAAAATATATTATTGTTTTAAATGAATAGCCTTTTTCGTTTTTTGTGGATGTATTTTAGATACAACATTTTTTGGAGTTTCCATGTTAAAATGTTATCTATTATTCTCTACGAATAACCATTATTTAGCACAATTTATTTGATGTTGTTTAGTTCCTTACTAAAATCTGCATCTGATAAAGGAATATTGGTCAGTCTATATATAAGGCTATGATAAGCTGCTAATTTATATTATGACGGGTGTAATATTTTTTTATGTATACTTGTATCTATTTGAGAGGGTCTGGGATATATCTTGAAACTATATTTGTTTATTTGGGATCCGTAAAATTGTTAAAGTCGGGAAGTTTAAACTATTATTTTCTTCTAATTCAACTGCAAATTTGATATTTTTGTTGATTGAATCAATATGTTCTAGAAATACACTTAATAATTCGTTTGTGCTGACAACACTGTGGTGGTCACACTATTATAACACACTATTTTTAAACAGTCTAAAATAAATATAAATCAAAGCTTAAGTATATTAATTTAAGAAATGCGTATTAAGTAGTTTAACAAACTTTAAAGTTACAGGAAAGATATTACAGAAAGCAATATTATTATATGAAGATTTATTTTTGGAAGGCATTAATTACGATTATCGAATGTTTTGTAAAAATGTCCAAATTTTCCACTACATAATGTAAATTAAAAAATAATCGTAGATATTTGTAGATAGAAGTCCACTTACCATGTCAATATTTTAATTTATTTAGCTGCGCTTATGTCTTAATTGAATTTAACTGACCTCGAACGGTAAGTATCAACAAAATGTTCATCTCCACCACTGGAATTCGTTTATCCCACAAATAAAGGGGGAGCTGCTGGTTCAGTTGACCAAGCGCCGTTATAGGAGCTCGGTATCATAATGTTTATCTATGTGACGGTCGATAAAGCCCATTAGAAAACCATTAAATCAGCGTAGAACAACCTTATTCCATTGGGAAAACATTTTCACAGTTAAAAACTAAAAATAGCATGGAAGCCATAGATAATTTAATTTTGTTGAGGAGAATAGGTGAAGTGTTGTTTGTTGATAACAGTTGGGATTTAAGGAAAACAACATTTGCGTTTTAAAGCTTGCATTTTGGATTAGATAAATGGTTTATTAGTTTAGTGTAAGATTTCCGCGCAATTTTATTTATCTGTAAAATGTTTCCTGAACAGTTCATGATACGAAATTTTCCAATTCCTTAAATTCAGATCAGAATGCTTTGCGTGATCCAATCGGGTTTATAAGCCCTATATATATATATATATATATATATATATATATATATATATATATATATATATATATATATATATATATATATATATATATATATATATATCTGTGTGTGTGTGTGTGTGTGTGTGTGTGTGTGTGTGTGTGTGTGTGTGTGTGTGTGTGTGTGTGTGTGAGTGTGTGTGTGTGTGTGTTATTTTTGTAAATTTCGAGATATTATATTATGTTCATGTTTTCTAAATATTTTTCAGTCACTTTAATACATTTTTTCCGAAACTTCGAAATCTTATTTTTAAAACTTTGCATGTGCGGGATAAGGTTGGTTAAATTAATAAAATGCACAGGGAAATCTATAATTGACCTAGTGATTTAGAAAGAAAAAGTCGAGCAAATATATTTGATAGAGACGTACGTGTACGTCTCCACTGATCTATGAAAAAGCCCATGCAAAAGCCCCATTATGGGACGTAAAGGATAAATGTCCGTAAAAAGGCAATTTAAAATTCCGGAACCGATTCAGACGAAAGATTAAACAGAACACATACATCAACCCTTTTATCTCTTTCCGTGCATGTGCGCCGTCCGCCAGCAACTATTTTATTAAATTCCCCGACAACACAAATCCGCAAACTTTTCTCTCTGTTTACATTCTTTCGGCTCGTGTATACGATTTTCGTCGTCAAAACAGAAAAGAATTTAAAATAAACATGCCTAATATGTTCGCTCATATTATATTTGTCCCCTGAGCACCGTTTCTGTCTTCGTTTAAATGTAAGTCAACATTCCCACGACGTTTCCTCGAAGACGTTTATTTCCTGCAGTTTATTTAAATTGTGACATAATTTAGAGCTGTCCGACGTCGTTGTTTGTGAGCAGAAGGACATTTTTTAGGCTGATATACGTATATGCGACTACGAACTTTTGATATCGACCATTGCCTTTCCGTTACGCTAGCTGAATGAAAAGTTTAAAAATGTAATGCTTTTTGTTTCACACGCGTTGTCTGAAATCGATTTTAGAATTGCAAATTTTAGTATATGAGTATAAGTGCAAATATTAGTATATAAGTATACAGTTGAACCGCCGAAAGATTACCCGTGCGTCATTAATTTTATCCATACGAATCAAGAATTATTAGTCAAATTAGTGGTAAATTTCATAATGGACATGGTTGGTGCCTCGAAAGACGGATATTTATGTTTATGATTTAAATCCACGATACATTTATTTGTATATATTTATAACATGACATTATAAAACGTCCTGTTTCAAATCAATATTTTAACGTAAAATTTCGAGTGTGTGTCATGAAATTGTAATTTTATATCATAAATAAAATTGTACGGATAATTTCAAGTTATCACGAAATGTTAGGCAAGTAGCCAATGAATCAAATTGTTTAGTTATTGGTCAAAACAATGAATGAAATTATTTTGGTATTGGTCAGAACCATTATTTTATCTACTCTATAAACATTGTTGAGACCCATTTCTATATGATGAAAATTTTACCACGTTGAAGGAATATACGGGTCTCTAAATAGTTGTATTACACACTTATTACAAATATATCATATAATTATATCAATACAAGTACAAGATGTTTTAAACTTCCATTTTACTTCGTTCGGATAAGTCTGTTATGTTTAAATGAGGTCTCCTTTATGAAATAACTGGATTATGTTATTTTCTTTCTTAATAGAATACACAGTTTTCCTTGATATTTTTAATGCTGCTGCAACTACCCTAAAAATATTATGATATAATAATACAAAATAAGTAAAACGTAATCAAATTAAGTATTCTGTCAAGTACTTATATTTTTTTACAAAAAATATAAGTTAGAGTTCACGTGCTGGGAAGGCTGCTTTCGGGAAACCATGACGACCACGACGCCCATCACCTTGACGATATATAAATAAATCAATTTTGACAACTAGTATTAGAATAAAATCAGTTCAGAACAAGAGCAGTATTTCGTTCAAGATACAGTCCACATACAAGCATTTTATAGTACATTTTTGGTTCCAATCGAGGTGGACCAATATTCATGCGAACATATTCTTTAACTCTTGAACGGTTAAAACAGCCTCTAAAGGTCCCCCATTCCTTTTTTCCATTTCGAAATATTCATAAGCATTGAGCATTAATTATTAGGCTTGCGATTTCTGTCTTTTTCCCACATTATCTGAAATCACAAAACGTTAAATTAAATATAGATTCCGTAAAAGTACGCACTTCTATATTTCCATTATTATTTTGAAACGGTTGTTTATCTTTCAGTATGTTTTTAGAATTAAGAGTTTAAGAATTAATAATTAATATACATTCTGTTTTTATTAAACTTATTTAATAAAGTGTCTTCGGTTAGGTCAGAATTATTGAAGGAAGTAAAACTTTATGAACCTACAAATACTTACGATAACAAAATAGTCAAAAACAGTACTTCTTATAAGAATTTATTTTACAATAAAACTGGACTTTACAGCACAAAATTTCACTAAAACACAATAACGAAACAATTCAAATGACAATCAAAGCAGGGCCGCTGAACCCAATAGACGAACTTTTAACCGGCGGTTTAACAAACACCTTTAAATTATTTGTTACTTTCTCTTTCTACCCGCTGTAACGCTATCTCATACACTAAAATTGTATCTCATACAAGAAAAAGAACATATTGATTGAACAATTGATGCACCGACGCATCGGTAATCTTTCAACGATTCAACTATATAGTCGTATATGCAAAGAAAGCGCTATGCATTTAAGTGTTCAAACTGAAAATGACGAGTGCGATCTCCTTGAAATGTCGTGAAAACCTAAGTATTGGGTTAGTGCATTGCATCGCAAAATCAAAAAGTTATCTACTTCGCACCTGTAAAATGTTGATGATTTTTAAGAGAAAGAATTTCAGGGGGACTTGGGAAAAAGTGTTATTTGGTTGCCTTTTCAAATTTTTTAGGCATTAAAAATGTCAAAAAATTAGGAGCACTTTCGATACACTATGTTTTTATTTCTAAAAAGGCAAGAATATTTCGCAAACGCGAAAGAAGATATGTATTGAGTGCGGTAATAGGACCGTTTTCGATTCCATATACCGAAAGTAGCTCAGAAAGTCTATCGAAAAAAATATTAATGCCTTTAACTGAAAGTGATTGGCATAGAACAACTTGACAGATTGGAAAATATCTTGGATCAACGAGGCAACAGTGTTTAGATGGCTAGGTCAGCTTGGATGGGTTAGCAATACCAATGTATGTGTGAAGCGTGAGTTAATTGAGAAAAAATTGATAGACTGAATTTCTGCTTGCGTTTCTCTCTAAGAGCATAACGAAATCGGTCCATTTCTAAAATGGATGGTTAAAGGTAAGAGGATCATGGTGTAAGCGCGGATGTCACTTGATATCTGACCGTAGTTTCATATCATTTCGCTTGTCAAGTTTGATAAAATATTTTTTAGGTGATTTTTTATTCGTGGAAACCGCTTGTGTGCCCATATAAGCCATATAAGAGAGTTCGCTTTGACGTAATCTAGTATAGTAGAAGTCATTTATAAAAACTGTTTCGAAGAAGATTTGGCGTACATAAGATAACATTGAAGAGGCAAAGGAAGAAAGTTGTGACCCTTCACATCACGTATCTCTCGGGACCGGTTTCTAGCCTTTCATCATCATCGGCATGATTTTGTTTAAAATTTAATTTGTTGTGCCATTGTTAAATATATCCCTTCGATTGATATATTGACATTGCTAAATATATCAAATTCTATTTTAGTTAGATGCATGTTATTCAGATATTAAACAAATTTACTTAGTTTTTCATTTATGCCAACAACTTCTTTACTGATAAGGATATTTTCTACCGAGTTACAGTCAGCAAAATTCAGAATGTTTTTCCAACATTTTTCGATCGTGTTAACCTCAAACCTATCCTGGCGTAATCACAGCTTCACAGTTTATTAAGGCATTATTGTTGTTTAATTCTTTTAAGGTTTTCAGTACGTACATTGGCTCTTTGTTCTCGGTCTTGGGATTCATCCTTGACTTCAAAGATTTAATTTTTCATGATACCGGTATATTTCGATGATAATCTCTTAAGATATTTGCTTTAATTTGGGTAACACTAACTCTTTTTCCATACTTCTTATAACATAGCTATTATTCAATAACTTTGACACTTTCCGTTTCATATTTTGCTTTTAGAAAGATGAAATAGTTCTCAGTACTATAATATATGAATAACAAAAAAAAGCAAAATATACTTATTGGGCAATTCATTTTTCAACTAGTCTTATAAGTATCGGATATTGTTTATTTAATCAAGGTTGCTGATGTTTACTTCATAAAACTTGTTACAATATTGAAACGAGTCATTAAAGCTTGTCATTAAAATTGAAAATTAATGTATAGAAAAATTACAATGAATTCCAGTTATTTTTGCGATAGGTACTTCTCCATAATTTTGAAGAAAATCATATCTAAAGCAGCATTATAAAGAGTTTTCCAATAAAAATGTCAAAACTTTGAAACTTAATAGCAGCAGCACAATTTAAAATGTAATGTCATCCATAGACTGCTTTTTATTATATTTTGTATACTAATATAATAACTGCAGGATTGGTGGCGATGGAAATCTTCAAGTGATTTAGAAAATACCTCTTCATCCTTGGAAGATCACTTTTTGGGGTAAAGAACTGATAGACCCTATTTTTTCATGGCGATAAGGGGCTTATTGGACAACCCTTTTTAATGTGTGTAGGCTATGGCGAGGAAACTCAATTAGAAAAAAGTATGGAAGTGGATGCAAGTGATCCAGAACTAGTTTAAAGTACCGTTTATTTCTATATCATTCCATTTTCCCCCGTCTATCTGTTTTGGGCCATATCTTAAAATTGAAAAAGGGAGAACCTATTCATGGAATTGGAGAATAGAATACGTTTAGAATTAGGGTCGCAAACCATTTATTTAATATCAGACAAAAATGCTGTGGTGTAACAATGAAAATGTGATATCAGTATTGAGATATCCTGACTACCTGACGGAGACTACTCTAACTGTTCGTCTGAAATCCATACAATTTAACGCACATTTTGATAAACGATTTGGACTGAACTACGTAACAGCAGCTAAATAGAAATAATGAAACTCATAATTGTAATATAATAGATTATATTTATGTCTTTGTAGGATTACAAAGTTATGAGATATTATATTCGCCGGGTTTTAAAGCGTTTCAATATCAAATCAATCGGTTTTATAGTTAATAGATTATATTTAGTCCTGTACTAAACTAACAATAATAAACCAGGTTTTGTATATACGTACAATTTAATAATTCGTTGGTTTATGACTGGGTTTTCCTATTATTGGTTTATATAAAAAATCTATTTATTTATTATTATATATATTATCTATTTTATTAAATTATTGGAACAAATCTTATATGGGATAAACATGTCATCTAAAATACTGATACATTATGTATTAGATGAGCCATTAATATTTGCACTTTTTAAAATTCAGTTCAAATTAGTGGCTATATGAAAATACTAGGATATAACAAAAGAATTAGCGTTTTTCCTTGGTTTATAAATAAGTGATTATACTTCACTCCTCAGAGGTTAAATCCGGCTTCAACTTTTTGTTCTGACAAATAAACATTTCTTCTACAGCATAGTTTTTCAACACAACATTGTTTTTTAGTTTCGCGACCCCACTAAATGGCCAAAAAATTAAGTAAAAAACGTTGCGAACTTCTTAATACAATACCTTGATTTAACGTTTATCAACGTTTTACATTGACCGGTTAATACGCGACGATTGGCCTTTTTTTGTATCATGATTTATGAAGAGTCGTTTTTATTTTTAAATGCCTTATAAACTTCTACGAGCATTTTCACACGCTTACGAATCATGAAAAAAACGAATCATCTATTTGTCTTCGTATTAAATGACGAATCGTCAATGACGGATATTTGTGTAAAAGGGCCGTTACATGTATACCGAAATACCCCACAGCCACAAATACCGAACTACAAGACTTGTGTGACCTCTTGTTCTTATATTGCTTTTACCAATTCGACCCTGTACGACCACTCGTACGCACTTGTTAAATGATTCACCCGCACACCTTGTTGCCCTGCTCGCTCATGCGAGACGGATCACTCGTTCCGACCGCTCTTAGGCAGGTTCGTACAAGATATGCGCCTTGGTAATAAAAACAAAGGAACGAGGCGAAGAGCTTCATTGATAACTACGTTTTTACGAAAACTAGTACTACGACTTATGTGTGGTACAGTGGGCGGCTCGTGAGGTAGGGCGTTGGGGCGCGGCCCCTCCAGCATTTATCACAATAAACATTTTTTCAGGGCAAAACACCATACTTTATTTCCGTTCAGTTTCTTTCCTTTAATTATTTTTAAGATATTATTAAAAATTAAAATGTCGACCCATCACACCAAATAATGCTTATAAAAATTCCATCCTCTCGCCACAATTATTACATCGTTGGTCAGACGTTTACCTCCAGTGAACGTACGCCACCGTCATCTTATCTCGGCGTTGACGTTACATGTTTTGTTGGCTGCCAGAATTCGGGGGTTTAACTGCTTTTTAAAACATGCGATTTTGACATAGATTCCCTGTGACCAAGCGTATCGCTAATTAGTTTTAAACGATCATTTGACGAGTACTGATCGTTTGATGTCTCGCTTCGCGTATTTCTTTGGCCTCGCGAATACCTGTTTTGATTTGGGATTTGCTACGTGTGTACACACCGAGTAGTACTTTTTAAATAAAAATAATCAACTTTTAATTGCAAACATGAAAGTGTCTGATTTAAAACAGTTAATAATGACTATTTAAGTGTGGATGAGAAAGTTGAATTAAAAACTAACGGTCGTCCCAAGCTCGTGTTGAATTTAAGTGAAATTCAAAAAGAATGTAAAAATAGCAAAAAAAATTTTCAGAAGCACAATTTTCAATAAAATTGATAAATTTGTGACAAAACGAAATGACCCGTCTACAGCTGGTGAAATAGTAATGAAAAATACCAGATTGTAGAATGAAATATATTTAAAATATGGATTCATTGCCGTGGATGACAAACTGCAATGTGATGTTTGTTATCAAGTTCTGTCCGCGAAAAGCATGAAGCCTTCCAAATTAGTCCAGCGTCTGGAAACAAAACACCCGTCTTTACAAAACAAACCATTTCAATTTTTCTAGCGTAAACTCGTCTCCTCTCAAGTGTAAACTCGTCTTGAAAAATCAATAAATTGCCAACAACAAATCAATGCGTAATGAGACCGCAGCGAATAATTAAGAACCGCAAAAACGCAAATACGTTTGTTACATTTGTAGTAAATATTTAATAGGAAAATAGAGAAAAGGTATAATAATATGTATCTTCAAAGCTTGAATTGTGGACAGCTTGGCGCGTGGAGTTTTTTTGGCTTATATTATCTTAAGTTGATCTATAGTGGTCGATTCGTTACACTAAAAACGACTTTTTAGAAAGCCTCCTTAGAAACCAGTTTATATCAGATATCAGTTTATTCAGAAACATTTCTTTTCCTACAAGCCTATGTTTGTTAGGCGGGTGGTTAATTATTCTATCTTGCTTCTTCCTAGTTTTGCTCTTGTTGCTAGGAAGTACCTGTAATTGCAACGTCAAGAACTCTCCACATCTTAACATATGTGTCTGTAGAATACATATGTTAGTTAACGATTACAGTACCGTATCGACGAATGTTTTGTAATATTGTTTCATTCAATAGTGTTCATTGTTTCATGTAATAGTGTTTCATTTTATTAATGTTGATTTACAAGATGTAATCCAGTTAGAACTTATATTTGGCTTATAATGGAGTCCACGTTTGTTAGAATATATTAACAAACAATGCCGGAGGTTGTCAGATTAGATCCAAATTACGAGGAACATTTTAGGAGACAATATGTTTTTCTGAAGACTTTCTGAATTTATAGAAAATGTTAAGCTTTTAGGATATAAGACAAACATTATATATTTGTTCAGTGGGGCTTAAAATAAAGATGCCTAATGATTAATTACGATAACGCTATTTCCTATACAACTTCTGTAAATGTAGACCTTTTATGGGAAAACGAAACGAAGAGTAATTGGACATTCATTAGTAATCTGGTGTTTATTCTGATTATTGCTTATTATTTAAATATCAAAAATAATTTTTGGTCATTGTCTTTATGCAGACGAAGAGGTTAATATCAATTTCTACTTTTTTTACTCTAGTTCGGCAAAAAATTACAACTTGCAATGTGTATGATTTTTCTAAATAACTGATCTTCCTGGGACTATCTATTTCAAATTGTTAAATAATTTTTGACAAATATACATCATTATGAGGTGGTATAATTATCCTGTGTATTGCCTAAAATTGAATTTGATTTGACGAGCATTGTTCTGCTTAATGTATTATTATTATCTTTTCCTACTACTATACTCTACTGGTACTATAAGTGAATAAAAAATCTCGCAAAATTTCATGCCATTATGTTTGTACAAGGAGAGTATCGTTTTCGATAATATGAACTTTTACAGGTTTCTACACATATCATTAACGTACTGCTTTCATATTATGACATTCCTCGTCTCTTTCAGAACTCAATTTTTTGTTTGATTTGGTATTTCTTGAAAATATAATGTAATCTTTTTATAGCCAGTTATTCCATAGGTTTTGGCATAAATTTTGTTCATTTTGTAAAAAAAATATACATTATTGTCGTTTTAAGGCGTATGAGCAAATTTTATGGGAAAAACGAGTTTCCAAGTTTAAGACTTGAAATTCGGTAATTGTGACAAAGGAATGGAACTATACTCAAAACTTGAAATAATTCATTGTCTAGTTTTTTAGAAAAATTATATTTTCAACCATTTTTATACACATTCTCTTATGGTAGAATGATTTCTGCCATGGATTTTTCAAATTATTTAATATTTACAGAATGTTATTATATATATATATATATATATATATATATATATATATAATAACAACAGTCTCATAGTCATATAATAACAGTCAAAAAACAGTCATATAATAACAGTCAAAAAAACATTTATAAGCCATCCGACAAGAACTCGGCGAAAATATGGGTTGTTTGATTATGGAGGGGGACTCCCTATTCTTGGCGAGAGAGCATATGTCGGTACCCGGATGCGTCTAACCACACACAGACGAAACATGTGCTCTCCAATGTAAGGTCTGGGTGGGGCTTCCTTCCGGTCAAGCAACTACCCATCTCATATATATATATATATATATATATATATATATATATATATATATATATATATATATATATATATATATATATATATATATACAAATATATATATATATATATATATATATATATATATATATATATATATATATATATATATATATATATATATACAAATATATATATATATATATATATATATATATATATATATATATATATATATATATATATATATATATATTATTCTTATTAATCACGTATAGGCCCTGGTGGACCACGCTAAGTACAGTTAGAGGCGTTTGTTGTTGTTAACCTTCCTTTGCTCCTATACTGATTTCATTCTTTCAATATGAGATTTTTTCCTTTCGTCAGACCAAGTTGTTCTGGTATTCCTACATTTTTCTCTCTGGCCAACCTCCGAAACGTTAACCTTGTGTCTTAAACAGTTTCTTTTCTGAATTTCACTTTGGCTGATCTTAGGTCCTCTTTAATTGCAGCAATCCATTTAGTTGTTTCTATTTTAGCTCTACTCCTATTTTCATAAAATTCAACTATTTGTCTACTTGCCTATTCGGATTCATCCATTTTATATGTCCGTAAAACTTCAATCTTCTTTATCTCATATTGGTATGTATATCTGTGTATTGTTTGATTTTTTGGTTTTCTCGAAGTCGGTATGTTGTGCTATTCATTTGTTTGGGCTATTATTTCTTTTTGCTCTGTATTTCTTTTCAATCTCCTCAATGTCTTTCTTTCTATTCAAAATGAGCGTTTCTGCGCCATATAGATATTCTGGCTTAATGTGTTGTAATGTCTCAGTTTTATGTTTTTAGATATGCATTTTTTATTGTAAATATTTTTTGTAGGTCTTAATGCAGTTTTAATTTTTTTACATCTACCGTTTATTTCAACCCGTTTTCCATTATTTCACCCAAATAGTTAATGTGTCTTTTCAAAGGAAATTCTACCTTTTCTGCTGTTTCTTTTAGGATTTCAATTTGTTTTGGTACCGTTTCTATTAGTTCTCACAAGTTTAATGGGCTGGTCAATATTCTGTATTACTTTTTCTAGAACACAGTTAAATAAGAGTGGCGAGAGTCCATCCCCTTGTCTCACTCCAGTTTTAATTTCGAAAGGCTCTGAGATGTCACCCAAGAATTTAACTCTTGACCTTGTGTTAGTTAGTGTTGCTTAAATTTTTGCCAGCGTTTTCAGATCTAGTTCTTGTTCTTTCAAAATATGGAATAAAGGTTCGCGGTCAATAGAATCAAAGGTTTTTTTAAAATCCACAAATGTACAGACGAGATTTTTATTGTATAGTTTTTGATGTCTTACAATCAACTTTAGATTAAGGATCTGTGCCGGGCAGGATCTGCCCGGTCCAAAACCTGCTTGATATTCACCAATTTTAGGTTCTAACTGTCCCTGTGCTCTGTCTAATAGACATTAAGATATAATTTTGAACAAACTGGGAGGAGATATATCCCTATGTAGTTTTTTACATCCGTTCTATCTCCTTGTCTACTGCATATATATATATATATATATATATATATATATATATATATATATATATATATATATATATATATATATATATATATATATCTTAATTGAATGTCAGTAGACACATTACCAGAATAGCCAATGACAGATGGATCTGAAAAATGACTGAATAGAGATCATGATACAATGCCATTCGTAAGGACTATTCAAGATAATGATACCAGCTGGAAATAAGCTGTATAAAATAAGAAGCTATGGAAGCACTCAAGGAAATCTTAGTCCAGCTGTAGACTTTAGGAGCTGGGTGTTGATGATGACTGAATGTAACAATAAACAATACTTGACCATGATTATATTCTATATACATTTTTAGTAAGTGGAGGACTATCCAAGCCATTTTCCTATTGTCTGTCGCATTCTTTATATTGATTTAAGCTATGAACCCAGTTCCAAGTTATGTTACACAATTTATATATTTTTAGGTGCAATAGTATACACTTAAAATAAATAAGATTATCTCTTCCTTAATTTAGTCTTTATTAAATGAAACAGTTACAATAATTCTATTACTATTCTACTATTATTTACTAAAAACGTAATACATTTTAAGTCAGTGTAGTACATTGTTTTTTGTTATGATTAGCAATTTTAGCGTATCGCATTTGAGATAACGAGTAACAACATCCATTGTTAAATATTAGAAATAAAAGGTTTGTAAACATTTTCAGTGCGTAATATTCGGATTATGACGAAACATAGCGGTATAACAAATATACATATATTAAATAAAATAAACACATATATTTAAACACACCCGCACTGCTTAAGAATGATTAATTTTACTTACATATAATTGAATTGACATCAGTTCTTAAATCGAAATAAATACCTAATTATGCTATTCAATATTATATTTTATTTATTTATATAACACCAGCATATAGAAAATTTAGAAAATATAAGCATATAGCAAAGACACAAGATTAAGGAAGCGGCTATTATTGAAATAGAAAAAGATTTCCAAAAAAATAACACCCGAAACTTTACAAAACATTTAAAACTAAATTAACAGGCTATCAACCGTGCTTCCAAAAGGAAAACCGACAATTAGCTCTAAATAACCAAGACAATTGCAAAGAACTTGCGAGATATTTTGAACAAATACTAAACTGTCCTGAGCCATTAAACAAATTACCAACACTAAACCCTAAACAAACAAACCATGATTCATTACCACCGAATGAAGATGAAATAATTAGGCAAATCAAGCGGCTTAAAAATAACAAAGCTTCTGGAGAAGATGGAATAAAAGAAACAGCAAAAAAGGTAGGACTCCAAATTTCCTTTGAAAAGACACAATACATGACCTGCAATAGACTAAGAACACCATTTCTAAAAACAAAATATGGTAACATCAGACGAGTCTCTTAATTCAAATATTTGGGTGAAATAATCATGGAAAATGGGTTGGAAAAAGCGGTCAATAAGGGTAGATGTCAAAAAATGAGAAACGGCATTGAAACTTACCCAAAATATCTACAACAAAAAATCTAATAACACAAAACTGAGGCATTACAACACAGTTATTAAGCTAGAATGTCTATATGGGGCAGAAACGCTCATTTTGAATAGAAAGAGAGACAAGAGAGAGAGAAAAAAAATCATAAGAAAAATCTTAGGCCCCTAACAAATAAATAGCACAACATACCGACTTCGAGAAAATCAAGAAATCAAACAATACATAGATAATACATAGCAATATGAGAAAAAGGAGACTTAAGTTTTTCTTGATGGGGAGCAGCCAATATATATATATATATATATATATATATATATATATATATATATATATATATATATATATATATATATATATATATATATATATATATACTTTGTATATATATATATACAAAGAAATATTTAAAAAAATATAAACAAAGAAAATACACCAGCGCTCTACGTTGGTGCTTTGTCTCTTCCTCATCCTCATGGGCTCAAACTGAACGCCTGGAGAGTAGATGAAGGGAACGACTAAAGCCATAACCATTTAAATCGGCCATGTCGAATGGCAGCTGCAATCACATGCAACTCTGCCATCCAAAATCTCATATATATATATAGAGGAGCATTTTTTTTGTTTGTTGATGACTAGAGACGAGCCCCACCCATCCCTTCAACTGGAAGGCATATGTTTCATCTCTTGATATTTAGACTCCAGGGTACCTACATCAAGAAAAACTTAAGTCTCCTTTTTCTCATATCGCTATGTATTATCTATGTATTGTTTGATTTCTTGATTTTCTCGAAGTCGGCATGTTGTGCTATTTATTTGTTAGGGGCCTAAGATTTTTCTTATGATTTTTTTTCTCTCTCTCTTGTCTCTCTTTCTATTCAAAATGAGCGTTTCTGCCCCATATAGACATTCTAGCTTAATAACTGTGTTGTAAGGTCTCAGTTTTGTGTTTTTAGATAGGCATTTTTTGTTGTAAATATTTTGGGTAAGTTTCAATGCCGTTTTCATTTTTTGACATCTACTCTTATTGATCGCTTTTTCCAACCCATTTTCCATGATTATTTCACCCAAATATTTGAATTAAGAGACTCGTCTGATGTTACCATATTTTGTTTTTAGAAATGGTGTTCTTAGTCTGTTGCAGGTCATGTATTGTGTCTTTTCAAAGGAAATTTGGAGTCCTACCTATTTTGCTGTTTCTTTTAGGATTTCAATCTGTTTCTGTGCCGTTAATACATCTTGAGCTAAAATTGCTAGATCATCAGCAAACGCCAGACAATCCATTTTGATGTTGGTTCTCTCCAGTTTAATGGGCTGGTCAATATTCAGTTCCGACTCTTTTTCAGGCCACTCCTCTATTACTTTTTCTAGAACACAGTTAAATAAGAGTGGCGAGAATCCATCCCCTGGTCTCACTCCGGTTTTAATTTCGAAGGGCTCTGAGATGTCACCTATGAATTTAACTTTTGACCTTGTGTTAGTTAATGTTGCTTTAATAATTGCCAGCGTTTTCAGATCTAGTCCTTGTTCTTTCAAGATTCGGAATAAAGATTCGCGGTCAATAGAATCATATGCTTTTTTGAAATCCACAAATGTACAGACGAGATTTTTATTGTACAGTTTTTGATGTCTTAGGATAAACTTTAGATTCAGGATCTGTTCAGAGCAGGATCTGCCCGGTCGAAAACCTGCTTGATATTCACCAATTTTATGTTCTAACTGTCTGTGTGCTCTGTCTAGTAGACATTGAGATAGAATCTTGTGACAAACTGGGAGAAGAGATATCCCTCTATAGTTGTTTACATCCATTCTATCTCCTTTCTTGTGTAGTGGATGAATTAGAGCATCTTTCCAATGTTCCGGAATCCGTTCGATTCGATATATATATATATATATATATATATATATATATATATATATATATATATATATATATATATATATATATATATCTTAGTTCGTAGTGTTTTGGGGATGGAAAAATACATTGGACTATTTCCTTTAACACCTTAATTTTTTTGATTGTTAGCAAAATTATACCATAATTAAAACGAAATATATATTTCAGTAAGTAATAGTTCGTAAAGTAACAATTTTGAAGAGGGACAAATTATTTAAATACCCAAAAAACTTTTTAAAAATAACCAATAGTAGGGTATCCATTATTATCTTTGATAGGCTGCTACCGTCTCTGCATTAATTGTATTCTTTTTTTGCTTGATATATTTATCACTTATAAAAGTAATACATTTTTAAAAGAATCTATATTTGTAGGTTGATTTTTTTCACTTTTTGATCCACTAAATGCCAAGTTCTCAGTTGGATTAATATCCGACGAATTGGGAGTTGTAATCAATCAACCTTCTTCTGACATTGTAGAGCAATTACTCTTTCATAACCTTCTTCGTGTGCTTCAGGTCGTTGTCTTGCTGGAATCTAAAAACTTTCAGGGTACCTAATGTCGAAACACTTTCGAACTAATTTTCTCCCAACATGTCCAGACCCCATACTTCGAGCACTATTAAAATTCCAGTTCCAACCCAAGACATACAACCTCAGACCATGATAGTTCCACCACCATTTTTTTTGCTGTGGAAATGATATTTCGAGTTTGCTTGAGAAAATCTTGTTCGGTTATCAGTAAAAATGACTGAATTCTTTTAACCTCTCTTGTTTTTTGACTGATGAAGAGTTTCTTCAGGGTACACCGTTCTATATCCGAAATTATGTAAATAATTTCTTACAATGCTAGGTGTGATGTTTACTCCAGTACAATGAGTACTATTGACTACTTCTTAACTTGAACGACATTTTTTCTAGCAGAACTTGACATTTATTCTCTAAATTGTAACTGATGGTGCTTTTGGTTGTTCTTTCCTCTTTTTGCTATTAACGTGACCAGCTCTTTAACATTATGTTACCCGTTATAATACAGTTTTGTTAAATATAGCTTGTGGTTTGTATTCATATAACGTCATAAATTTTAATGCGGTTAAAGTAAAAGAATTTGAGAAAAATCGGTTTACGATTAATAACTATTTCGTTTTTTACATTTTAACAATTTAAAAACGGCTAGTAGTCAATCAAACATGATCTAAAATTTTTAGGTCGACGGACAGTTTAGGTTGTAATTACTTTTCTTACTGTTAGTTTAGTATAGTTTTAATTTGAAAAAGGTACACTGTGTCGATACAATTGTTATACATACAATTTTAAATATAGTGGAAATTTTAGATATTAATATTTGATTATTTATTTGAAATAAATTCCCATCAAGTATCGGCTACCTCAGTTAAATATATATTAGTTAGAAAAAGGTGTGATCTGTACAGAAATTCACAGTGACTTGATAAATGTTTTCATATACTTAGATTTCTCCTTCGAATGCTTTAATAATATAATAAATTAAATATTAGGTTACTGTATTTTATCCTAATTTTACAGATATCAAAGTTAAAGTGCAAAGTACGTGGCTAAAAATGTCACAACAGAAATTGTATATGAATGGTTGTTTACGGTTTTAGCGGATATACGATTGAAAATTCGTGCGTTAACTGCTTCTGTAACTATATTATGTCGATCAACTTTTTAAAACTTTTACTCAGCAATTATGTATAAATAATTTATGCACAATATTCGTGCCGCAGTTCTTTCATCTGAACAAACAGACGTTGTTAATTGTAATTGTCTTTGTAAATGTAAATGTGTTAATAATATTTAGATCATTTTAACAAGAATGACATTGACTGTCTACATTGTTTTGTAACTATGGATGACATATGCATCAATATGGATGACATGACATTTCAAATCAAAACATCAGTGAAGACAATGAGTAAGTAGAAGTGCACTGAAGGCGGCAAAAACGGTTCTATCGGTGGAAATGTTGACAATTAGTTTTTCGAATTAAGCAGAAATTTCGATGCCGATTATCTTGAAAGATGTAAACCAATAATTTTTCTTAAACAAACAAAGATATTTTGACGATGTCAAAATTTAAATAATCGAAGTGTGATTCAAACCTCCACGTTTATTACCAGACTTGGTTCCTTCTGACTTTCATGCGTTCCCAAACCTCAAACAATTTTTGATTGTATGTATTTTAAATCGACTGAGGACACCATATCAGGCCTAAGTAATGTCTGAATGATTGTGGCGTGTTCGTATATTTTTTTTCCTTTATTTGGGTTTTTCGCCACTATCTAAAACTCAAAAAATATCAAAATACCTGTTCTTATTTAAAGAAAGAATCACTGGGTAAAAAACAAAAAACCAAACGGAGACAAATTTCTCAGTGATTCTTTTTTGTAATAAATTTGTCTAAGGAACAAAATTTTAAAGATATAAAAATGTTATAAAAAATTTTACAAACTTTTAACGATAACGTTTCGTAGGGTACTCTCATATATGTATAATATGGTACAATGTTTCCCGATTCTTAAGAATACAATTAAACACCTTTAAATATTTAAATACACAATCAGTACAATAAACAATCACACAGTAAACATTACCTATATATATATTTTTGGTAGTATGCCACTGTCATGAAAATCTATTGTTGTCAATATAAGTACCGTTGACATACATAAAAAAAATATATTTACTTTCACTCGTTACTTTATATATTACAAATTAATATAATTTATTTTTTAGTTTAGTTTTGAAAACGGGGCGAGAGTACCCTCCGAAACGTTAACGTTAAAAGTTTGTAAAATTGGTTATAACATTTTTATATTTTTAAAATTTTGTTCGTTAGGCAAATTTATTACAAAAAAGAATCACTGAGAAATTTGTCTCTGTTTGGTTTTTTTGTTTTTTACCCAGTGATTCTTTCTTTACATAAGAACAGGTATTTTTGATATTTTTTGAGTTTTAGATAGTGTCGAAAAACCCAAATAAAGGAAAAAAAAAACATATCAGGCCTAGAGGAATATTTTATAGGCTCTTCGTAAATCCACTTCAGGGAAGAGTTTCAATTATATATAAAAGAAGTATTGAATATAGTAAAAGGTATACAACTTTGCTCCCGCCTTTTTTTTTTAAATTCAAGGCTTTATTGTAAGAAAACTGGTTATACATTTATGATTCAAATTATTGTACATCGTTGGTCACTAGTTTCTTCCATCTTTCAGGCAGCATTCGAATCCCGCGTTGAAAAACTGGTCATCTATTGAAGCGATCCACGAATCGATCCAATTTTTGACTTCTTCATAAGACCGGAAGTGCGGGTCAGCCAGGCATTGTGCCATCCATTGAAACAGATGATAGTAAGAAAGAGCACTGTCTGGAGAATACGGCGGGTGTGGTAGGACTTCCCATTTCAAAGTTTCCAAGTATATTTTGACCACTTTCGCAACATGGGGCCGAGCATTGTCATGCTGCAAAATTACTTTATCGTGTCTTTCGCTGTATGGCAACCATTTTTCTTTCAATGCTCGGCTCATACGCTTTAATTGCAGTCGATAACGATCCCCTATGATTGTTACCCACTGTTTCATAATACACTACACCAAACTAGTCTCACCAAACCTGGAGCCACGAATATTCGGTTTGGCCGTCCGCATGGAAGCGTGGTCGGGATATCCTCATAATTTTCGACGTTTATCGTAATATACCCATTTTTCGTCCCCAGTCACAATGCGATGCAGAAATCCCTTCCGTTTTTGCCTTTCAAGCAACTGTTCACAAGCAAATAACAGGCGTTCAGCATCGCTTTGTTTCAACTCATATGGCATCCAATATCCTTGCTTCTGGGTCATTCCCAGGTCTATGACGTGTTTTGAAATTGATTGTTGAGTCGCTCCCAATGATCTTGCCAACCTTGACACGAGACTTCATTAAGCAATGCTTCTAATTCTTCTTCAAAAACTTTCGCTCTTCCACCGCTATGCCGGTTTTCGACGTGAAAATCGCCGCTCTTGCTTGAGCGTTTTAACAGTCACGACATGTTCTTTCACTCATAGTGGCATCACCATAAGTACCTGAGAGCATTAGGTGAACCTCAGCCACAGATTTATTTATATTAAAGAAAAAAATTAACACTTCCCGCAAATGACGAGAATTTGGCTCATAAACTGACGTTTTTAATCGCGAATAACTTTATGATGTAAACACAAATCTCTCTCACACACTGGTGCTATGGGGTTGTGTTTACAAGATACCCAAAGGTATTGCATGCCGTCTATGATGTATTTATTTCGACGACTACTTACCGCTAATGCCATCTATGAAAGCATATGGCAGCATATGGAAAACGGCGGGAGCAAAGTCGTATATCTTCTATACTAAAGTTATTAGAGGTTATAAAGCTTTGAACATTGAAATCTGATTTTTCATTATTAGAATTAAAAAAAAACTTTATCGATCCTCGTAATTTGTCCTTACTAGAGGACTATTACTTTTATTAAGATCTATTACTTTTTTGTCAACTTTTGGATATCGAAAATTGAAAAATTGTTAATTAATAAATCGATAAGATAATTGTTTTCCGAACTCTTATCTATGGCCTAGTGGATTTTTTCAATTGCTATTTCAGGAAAGAGTTTTAACATTTTCAATCGAATTTAATCCATTTATGCATTTTCGAAGTAATACATTCAGGTTCTCATGGCTTTTATGTTGTGTTACGCAGTTTAAGCCACTGTTCGATGGGCATCTCAAAGTTTTAAACTTGCAAAGGAAAGTTTTATTAGGAATATTTGTCAGTGGAATTGTAACGGCGATTAGAATGCAGAACAGGCACTAAGTATTCCTTGTACTATTTGTATCATATTTTGTATTTTAAAATTCATGTGCAAGTGGAAAAATGCAGGCAGTGGTGAGAAAAAATAAAACTCTCCTTTTTTATGTAAACTTAAAACTCACACTCCGTTAAATTGGATTAAAATTCTGGAGAGTGTCTTCGAGAACTGATGAGGACATTGAATTCGTGATGGAATAACTTAAATTATCGGACCCATAGTTCGGCGTCTGCTTTAATTTAGTTAGTTCTTCATCCATTAGAATTTTAATACGAAGATATTTAAAACAGTTGTTTTCTTTTTTTTTAATTTTATCTTCAAATTTATGAATTTTTTAGTTTTATAATTGGATTTACGCAAAAAATGATATATTTATAACATATTCCCACTCAATATCGCGAATATAATATATTCATATCTATTTACATATTTATGTAGCCGTATTTTATAGAACTTTGTATGTAGGCCTCGGTTCCCAATTTCCACTTCTCCCTGTCCATTGCAACATGAATCCACTTAGATGCATCTTCAGCTAGTCTGTCCATCTCATCTGTGGTCTTATTCGTCCGCTTTTGTCTTTCTATAGTTGTAATTGCAGTCTACTATAAACTTATTCCATCTTTGCGGTTTCTATCTAGTGTGATGACTTGTAAATTTTCTTTTCCCATCTGTCACGTTGTTTATGTTTCCTGCCAATGTTTGCGTTTTCACTGACTTTGCTCAAAATTGCCTCCTTGGGCGTCAATACATTTACGTACTCGTTTTCAGTTCGGAACGAGACTCTGAGGTGATCGGACGTGTTTTGTCTGGTCACCATGGGGGCAGATAGCAGTGTCGGTTGGTAGTCTCGGTCGCCGACGTACAGATCCGGCCAAGGGAGCGGACAAACCCCGAAGTGTCGCTTCCGCCAAGCGTCACTTCAACCCTAACTCAGAGAATAAGTCTTAGCCCCGAAGTTTGGTGAAGAACGAAGCACCGGGACCGGCAGCAACACCAAATCCTTCTTGCCCGGACTCGCCAACAAGGAATAAACAGTGTAATACTGTAAGCAGAGGATGGACTCCGTGGTGGTCGGATGCGTTGCGAGCGCGCTGGCCATCGTGGGGGCAGACGTCCATGGCTGTTGACCGTTCCAGCAGCGGGAGTCCGAACTGGATTAGGGAGCGGGCACCCCCGAGGTTCGTCACGCAGACGCGCGGCGACCTCAAACCTAACCAAGTGAATAAGCCTTAGCCCCGAAGACGGTGAAGATGTAACGCACTGGGACCGACAACAACATCCAGTCCGTCCATTCTGTGCTACCAACAACATCGAAATAAAACCACTAACACCGGTATAACGTCAAGAAAACAAAAAAGAGAACATCAAGAAAACAAAAAAGAGAACATCAAGAAAACAAAAAAGAGAATAACAAAACAAAATAGAACAGAATAACATCAAGAAAACAAAAAAGAGAACATCAAGAAAACAAAAAGAGAATAATAAAACAAAATAGAACAGAATAACATCAAGAAAACAAAAAAGAATAGGCCAAAACACCACAGTCACGAAGAAGAACCGAACAGCACATCAGTTCATTCAAAAAATCCAGCGACAACGACCAGCGTACCAACCAATCGATCTACGAATAAACTTCCACTGGACTCGACCCTCGCGGGTCGTTTCCGGAGCAGTAATCACTTCACTTCGGTCGATTAATCTCGACCAGTACCGTATGGTATTAACCGCGCCAAAAGGACGGCGCATAAAATCCAGATTGCGACTGACACGAAACAGTCGTAATCGTAATAAGAGAACAAAAGTAAGGGCCTCAGGGTCAACTTGACACACAGGATATGAAGAAGAAGAAGAAGTACTCGTTTTCAATAATTGCCCACGATGGTCGCGTACTTCCAGTTCCACCGTTATTTCTACCCAGGCACGCGTCAACGCCGCTCTCAGCTGTTCCACGATGGCGTCTCATCTTTCTGGGATTTTTTGCTCCATATTGGACCACACCGAGTAGTCTATCGGGTTGAGATCCGGCGAGTTGGGCGGCCAAACGTATTTGCCCCAAAAGTCGGGAAACAGCCGCTCGCAGACGGCTATCGTGGATTTGGTGGATTGCGCCGGCGCCCAATCCTGCTGAAGTGTGAATCAGTCCGCGCCTTTTCCGAACCTTTAGAAAGAGTTACAACGATGTCTTGCTGGTAAAAAATAGAAAATAAGGAGACATTATGGCAAGAAACTCAGGTAGCTTGCTTTTCAATACCAGTAGCAGCATGCCGTCATCTAATCTACTCCATGCCAAGAAGATGTCAATTATTAATTAACAATAACGGCCATGCTACAAAGTACTAATCTTCGGTAATTATATGAACTAAACAGTTTTAAATAATTACATCTTTCAGTTCTTTTAAGATTTGTAATAACAATTACTTTGATTTGTTTGATCACGTTTTTTTTCTAAAATATCTCAACGTATAATTATGAATAAACTAATTATTTATGTTCAGACTAATACCATGTATGCCTTTTAAATGCTCAGTAAATTATATATATATATATATATATATATATATATATATATATATATATATATATATATATATATATATATATATATATATATATATATATATATATATATATATATGTGTGTGTGTGTGGATGAAACCTTGACGTGGTAAAGGGGTTTGAGCAGGGCAATGAAGCTTTGAGCTATGCTGTGTCTATGCTCCTGGGAGGGTCACACCTGGCGGACAGGTTAAGGCAGAGGCCTCAGATTAATATGATCCAAAATCTGCCAACCCGCATTGGACCAGCGTGGTAGATTACGGTCCATGCCTTCAATATGACAGTACAACTTCAAACAGGGCCCTCATTCCCCGCCGGCCAAGGGGCAACTACGGGGGGTAGCGGGAAGACCTGCCCCAAGGCAGAGGGTACTAAGAATCACCGGGTTAGATCAGGCTGCCATTGGATTTTTGACATTGCAACTCTACATATAGAGACTATAAAAACAGAGGCCCGATTTGAGGAACTGTTAATCGACAACATACATGGTCGGGTACGCAACACATGGTCGGGTACGCTGAGCTCTGCAAAACTATAAGATAACGTTTGAAAGCGGACACGCACCGGTTCAACATGCAGCTAATGCAAAAAACCCTGGAAGAAAATAAAGGAACTAACAAGGCTAAACAGAAGCTGAGATAGAAAAGAACGCACATTTATGCTTTAATGCGTGAGGATGCGCAAAAGAGCGATACAAATTTCTTCTGATGGAAAAATTATGGTTACTGTTTTTTGAAATTCTCATAGTGTATTACTCATACTACTTGACAAAAGGTAGTATTACGTTTCACTACTGGACAAATTGAGGGGTGTTATTTATGCATTCATAATAAATTCATAAAATAAATATCACAACATAAATTTACATACAATATAATCTTACGAAAAGGTAAGTGCTGTTTCAGCACGTCGAAAAAATAGTTTTTTTTGTCAGGTCGAGAATTTTTTACACGACCCTCTTATATAGCATACATACACCGCAATGACATTTTTATAAATAGTAGCAATTCAGTTTCTCAAATGTGAAGAAGGGAAAATACACAGATTTTAAATATTTACTAGGTTAAGGACCAAAAAGAAGTCCTTGTTGAAATACTCTATTCTGTTGTTCGTCTTTTTGCCTCCTATGTGCTTTAGCTATTCGTATACAATTTTTTTGTTTTCTTAAATGATACTGAGTTTGTATCGGTCAAACTTTTGTAGCTTTTATTATTTGTTTTGACCGAATCTGTAACATATTTATTATGTGTCTATATCTCTTTTCTTTAATTGCATTTATATTCTAAAACTCAAATTTTAATAAACTAATATATATGTTGTTTGCAAGTATAATTGATATTACTAAAATGTACTAAAACTAACTCTTGAACATGTAAAAAATAGTACCAGTGTTATCTGATGAAGATTTTGCTTGTTCGAATTGACTACATTTCGATTATTCACAAACACTTATCTCTTTTAAACAATGTCTCTAAACTAAAACCACCTTATCGCTAAATATCCATAGAGAAGAAAACTTTATATTATTTGGAGAAGTGTTAAACGAGTGGGTTACTCATGGTGAATATATTACCGTGAATCAAATCATTAGCTTTATATAAAAATATAAATAAATCTAAAGGATTTTATGTTTCGCATTTTTGCAATCGTGTATATATTTTTAAAATTGCAGTTTCAGATGTTTCTTACTAACTTTTTGAAATCAGTTTAATCCAGTTATACACTCTCGAAGTGATTCATTTATTTCCTTATGTTCCCCGTGTTGTGTTTTAGAGTCTAATAGAGTTTCTGATTGAAAATTCGAAGTCTTAAGGTCGCAGTGGAAACTTCTATTAAGAATATGTGTCAGCAGAGAAGCAAAGGCACTTACAATGCAGGACGGGTGCCAGGTATCCTTGTCTCGCGTCTTCTGAAATTTTGTATTATAAAATTGCATGTTCAGACATCTAAACTCGTTTAGACTGTTCTGTCATAAAAAATTTAGTGTTTTAAAGTATGCCACTTTATATTTATTGTTATATGCGTAGTTGTTTCTCTATAATAAGCAGGCATGATTATCTAAATTATTTACCGGTTGAATGAAGCTGTTTTCCGAATATATTATTTATATTTTGCAGCAGCCTTAAAAATAGTGTTTGTCACTTCCATTACAATTTTTCTTATTTATTACTAACCATAACAGCTTGTATTCTATGGGCTAATTGGATGGGCTTTTAGAGCTGGTGTTGTAGCACTATGGTATTGTGATATTCAGTTC